>CM053028.1:360358301-360833301 GCA_028564925.1 Lithobates sylvaticus
CGTTGGCCCTTCTCCATTTCCAGCAACCTGCTGGCCAAGTAGGTGGCATAGGCCTCTTCTGGAATGGGGGGTCTTTGGAGAATCTCACTCGCCTGCCGAATAAGTTTGAGGGATTCCTCCTCAACAATGGTCATCCTCCTGGGCCTTCTTGGGGGTAAGGGCAGGGGTGGAGGTAGACTTCTTAATACAGTCTGGCTGTCAGTCTGGCTCGTGCTGGGCCCAGCCACCTCCTGGCTCTCGCTGGTCATGTCCTCCTCCTCCATACCACTTGTCCCGGCATCATCCTGGGTCAGCTCATCCTGTGTGCAAATAAAAACAAAAATCAAACACCTGTTTTTTTGGTTTATGGCCTCCTCAATCATCCAATTGTAAACTTATGAACGAGCAGATAAATTTTAAAAAAGATCCAAAAGGCTATCATTTGGACCCCTGCATTTTCCAAGCAGATCACCAATGTTGTATAAGGCATTTTTTGACACTACTGGATGTATGTATACACTATATATGTATCGATATGTAGCACCAACACTTTTTCGAAGTGTGCGCAATTTTTGGCAGTTTTTTTCACAATTCTGAGGGTTAATTGTTTCACATTTTAACGTTTACATCATTAATATTCACACAATCACTATTTAGGCTACTAAATATATACCTGGCTCCAGCTGGGCGCATCAGCCTGCTCCAAGGTGGAGGGGTCTTCTCCTTCCGTGGAAGCCTCAGCTGGGGTGGAGGGAAGAGTGGAGGGAAGAGTGGAGGGAAGGGTGGAGGGAAGAGTGGACAGTGATTGCCTGGGTTCCATCTGGTCACCTATAAAAGCCAGTTGGTTGTAGTACCACAGCTTCGGTACATAAACCTTCTCTGCTGCTGCTCCTGATCTGACTGATTCCTCAATCTTCTTGCGCTCCCGCTTGTACATGTGCCTTAAACTTGAAATTCTGGCTTCAACATACTTGATGTCTGCGTTGGGGACTTGAGTCTTCACAAAATCCACAAGTGGCCCCAGTGTTGCCTTCCGGACATCCCTATTTCCATATAAAGGGTTCTTGAGCTGCCACAGGTTGGTATTTTTACGGTACAGCGCAATGAATTCTGACATGAACTGCTGGTCCTTGAATGGATTGAACTGGGCTGCTGACATGTTTGTTTCTGTTTTGTTAGTAATGGCAATACAAAAGACCAAAAACACAAATGTTACTAAAAACGCACATCCAGTTTTTCTAACCAAACATTACACAACACACACACAGGCAGCAACACACCCACACAGGCAGCAACCCCTACACACAGGCAGCAACACACCCACACAGGCAGCAACACACCCACACAGGCAGCAACCCCTACACACAGGCAGCAACACACCCACACAGGCAGCAACCCCTACACACAGGCAGCAACACACCCACACACAGGCAGCAACACACACATATCCTTAAAAAATGCAGGCCCAAAACCCAATAAACCACAGTAATGCATCCTAGAAAACACTTACCTTCGTACAGAGCGCTCGCTACTTCCGTTCGGGAACACGTGGGGCCCTCAAACAGCCTTATATACACTGCGCACGCGTCGAAGTCCGCCTGCGTCCTCCGCGTCGCCCGCCCATGACGTTCCTCCTGACGAGTATTCCCCGCCCCGCTTCCCCTCGTTGCATTGTGGGTGAATAAATTCATGAAGATGGCGGACACATTCTCAGCCAGTAGCGCGGAGGAAAGCCCAGAAGCGAACACATCTGCATCCAGCAGCAGATATAAGGCCACCAATATGGCCTTTGAAGAGATGGTGGAGATGGTGGACATCCTCCAAAGGGAAGATTACGACGGGGAAAATGGGCCGTACCCTCGCCCCAACTTGCGCAAGGACAAGATTCTCACTACAGTCGTCAGCACCCTGGAGCATAAATTCGGCGTACGAAGGGGCAAGGATCAACTGCGCAAGCGATGGTCCGACATCAAATCCAGGGAGCACGATCAGTACAGGAGAATTCGAAAAGCCATCAAAAAAAGTAAGTCAAGCACGTGCGCTACTATGGTTATACTTGATATGTCTAATCTTGCGCAGATGTTATTAGCATTCGTACGTGAAACTTGCGCACATGTTCTTAGCATTCGTACGTGAAACTTGCGCACATGTTCTTAGCATTCGTACGTGAAACTTGCGCAGATGTTATTAGCATTCGTACGTGAAACTTGCGCAGATGTTATTAGCATTCGTACGTGAAACTTGCGCAGATGTTATTAGCATTCGTACGTGAAACTTGCGCAGATGTTATTAGCATTCGTACGTGAAACTTGCGCAGATGTTATTAGCATTCGTACGTGAAACTTGCGCAGATGTTATTAGCATTCGTACGTGAAACTTGCGCAGATGTTATTAGCATTCGTACGTGAAACTTGCGCAGATGTTATTAGCATTCGTACGTGAAACTTGCGCAGATGTTATTAGCATTCGTACGTGAAACTTGCGCAGATGTTATTAGCATTCGTACGTGAAACTTGCGCAGATGTTATTAGCATTCGTACGTGAAACTTGCGCAGACTTGATGAAAGTTCGTTTGTCTTGATAAAGTTTTTACTCAGTTTACCTGGCTTTGGGTTGTTGGAGTTGTAAGGTTGTTTATTATTGTCACTATCTATACTATTACTGCTGTAGTAAGGGTTTTATGGGTAACTTACACAGGGACTCCAGAAGCTGTTTTGGGGGGGGGAGGATAAATCTGTTAAGCAGGGTGTCAAGCTCCAAATTAAAACAAAATGCTCATCATCTAGAAATACTGTAGGTGGTGACTTTTCTAAGAAGAAGTACACTCACCTGTCCCTTGGATGCTGCAGCTACAATCTTTGATATTGTAATCATGAAATTAATCTTTGCGGCTTCACTTCCCGGGTCACTATTGGGCATGCGCCAGTTGCGCAATGCAATAGGACTGGTCCGCGCTAGCTCGGGGACCCCTGTGTGTCCCAGCAGACAGCACGGTGGGACGGGATGTGGCGTATACTTCTGTGGGAGTCTATGGCCGGATGTGTGTGCAAATACCTGCCTTACACAGGTATCTGCAACCCCTCCCCCCTAAAAGGTTCCAAATAAGACACCACAGGGGTGCAGGGATCCAATGAGCGGAAGTTCAACTTTAGGGTTGAAGGGCGGTTTAAGTATTGGAGTTTCATTAGATAGAGATTTCAATTCTGTATTCAAGTAGGATCTTCCTACAAACTGCTAATAATTTGACACTTTTAAACAATGTTTAATAATCATATTTCGGCACTCAAATATCAGTGTGATTAAAACTGTACCTTTGTGTTCCATTACCATAGGGGGCAAAAGACTGAGACGTCAATCCGAACCTACCAGGACCTCCCGGCCTCAGCAGACTAATTGGGCAGTTAGCCCAAGCGTGGAGGAAGAAGTCCTTGAAGTGGATCAAATCTGCACCCCACCAAGTGAGTGTGTCAGAACACAGATTGAGCTACTAAATTAAGGTCTGCATGTTTTTGACACTTTTTTTCTTGTGTTTTCTCTACCCAACTTTTAGGTGATGCTGATCTGGTTGTGGAAGGACAAGCTGCGGAGCCATTTTCCACAGACAGTGCCCACAGGCTTATTGGCCAGATAATGGCCTGGAATCTGCAGCTGGAAAACATGCAGAAGGAGATGGCCACCATGCAGCAGGGAATGAAGGACATGATTGTTGTTTTGGGGAGAATCTAAAGACCCCTTTTCCATTTCCTAACATCAATCATGTCCTTCATTCCCCTTTTGATCCGCTATTGTTTTTATTTTGTAGAGGCCAAATTTTTTATATGCACATGGTGTGTCAACATGTGCTATGTGCCATCAGGGGATCTCAATGGACGCATTTTGTGTTTGCAACCCCTAATGCTAGTAGGTGAGAGGGAAGGGGTTTCAAACACAAAACACGTCCATTGATTCCCCATGATGGAACATAGCACTTGTTGACATTACCCATTTTCCTGTTCAATTTGTGTGCATATTCTAAATTTGGCTTCTACTGTACATGGGTTACCTGTTGAACTTTGTAAGTTCCCTACTTTTACAAAAAGTGTAAAGATTTTCAAATGCTAACCCAAAAATTTTTACTATTTTAAAGCATGTTTTTATGTTTGTTAAAAAAAAAAAACAACAAAAAAAAAAAAAAAAGTTGTGAGAAAAAGACCAAAAAAATATTAAAAAAAAAAAAAAAAAAAAATATGTTGTTAAAAAAAAAAAAAAAAAAAAAACATATTACAAAAAAAGACCTGAAAAAAAAGAGAGGAAATCAAAAAAAAAAAAAAAAAAAAAAAAAAAAAGGTTTGGATGTGCACTATAATAAAAAAAAAAAAAGTTTGCACAAATTAAACAATGTGTGGCTTCTTCTTTTTAAATACTACCAGTTTGACCAAAACATGTTGTGGTTCATTGACAAAGGGGCTTATTTACTAAACGCAAACCAAGTTTGCCACTATTAAGAAGTGCACTAGGACAACATATAAAACAGGCAAAATTAAAAGCAAAACAATACGAAAAAAACAATCTTTCAAACATAAATAACTGTATTTATTCTTTCAAAAAAAAAGATGTTTTAAGGGTCTGCTGCCATTGCAATGGCCCCCCTACCATTAAAATAATTTAAATAACGGTCCCGCACTTGCTGGGCTGATTGTGGGGCCAAACCAAGACGGCGATTATCCAGCCCTGTCATGTCGCCTTCCACTCCGGCCTCAGGCCCGATTGGTAATGAGTAGCTTCCAGAATGTTTGCGTAAATAATTGTGCATTACACAGCATGCAAGAATAATAGTATTCAGTTTGTACTCTGCCAGATGTATGGATGTAAGCAGCAATCTGAAACGGTTGGCCATAATACCAAAGGCATTTTCCACAACCCTTCTTGCTCTGGCCAACCGAAAATTAAAAATCCTCCTCTCAGGGGTGAGGGATCTTTGTGGAAATGGCCTCATCAGGTGGTCACCCAGACCGAACGCCTCATCGGCAATGAAAACGAACGGGAGTCCCTCCACATTATCTTCATCTGGTGGCAGCTCCAGGCCACCAGTCTGGAGACGATGGCCGAACTCCGTGTGGTTGAAGACTCCTCCATCCGACATCCGGCCATTTTTCCCCACATCCACATAAAGAAAGTCATATTGTGCCGACACCACCGCCATCAACACTATACTATGGAACCCCTTATAATTCTAATAGTAAGACCCCGAATGGGGTGGGGGCACAATTCGCACATGTTTGCCGTCAATCGCCCCTCCGCAGTTGGGAAAGTCCCAACGGGCAGCAAACTGGGAAGCCACAGTCTGCCATTCCTGTGGCGTGGAAGGACACTGTGAAGTCAAACAGAAAGATACAATTCGAATTAAAAACCAGGCAAAACACCAAACTAAATGCAACAAATTAACAAACAATTTGGAACAACATATGTATTTATTTTGTAAGTCCTTGAAATAAAGCCAAAAGATTAAGGATAAGGGACAAATCTCTGATTGATGACCCCTCTGATGGCCCAGAGAAGATAATAATGGGGATGTGGGTGGGGAGTAATTAATTGTAAGGTCACACAATACACATGCAATTAATTAAAGGGGTGTGTGTGTGGGGGGGGGTTAATTACAAGCTGACCCAAACCACATGCAATTAATTAAAGAGGGTGTGTGTGTGTGGGGGGGGGTTAATTACAAGCTGACCCAAACCACATGCAATTAATTAAAGAGGGTGTGTGTGTGGGGGGGGGGGGGGTTAATTACAAGCTGACCCAAACCACATGCAATTAATTAAAGGGGTGTGTGTGTGTGTGTGTGTGTGTGTGTGTGGGGGGGGGTTAATTACAAGCTGACCCAAACCACATGCAATTAATTAAAGAGGGTGTGTGTGTGTGGGTTAATTACAAGCTGACCCAAACCACATGCAATTAATTAAAGAGGGTGTGTGTGTGGGGGGGGGGGTTAATTACAAGCTGACCCAAACCACATGCAATTAATTAAAGGGGTGTGTGTGTGTGTGTGTGTGGGGGGGGGGGTTAATTACAAGCTGACCCAAACCACATGCAATTAATTAAAGAGGGTGTGTGTGTGTGGGGGTGGGTTAATTACAAGCTGACCCAAACCACATGCAATTAATTAAAGGGGTGTGTGGGGGGGGGGGGGGGTTAATTACAAGCTGACCCAAACCACATGCAATCAATTTCAAAATGAGGGTCAAGGGGGTGAAAGGGGTGAGGGGCAAGGGGGGTGAAAGGGGGGGTGAGTGAAGCAGTACAATGGAGCTGGTAATATACATTTTTAACCAAAGAAAGTGACTAGGCTAGGGGTGTTTAGGGGGCCAAGATTCCATGCTGGGGAGGTTGGTGCAAGGAAATATGCATGTGACCCACTAAATAATACATTCTTCAAGCTATTTCGATAAGTCAACCATAAAATACTAGACAAAAAACAAAAATTTAAAAAAATACAGGAATAGGGGACATTCATAGAATAGTCCTATCATGGTAATTAGCTAATGATGACATTGATGCACTACATTAGCAAACATACAAGACATAGGTAATTTTAAAAGAGAAGACTTACCTTAATGTATTCCTCCTGCAGGACGTGGATAATGGCAGAACAGGTCTCTGGAATAATGAGCCCCAGAGCCTGGGGGGAGATGCCTGTCGTGAACTTGAGGTCCTGCAAGCTTCTCCCCATCGCCAAGTAACGCAACGTGGCGACTAGCCTCTGCTCCGCACTGATGGCTTGCCGCATGCAGGTATTCTGCCTGGTAATATAAGGGGACAGCGAAGCCAACAGACGGTGAAAAATGGGGTCCGTCATCCGGAGATAATTCCTGAAATCATCAGGATTATTCTCACGGATCTCACGGAGCAAAGGCATATGCGAGAATTGGTCACGCTGGCGCAACCAATTCTTGGTCCATGAACTCCTCCTCACCCTGTTCATGGACTGGGCTCGGGCCAAGGTGTTAACCGCAACACCGAGCCCCTGCACAGCACGAACTCGTTCCCGAGTACGTCCACACTCCATGGCTTCAAAACGGTCGGCTGATCAAACAAACAACTTAACCGAACGCACTGAAGAACAGCAAGGCCTATGAAGAACGACCTGAAAAACAGGAACGAGCGGACCAGAACGGCCTGAGAACAGGTAGGAACTGATCCACACGCACTGAAAGCCAGATACAAACCTCACAAGCACAAACTGAACGGCAGAAGCGAGCGAATTAAGCAGAAGTCTGAGAAGCGCAAATCGTCTCTAACCAAACGTCAACTAACACGCGATACACACGAGATCAGCTGACGGTGCCCAAAGGGTGTCGTTTGGGATCTCGAGCTTCCTTTTTCTAGTCCCGTCGTACGTGCTGTACGTCATCGCGTGAACCGCCGGACTTTTTGCGTGATCGTGTGTGGTCAAGTCCGTTCGCTTTTTAGTCCAGCGGACCCAGCTGGAAAGTCCAGCGGATTGTCCGCTGGACTTAGGTCCGCCGGGAAAAGTCCGTACGTGTGTACGAGGCATAAGGTCCACCAGTAGATCCTTAAAAGCTACACATCATGCCGAGACCCAAAGAAATTCAGGAACAATTGAGAAAGAAAATAATTGAGATCTATCAGTCTGGAAAGGGTTATAAAGCCATTTCCAAAGCTTTGGGAATCCAGCGAACCACAGTGAGAGCCATTATCCACAAATGGCGAAGACATGGAACAGTGGTGAACCTTCCCAGGAGTGGCCGGCCGCCCAAAATTACCCCAAGAGCGCAGCGACGACTCATCCAAGAGGTCACAAAAGACCCCACAACAACGTCCAAGGAACTGCAGGCCTCACTTGCCTCAGTTAAGGTCAGCGTTCATGCCTCCACCATCAGGAAAAGACTGGGCAAAAATGGCCTGTATGGCAGAGTTCCAAGGAGAAAACCACTGCTGAGCAAAAAGAACATCAAAGCTCGTCTCAATTTCTCCACAACACATCTTGATGATACCCAAGACTTTTGGGACAACATTCTGTGGACCGATGAGACAAAAGTGGAACTCTTTGGAAGGTGTGTGTCCAAGTATATCTGGCGTAGAAGGAACACTGCATTTCAGAAAAAGAACATTATACCAACAGTAAAATATGGTGGTGGTAGTGTGATGGTCTGGGGCTGTTTTGCTGCTTCAGGACCTGGAAGACTTGCCGTGATAAAAGGAACTATGAATTCTGCTGTCTACCAAGAGATCCTGAAGGAGAATGTCCGACCATCTGTTCGTGTACTCAAGCTGAAACGAACTTGGGTTCTGCAGCAGGACAATGATCCTAAACACACCAGCAAGTCCACCACCGAATGGCTGAAGAAAAACAAAATGAAGACTTTGGAGTGGCCTAGCCAAAGTCCAGACCTGAATCCTATTGAGATGTTGTGGTATGACCTTAAAAAGGCCGTTCATGCTCGAAAACCCTCTAATGTAACTGAATTAGGACAATTCTGCAAAGATGAGTAGGCCAAAATTCCTCCAGGACGCTGTAAAAGCCTCATTGCACGTTATCGCAAACGCTTGGTTGCAGTTGTTGCTGCTAAGGGTGGCCCAACCAGTTATTAGGTTTAGGGGGCAATCACTTTTTCACACAGGGCCATGATGGTTTGGATTTTTTTTCACCTTTAATAATAAACACCTTCATTTACAAATTGCATTTTGTGTTTACTTGTGTTGTCCTTGACTATTGTTTAAATTGGTTTGATGTTCCGAAACACTTAAGTGTGACAAACATGCAAAGGAACAGGAAATGAGGAAGGGGGCAAACACTTTTTCACACCACTGTAGCTCTTTCTACTTCTTCTACGGATATAGGTGCACCAAGTGCCTCCATTTCGTCCGTTTTACCCTTTGGGAAGTCCATATTCCGAAGGTACTCCCTGATTTCATCCCGCCGCTTTCCTTTGTTTTCTTTGTGTTCAATATTATATAAAGTCCTATAATATTTATGAAATGTGCTCGCTATTTCCGGGGATGATATCAGGATCTCGCCATTTGTGTCTCTAATCCTCTCTATAAACGTCCTGTTCTTTTTTTCCTTAACCCTATTAGCCAGCCATTTACCTCCTCTATTCCCCCACTGATATCTTTCCCTCTTTAAAATGTGTATTGCAGCTATCCTCTCTTGCTCTACATATTCTGCTAGCTCTCTTTTTTTAGTTATCAGCTCTTGTTTTTCCAGTGTGCCTTTGGGTCTTGTTTTCTGCTCTAGTTCTTGTATGTCCTTATATAACTCCCTTTTCCTTTTTTCCCTTGTTTTTTTTTTACCTGCTCCAATACTTATTAAGCTACCCCTTATCACTGCTTTGCGGGTTTCCCAGATTGTTGAGGCTGGAACCTCTGGTGACTCGTTTAGGGTGAAGAAAGTTTCTAAGTCCTGTTCTATCTTAATGATTGTCTCTTGGTCTTGCAACAATGAGACATTAAGTTTCCAGTTTGTTCCCGGTCCACAGTCCCCCTTTATATCCAGTTGGATTTTCATTGGAGCATGGTCTGATAGGGTCATTGTTTTTATTTCTGCATTCCTGAGTATCGGGACCAGCTGATGTTCTATAAAAATGTAATCTATCCTGGAGAAGGAACTGTGGACCTGGGAGAAACAGGTATAGTCTCTATCTTTTAAGTGTAATATTCTCCACGTATCTTGTAACTGCCAATCTCCCAATGCCTTAATCACTTTTTTCTTCCTTTTTTCTGTAGCTTGGGACCTACCCAATGAGGTGTCCAATTTTGGGTCTATGCTCCAATTGAGGTCTCCTGCTAAAATGAGTTTGCCTTCTTTAAACCCCTCGAGTCTACTTAGTATTCGCCTAAGGAATTTGTCCGGGTTTTTATTTGGTGCATAAACATTCACTATTGTACATTTCATATTATATAGCATACCTTTTATGAACAAATATCTTCCCTCCGGGTCCACAAGACGCCCCTCTAGCTTAAATTTTACTAACCTACTCAGGCCAATTGCTATACCTCTCGAGTACGGTGATGGAGAGTCTGCATAATACCATAGTGGAAAATGGAACGAATTTAGTCTAATTCCTGAAGTATGCGTTATATGCGTCTCTTGCAGGCATACAGTGCCTGCTTTCAAGAAGAGTAGTTCGTCGGTTACTCTATACCTTTTTTTTTTTTTAATTTAACCCTCTTACATTATATGTAATAAAATGTATCCCCTCCATATTGGGTTTTTAGGGTGGCAGTCTATAGGGCGTCTTGTAGAGCCGGGATCGATTTCCGTACTGTGGTGGCGGAGGGTGAGCGAGACCCCAAAAGACAAAACCAAAAAAAAAAAAAATCCCCATACATAACCCCCCCTCCTCCCCCCCCCCCCTCCCAACCCTCCCCCCCCTTCTGAAACGATACACCTTGATAGGCTGGACAGAACCCCCCCTGCTCGTTTAGTCTATGGGCCAGGCTGACCTTTCCACAGTGTCGCCTGCTTTCCATATTTTCCATGAGGCTCTAATCCGTAGCCGTGTAGGCCCTTCGTCTTCCCCCCCGCGCTCCCCCCTCCGCCCCACCTCACCATCCCCCCTACCCGCCTTCCCCTTTCTTATCTAATTAATCGTTTTATTACTTAATTACTGCTGGGCACTGAAGCTCTCTCGACTTTCCCCCTCCCCCGCCCACCGTTGTTCCCTTGGTGTTTGTTCTGGGGGGGCCAGATACCCTCCTCCTCTCCCCATTCTAATAGGGTGGGGGGTGGTTGGAGCCCTAAGCGCCCACAGAATCCTCCAACATCCTCCGGGAAGCGCAGAACCGCAGATCGTCCATCTCTTTTCCCAATCAAGCATGCTGGGAATCCCCATTGATAAGGGATATCTGCTGCCATCAGTGCTGAAGTCAGGGGTTTTAGTCGCCACCTCCTTCTCAACGTCTCTGGGGCTAGGTCTGTGTAGATCTGCAGCTCTGCACCCCCGCAGGTCACTCCCGGGAGTGTTCTAATTCTGCTCACTATCTGGGCTTTCTCTTGCGCATAATGGAACCTGATTATTACATCCCTCGGGGAGTCTGGTCTTCCTCTCGGGGTCCGTGCCGTCCTGTGTATTCTATCTATTTTCAACGTGTCTGTGGCTTCTCTATCTAAAAAGGGATTAAATAATTGCTGCGCTATATTTCTCAATTCCGTGTCGCTATGCGACTCGTGAAGTCCCTTTATGCGTAGATTCTTCCTTCTACTTCGGTTCTCTTGATCTTCTAGTTTATATAGGAGTGTTCTATTGGCTCTCTGAAGGGCAATCACCTGATCTGATATTTCTTCCAGCTTTTGGTCATGGACCGCTAGCCTGTCCTCCACCTCTTCTACTCTCCTCAGTACTAATCCAATATCCCCTCTTACGGCTGCGATATCCCCTTTCAGGGATGTTTCCAATTTTGAGAACATCTCTGTAAGCATCTCTCTTATTTGTGGCGGTTTCTCTTGGGGTATGGGCTGCGTAGTTCTTTCTCTCTCTATATCTCCTCCCTCCGCGCCTCTCTCTGACCTCCTGTCCTGTGTGTCCTCGTGTGTCCTAGTGATACTTTGTGGACTTCTGTTGTCTCCCCTTGGTCCTGTTGTCTTTACTCCATTTACTTTCCCTCCTCTACTATCCTCCGGTCCTCTCTGCCTATTTAAGCCTGAGCGGAGCGGAGCTCCTCCTTGGCTCAACCTCGGGCCTCCCTGTCCCTCCTCCGCCATACTAGTATTGGTGGCCATATATCTCTGGATGCCTCCAGGGCTTTGAGTTGGGGGGTTATTTTTAACAGGTTTGCTTGCTTTACCCCTCATATTTTATTTCAATCCTTCTTCTGTTCCTTTTAGATTGCTCTCACTACCCCCTATGGGGTCCTTTGGTATCTCTTCTCTTCCCCATTATCCCGGGTTTTACCCACTAGATTTAATTTGGTTTACCCGATGGCCAGTGGGGTAAGTGCTATATGGTTTCTGTTCCAGAGATTGTAATAACCCCTACACACTACTCAGGTGGCCAATATGCCTTATTGACAGAATAATAATAAATCATAAATAATATCACATGCATTTAAACTTTCAAATAGCCTTGTACACCATTTTCCCTTTTTTTTTTTTTTCTTCAGGGTTCACTCCTCCCACTGAGATGTCTCTTAACCTTACACCTCGATCCCCCTTTCCAGGGGTGAGGAGGGCTATTAGGGGGTTAGTAGGGAGTTAATAGGGAGTCCACGGCTGGTTCCAAGGAGGGATCGGGGGGAGTTCCAAAAAAAAACAAAAAAAAAAAAAACAAAAAGGAGAGAGCTGGGGGGGGGGAGGGGGGGATGTGGGGGACCAGTCAACACCAAGTCTGCGGGGCAAATCGAAGTTTTCCGGTCCCTCTTTGTTCTCTGTTAAATGGATGTAGATGGCTGTAATCGTAAATAACCGTTGCTGTAGTGTTCACCGGGGGAGAATGAGGTTTTTATAAGCTTGTAGCTGACACCTTTATTTTCGAGAACCCCCTAACATGATTATAATTTACAGGTATTTCGTTGAGTAAAAGCGCAGGGGAGAAAATAAAAGCAGACATGGAAATAGCATTTTCATCCTAGCGGGTCAGACCAACCATTGCTGTTCAAGTCCTCCTAGGGCTAAGCTGATTATATTGCTGATTATTTTGCGGGGTTCCTTCTCCAGTGCTTTAACAATCTCCCCCTCGTATGTACCAAGGCGTACACTTTGCCTTCCGAGCGTCTAATCAGGGTTAGTAGCCCTTAGTGACTGCGACTATGGTGGTCCCTGGATAAACAAAAGTGTCACTACATTTAAGGTGGTGGTCAGCTAGGGGTCTCTCTCCCTTCCAGCATTCCAGTATTCCAGTGCTCCAATGCTCTCTACCTCCCGCACTTGTTTAGAGATTGGCTTCAGAATAGGATTCAGCTTTCCATTCTCTATTTGGCGCAAGGAGGCCTAATTGCCTTTAGTTACCCTTACTGGTTTTGTTGTTCACCATTAAATTGATTTTTGAAAATTTTGTGAGCCCACGGTACGGTAACCCAACCTTTATATGTATTTCAGTCTCTTTCCGCGGGGGCGGGTGCGAAAGGGATTGGGGTAGCACTCGTCCTCCACGCTCGCTCTCCCGGATCCCCAATCCCCCCACACACAAGCAGGGGCGCTAGGATGGAATCGCCCGGCGGTTCAGCTGCAGCCAACCACCAGCAATGTCATGTCTTGTTCTACGTCCTTGCACCCACAGTCTACATCTATCCAGAAATGAGACTAGTGAGGCACTAACAACCCTCTCTCTAGTTCAGGTATACAGCGGGAATAAAAGTTCTTAATTGGCCCAACGGGCCGCTCACCGCTCCTGGGGTTTAGCTGCGCTGTCAGGTTGGCTCCTTCATCCCGCTACTGCTGTGGGACCTAGTCTGCGTTCCGGTACCGGTTCTGTGGTCCACGGCGGCTGGGTACTGTGCTGGTAAGAGTCCCCTCAGTGTGTCCAGATAGGGCTTGTATGGAGCTGTCTGTGCCCCCGGGGGTGAGGAAGGTGCTCCGTCGGGCGTCTCTGGGTTACCGCCGGAGGGAGACTGGGTGGAGGAAGGGGGGAATCCCTCAGTGTCCGCGGCAGGCTGTGCGGGGGGCAGGCTGGCTCCACACCTCACCGGTCATCTTCTCTTCTTCACGCCGTATGCCGCGTGGGCCTTTTTTTCACACTTGTGCAGCAGATCGCACCGTTACTGTTTGCAACCTATATCTGAAGCAGATCAAGCATGGCCAGAACAGCAGCCTGCTTGACCAGACATATGACGACCTGCCATGCAGTCCGTTGGCAACAGCATTTAAAAGACCCACATCAAAGAAAAAGGCGGACTTCTCCTTGCTCCTCATCTGGAATCTCCAACCCCACTATACCTCCTCTGTACAACATAGTAGTGTAAAACAACTGATCAATAAACATTGGCACATTGTCACCAAGGACCGGGTTCTTGGCGACATTTTGCCACCCAAGCCCAGGGTAATTTTCAGAGGTGTTCAATCTCTACAAGGGCAAGTAGCTCCTAATGTCTTTAATCCTCCAGTGAGGAGTGGAGGCTTTTTTGATCAGTTAAGTGGTTATTATCAATGCAGGCGGTGCAGAGTCTGTTGTCTCAATTCCTGTTCATCGCGACGGACCACCTCTGTCCTGTCTACTGCCACTCAGGAAACCTTTAGGATTAAACCATGTATCACGTGTGCTACTACAGGGGTAGTGTATCTCCTACAATGTCCATGTGGCCTGCAATATGTGGGCCGCACCAAACGCCCCTTACAAGTACGCTTAAATGAGCATATCACTAACATTATTTTGGGCTTCAAAAATCATTCCGTCTCTAAGCATTATTTCCAAGTCCATAATAGGGATCCATCTAATACCCTCTTCTTGGGCATAGATGAGTACAAACCCAATTGGAGAGGGGGGCCTATGGTGAGAGAGATCTCCAGACTTGAGATGACATGGATCCACCGATTAAAAACGTACGTCCCGTATGGAATGAATGTGGACACGGATGTGAATGCCTTTATTAATAATGCGCGATTTAACCTTTTAGGCATATTTTTATTATTATAATCCTTTACTATTGCTATTTTTTTGGATTAAACATAATTTTATATATATATGCCTCCTCGAGAGGAATTTGAGGTTATGTCTTTTAGGTTTGTGTTTTTGACACAAATTTTTATTAGTGTAACCCTTGGGATATTTTAGAAAAGTTTGTAAATACATTTTTTAAAAATAATTTTCTATACTAGTATGGTTGTAAACCTCCCTCCTTCCTATTAACATGTGGGTTGCGGCACGCAAGGATGGGCCATACTAGTGTACTTAATATATATGGGGTTAATACTTATTTTCCCTTATTTACATTTTGCAAATTTTTTCCACTTGCAGGTATTTTCACATTTTTGTATTTGTTTTTTCTGCACGTTTGGGTTTTTTAATGTGCAATTTTTTATCTCACTTATATGGGAGAGAACATTCCAAAGTGTAGACATGGAGAGTGATTTTGTTCATCATTAATAATAATTAAAAAAATATATTTTCTGTATAAAAATATTTATGATTTATCACTATTTATCTTCACGATTTTATCACTTATAGAATTTTTTCTGGGCAACTGGAAAATCTAATCACTTGCTTCTATTTATATATATTTTTTGCAATATATATCTTTTTTTCTGTATAAGGTCCCTGCACTTTGCACATATAAACACTCACCCTCAATGGGTTATGCATATACACAATTTGTATTCATTCTTTTCGAAACGCAACAAATCTTATTCTGTTGCGTTTTATATATATATTTTTTATTTGATTTTGGTCTATTCGCTATACTTAGCGAATTCAGCCACAAAAACTATGCCCCCAAATAGAATGGTTACAGATAGAATGCTCATTACATGTTTTGTTATTCCCCTTCCGGGAATCACTACATGTGTGGGCACTGCTTCCCTTATTCAAGATGGTGTATAGGTCATTTCCTTGCCTCCCACAACGAGGCTTGGTACTACAAATGTTGGTGACTCATTGCGCGGCCCTATCCCCATTGAAAACGTCTATTAATGACGAAACGCGTCTGGGAGGATGCGCAGTGACGTCACCACGTTCGTTAGAGGAAGGAGGAAGGGCTCCAAATCGATGCCGGCCGCCGTTCTTTACTAATATCTTCCGGATTTGATTTGCTCGCTTTTCTCAATCTAAATGTGAGTAGTATTTTATCCCCAATAAATATTTTAAATCTTAAATACAGTATCACACGATGGTCTGTCCTTAATTTCTTTTCATGCCATTACCTGGATGCACCGCTGAGTGCTGTGATTCTCCCTATATATATGGTATTGTGCCCCTTCTGGAGTTTAAAGTTCCAAGCAATCGACCCTCGGAAGAAATCCTTTGAGGTGTGTCCCCCTCAGGTGTCCGGATCCTGGTCCAAGGCTCAATCTGAGTGCCGTTTTTTACCTTTCATCTGGTAAGGAGCCTATATATATAGGTGGCGGCACCCCGTTTGATGTGGAGCACAGTGGTGTAGAGAGAAAAGTGTCATGCACATAAGGATTTATTTCACTCTAATGAGGACCACCTACTAAAGCAATTTTAGTCACATTTTTGGACACTGTTGTGAATACCTTGATTCGCACTACCTATTGACATGTAGAGTTCTTTTTTGCTTATGCCATTGTCATTATAAATGTAAATCGAACATCTATTGTCAGTATTGGATTAAGTGTCAAACCACTGGATATACTTATTGCTAATATGAATTGGATATCCTTTCACTTTTACCTCTTGTAGTAGCTTCCTTAACCTTGGCGCAGTTTTTATCTCTAAACCACTATACCTCCTGTCCTCTAAAAAACCTGCACTGAGAGGAATGACGGTATAGCAATAGGTGTCCCAAGTATTTGCATCCAATCTGCTATCAGTACACCACCATCTGATTTTAGCAGGCAAACTTCCCTACCCCAGTTGCTAAACCTTAAAAAGAGACTCAGCCATCCACATACTCAGTGTCTGAATGCTAGCTTGGCAAAATTGCTAGCACTGCAACTGCTGCCTTTTCAACTGGTAGACTGTGCCCCCTTTTGTGAAATTGTGGAATGTGCTGTACCTCAGCGACAGGTTCCAAAACGCCATTTATTTTCACGGAAGACCACTCCGGCTCAATGAGTACCTGTGTGAGTATGGCACCAGGACAGGGTCAGGTGAGCTTGGCTTATTTTCACCACACCAGTGGCTACTGATCAAGGATGCATGCACTGTCCTGTCACCATTTTAGGAGGCCACGAGGGTGGTGTGCAGTGACAATGCATGCATCAGTGATACTGTCCCTCTTGTCTTCCTGTTGGAGCACACGCTTCATGGAATAATGGACAGGGCACTTGAGACAGAACAGCGGGAGGAAGAGGAGGACTTACTTACCTCTCAAGGCCTCCTTTATCCAGATAGTATTCCTGCGGGCCTGCCAAACACACAGGAAGAAGAGAGGGAGGAGAATTGTGTCAGCATGGACGTGGAGGATAACACTCAGCAGCAGTCTTCAAAGGAATGGTTTTCTGTCCCCAGAAACCCAAGGAGTTGTACGTGGCTGGGAGGAGGTTGCTACGGATCATGTGATCCTTAGTGACCCAGAGAACTCGGAATTGAATGCTTCTGCAAACTTACGCTGCATGGCCTCCTTGGTTATGCAAAGCCTGTGAAAGGACCATAGGATCTGTGGTATCAAGGAGAGGGATCATTACTGGCTGGCAACCCTTCTTGATCCATGTTACAAGGGTAAGGCTGCAGAACTCCTCCTGCATTTGCAGAGGGAGCAGAGGATGAAACATCTTCAGTAGACCTTGAACAAAGGTTTGTGCAATGCTTTTCCAGACCCTGGGAGGTTACAATTTCCTGGTGCTCGACAATGTGTTGCTGAGGCTTCATTCATTCAGAAGAAGAGCGGTGTAGAAGTCTGCGGGCTGACCGATGCCTTTAGATAATTTTTCAGAGACCTTTCCAACAGACCATCCACTGGGTTACTGGGTCTTGAGGATGGACCACTGGCCAGAACTTGCTCAATATGCAATTGAGCTACTGGCCTGTCCTGCATCCAGCATTCTTTCTGAACGCACATTCAGTGCTGATGGAGGGTTTGTAATGGATAATAGAGTGTGTCTGTTCACAGACTCCGTTGATAGGCTCATATTCATAAAAATTAATCAGTCTTGGATCAGCAGCTATCAAGCACCTGATGCTGATGTAACTGATTGATTTTTCTATGGATATGGGATCCCTTGAAGACTGCCTATGCTGAGTGACTATCCTATTCCTCCTCAATCTTGATGATGCTAGCTTCCAACAATATTTTTGGTTTAGGGCACCACCACCACTAACTAAGGCCCAATTTTTCTGCCCCTGTTTATCAGGGGGCATGTAATTATAATGTTTGATCTAATATTTCACAGCAGGGCCCATTCCTGCACCCAACAAGAGTATCTGTGAGGGGTTACAGTGTTGTGGCACCACCACCACCAAAAGCCCAATTTTTTCTGCCCCTGTTTAACAGGGGCATGTAATTACAATTCTTGATCTAATATTTCACAGCAGTGCCCATTCCTGTGCTCACCAAGAGTAACTGTGAGGGCTTAAAGTGTTCTGGTACCACCAACACCTAAGGCCCAATTTTCTGCAGAGTATATAGGGCAGGCCATATAGTGTATATATACTTCTGTTCAGAGTATATAGTGCATGGAGCCCCCCACGCAATTTTTTTTTGTATTTGGGTGCAGAGTTTCCCTTAATATCCATACAAGACCTAAAGAGCCTGGTAATGGGCTGGGGGGCCCATGCCATTTTTCTCAATTATTTTCATCTATATTGCCGGAACTCGACAATACATTACAGCCGCAAGCAGTGTTAAATTACTTTTTTTCCTTTAGAAATGTAACTTTGCTGTGGTATTGTTCTAAACATGGGAAAACTGTGGCACTTTACAGACATACTATAGACACCCCCCAGGCACGATATTTAAAGGAATATTTCATTTTTATTGTTTTACTTTAAGCATTATTAAAATCACTGCTCCCAAAAAAAGTCATTTTTTAAAACTTTTTTTGCATTGATACATGTCCCCTGGGAAATCCAGGGGGTGTTCGACTCATCCTTATCAAGGACATATGCAGTTCTGTCGGTGCCACCAGATCTGAGGGTTGTATTTAGTGTCGGGGTGGGGGAGGGGCAGGTTGTATAGTGATGAATAATAATTTTGGAATTCAGAGACTATCTCCAAGTTCTTGTGCAGCTTGCGGTTAGGATGTGCCAGAACGTGTGGGATGGTTTCTCTGCGTTGTCTGTGGTGAAGGGTTTGCACTAGGTGTTTGCTGCTTTTGTTTGCTTGCACGTAATGTACGTGTCTTCCCTTATGTGGGCGACTAGAGAGCGTTCAGTTAAGAGGCGGAGTAGGTCACGATGTTCATTAGAGAGTTCTGCTAGGGTTTTTGGATCTAGCGTGCGTTTTTTTGTTGCCTCAAGGGAGTCAATGAGAGCAAATAAACGTCTGACGTCTGCTATGCGGGCCTTTTTTAGTCAGGAGCCATGCTGAATGAATATACCCCCGCAATATACATTTCAACTTTTCCCATTTGGTCATGTCAGTGGTCTCATCAGTAGCGTGGGTGTGTGGGAAGTGTCTAATCGCATCGGATATCGATGTCGTGCAGGCTAGGTCTGATAATAAGTGTGAAGAAGAAAACAGTGATGAGGTAGTCCTGCATACAGGTTTGCCGTCCTTATAGAGCAGGCTAATCAGAGAAAGTATGTGAGTTGGGTATCTGGGGACTGATCCCTGAAAGGTGGGGAAACAGTGCCCTCTAGTGACCGTAGGGAGGAAATAACATAGGTCTCTAGAAAAAGGGATTAACTAAATTAAACATTGAAAACATAATCAGTAAAGAATCCTAGTTCGGGGAACGTGGCAACACATGTAGGGGGTTAAAAAGAAAAAAAGAGTAGCGCTAAACCAACAGTGCATGAATAATAAATGACCATGTGATGTATTGACCATATGGAAACAATGATCATAAAATGAATGAAGTGAACCTACATATATGGACACCTGCAACTAAATGCAAAGGACCAAAAATTGTGAATATAAATGTGCATAAACAATCACATGCAACAATCACATATAAAAATCACATATGACAATAAATAATATTGTGAAAAATAAAAAAACATAAGCAAAAATTGAATGAATGAATGAATAAATAAATAGTGCAAGTCCAAGAAAATCTTCATAAAAGTTCCACCCGTGCAGTGAATGGCAAATAAATCAATCCATTTCTCTGAATAAATCTTCAAAAACTGCCCTAAGTGATCCGCCACCAAAGAAAAAGTTGAGATTTACTTCTTACCAGAAGCAGATGACACCCCACTACAGGGTGTCATAACATGCCTGTTGTAAAGATATCCCTCTTTAGATCTCCCTGGAGGTATAGCAGATGCCAGCAGCCTGATAGCCCACTCCACAATTCAGCTTCCCAGATTGATTCTCATGAATATGGATCAGCACATAGAATAAAATAAGGGGGGGCTTGCATAGTGTAAAAAACCCAAGATTTTTATTATAAATGAGACTGGTTACACTTACATCAAAACAAAGCAGTTCAGGCCTTTAAGCGTGGGGCACTGGCCGGACACACCAAAACACAGACCCGTCCTCCCAGAGCATCCGATAACATAAGTCGAGGTGACGTCAGCGCGTCGCTCCGCCCTACCGGTTTCGCAATAGAGTTGCGTCGTCCAGGGGCACGGGCGGCGCACTGCGTCACCTCCCTAAATAGCACCATCGGCTGACCAAGCCTCGCTCTGAGCTCCCAATCCCGACCGAGTCTCGTCATGCCGTTCGAACTCTCGCAAGACCTGCGGCTCGCAGTACATCAATCGCCTAAGCGCTGGTGTAAGAATTCTGCAGGCCCGCTTCAATATTAATGGGATACAAAAATCAAAATAAAATATAAAGGCAAATATATTTGCAATGGGTTGAGAAGACCCAAATGCCTCTAAAACCATTCCAGAACTAGTAAAAAAACGAAATCATAAAAACTTATTTATTGCCCTCACTACCTCACCGGCCAGAAACCGGAAGTAATGCAATATTGGGCACTGGGGACACCAGTCCCGTACAGAACATGTTACAAAAAAGTTTTTTAATACGTTTTTTAATGTTATGCAACATGCAGAATTGGTCTCTTAAGCCATATCGCCACGTCCCAAAGATTAACAACGGTCGTGTAGATACGGCCCGGACAACTTTTCAAATAAAAAGGTTACAAAAGTACCGCTCCAAAATTTGTGAAGTGAGCAGTAGTGTGCTAAAATACACCGCAATTATACTCACTGGAGGAATGTGGTTATCACGAAAACGCGATACCACATATACCTTATGTGAGAATATTGTGGTATATTCATTGTACATAAAAATGAATGCATGTAGCCTATGGGAAATTATATTCATAACACTCCCACAGGCAACGTATTGATAAAAATGTTTAAAAATATTTAAAACATTTAAAAAAAATTTTTATAAAATATCTGAAATATTGCCCACTAGTGACAGAATAGGGAAAGGCATAATTAGAACTTTTATTCAAATTGCTAGGACCCTCAGAGCTCAGAGCAATGGACTCAAAGGCCAGCCGACCTACGCCAAACTGACATTCAAATAGTACCAATGCGAATGGTTACATACTAAAGAACACTCCTATAATGAAATTGAGATGAATAATCCCAACAGAACAACAGAAATTACCTGAAATATCTAACTCCTGCATACAAACATGATGGCAATATTGCAGCGAACATTAATTATAGGCACAACAGGTGTGATAAGTAGTTGTAACTCACAGCATTTAATCTCAAACCCTCAGACCCTCACATGTGGACATCGGACGCAAACGCAAAAACTCCACTAGGAATTATTAATGAAAGCGTTTACATCCGTGCCTACATTGAGGCCAAACGGAACATAGGTTTTCAATCTATATATCCAGGCCATTTCTTGTTTAGAAATCTCCCTTAACAACGATCCTCCCTCCAATGGGACCTATATTTGTCTATACCCATACAGAGAGTATTTGATGGATCTCTATTATGTACCTGGTCGTAGTGCCTTGACACTGAATGTTTGTCAAAGCCCCTCCTAATATTACTAATGTGTTCATTTAATCTGACTCGGAGGGCCCTTTTGGTCCTCCCCACATACTGGAGACTGCACGGGCACTGGATAAAATAGACCACCCCTTCGGACGAGCATGTTATAAAAGGCTCTACGTCGTATGATCTTGAGGTGCTAGTTGATACGAAATTACATATTTTCCTTTCCTTACATTTATTCAAGGTACAAACCTGACAGTTTTTGCACCTGTAATAGCCTGTAAGGTTTTGAAAGAAGCACCTACTCTCCTTGGGTGGATCTTGCACACTAGGAGCAATCCTTCTCCCCAGAGAGGAGGCCCCTCTAAAAATAACTTGTGGCCTCTCTGGTAACACTGCACCAAGAACCTGGTCACTGGCTAAGAGATGCCAGTGTTTCTGTATCAGGCCTTTAATGGTGCGATGTTGGATAGAAAAGGTAGTAATGAAAGGTGCACAAAATTGGGTATCGGCATTATCGGGTCGTTTGTCCAACAATAATAGCGATCTGTCCTTCTTCCTGGCTGCAGTTACTGCTTTCAAGAGAAAATCACTGTCGTAGCCCTTTTCCAGAAACCTAGATGAAAGAACAGCTGCCTGTCTATCAAATGTTTCAATCTCTGTGCAATTTCTCCTTAATCGCGTGAACTGTCCTTGAGGGACAGCTCTCAACCAAGGTTGATGATGACAGCTATCCAACGGAATATATGAATTTCTGTCAGTCGACTTAAAATAAGTCGACGTAATAAAACTGTCATTTGCAATCCTGATATTCAAATCAAGGAATTTAATTTCAGTCTGGCTGATCTCAAAATTCAATTTGATGCCCCTGTTGTTGGTATTCAGAAATGTCATGTATGCAAGCAGGTCCTGTTCACTACCATCCCATAGGAGGAGGACGTTGTCGATATATCGTGCCCACAAGACCACTTCTGGTCTCCTGGGAGCATTGACGACGTCCTCCTCCCACTTTGCCATGAACAAATTTGCTAGGCTGGGGGCATATTTCGCCCCCATAGCCACGCCCCTGTCCTGGCGGTAGAACTGATGGTTGAACCAAAAGTAATTATGGCCTGCTGCGTACTCAAGCAACTCCATAATAAAGTCAATTTGTAGCATAGTCAGACCTGATCCCCTTGTCAGGTATAATCTAACTGCCTTCAAACCTAGCTGATGGGGAATGATGGTATACAATGAAGTCACATCCGCAGTGACTAGTAGGAGGCCCTGTTTTGGAGTGATACCCGATAGTGTATTGATGACTTGTTTCGTATCTTTGATATACGATGGGATGGTCTGAACAAGAGGCTGCAAATAATAATCAATGTACTTGCCCACCCGAGACGTCACAGAGTCTATGCCACTCACAATAGGACGTCCCGGGGGGCAAGTAACACTTTTATGAAGTTTAGGCAAATAGTATATGACTGGAGTGCGGGGAGCACAGGGTATCAGGAAGAAACTCTCCTTTTTGTTGAAAATACCGTCCAAATACCCCCGTTCAACAATTTTTTCCAACTCTTTTTTATATTTGACAACGGGATCCCTATCAAGGACTGTATACGTTTCGCTGTCATCCACGATGTGGTTCATTTCTTTCAAATACTCGCATCGATCCAATACAGCAACCCCCCCCCCCCCTTATCAGCAGGTCTAATGACTAATGACTTATTGTCACAGAGAGCATTAAGACCTAAAATTACACGTTGGTCTAACAATGTATGTATGAACGCCAAGTCTTTAGTTGATTCCTCCGCTGTAACTTTGACAGCTAGTCCATAAGACTCCACTGCAAACACCTAAGAACGCATACAATGAATCTTTTTCTTCAGGACTCTCGCAGTCCACATGACAAAAGTTTTACTTCCAGTAGGTGTGCAGATCTTTTTGCAATTGTAGCAAACTGTTTTTAGACAGCTGATATTATAAGTATCAAAGTTCTTCAGACATCTAGAAAGCTTTTGTTGTGGCTGATGTCATAAAGCCAAGGAATGAGGGAGGATATTTTTGAAGATGGCGTCAATCAGATTGTTAGTCCAACATTTGATCACTACCAAAAATGCCCATAAAGCCGTTGAGTTTTTTTACTGCTGAAGTAAATTTATGTTTTTAGAAGCAATAAGATCTAGAAGAAAAATAAAAACATATTAATACAAGGAGAAACAATTCTCATTTAGTATAACATATTATTCAACTGTCATTTAAACTAAACTGTCTAGACTAGCCTGAATTCAATGAAACATTTTTCATGAACAATAGGCTTCTCAGAGGGGGGCCTATCACGTATGGCTTGGATCAGTGATCCTACAGGAACATAGACAAGAGAGCACAGAATACAGATTTTACAAGAATGACAGGAGTATAGTGCAGTATTGGGGTTCAGGGTTCACAGGAAGTCAGGTACACAAGATACAGTTGATGTTCAAGGATTTTAAGGCAGGAAGGATACCTAATGGTACTATCTGGGGAGAACGCAGCATGTCCGCACATGCATAAATGGTGAGGGCCCTTGAAAGGGCCGAGGCGCAGAGTCTAAGGAACTGCCTTGTCTTCTCCAGAGCTCTTAAAGGTAGAGATGGGCTTTTTGCTGCAAACAGTTCCCCGGTTGCGGCCCTCTTGCTCACCCAAGCAGGCAGATACCTATAACTAAGGGCCAATGAACAAATGAGAATCCCTTGCAGCGCTGAGGTGCTGGGATCACTAAACAATAGGGAGTAAAAATCAAGCTAACAGGTGTGTGCCTGGACACACACAGACATTGGGGACAGTTACACAAAGACACATAATACAGCTAGAATTGAGTAGCCATGTAAACAGTCACACAGGAATCTATAATAGTAGTGAAGTTGCATGGTGTCACTGAAACAGGAAACTAGCTTAAAATAGACTTGGAGACACAAAGGCAGACTTGCTTGGGACATTATCATTCAAAGCCCAAAGCAATCTGCTTCAGTTTGAAAAGGCAGTACTGGCTGGGCATGTAGCTAATTCAATTAACAGGAGGTCTAATCTAGTCTTAAAATAAGTTTTGTGGGACAAGATACAACCGCAGACCTTATAAGTGAAAGTATTGGAACTAAATGCCAACATCAATACAATAATCACACACATGGGTTGGAATTGATGGACTTGTGTCTCTTTTTCTCAACCTCACCTACTATGTAATAGCAGCATACCTGCTGATCTTTGGGAATAGAGGAGACAGATCTTTAGAAAAGCTGAAGATTTCGAGATCTTTCTGCATCTTGATCTTTTTAACTTTAATTAGGTCCAGGTACCGTAAAACAACAACATTTCAGCAGTCAAGGTTCTTGGAAAGAGTACTTGGATGTTGGATGAGAGAGACCCTGGCGGGTTAAATAAGGAAGCGTTAGAAAGGTTGGAAGGATGAAATTCCGACCTGGAAGCTTCATTTTCCCTAATTGGATTAGTAAGCATATAACGCTTCACATTTAATTTCCGGACATACTTGTGTATGTCCATGTATGTCTGGAACTTACTGAGGCTCCTAGGTGGGGCAAATTTTAGGCCTTTGTCTAACAATCTTTTCTCAGGGTCTGTCAGATCCTGCTTACTTAGATTGAAGATGCCAGTGCCATGCCATGATCTTTTTATTTTTTGCTGACTGGACATGCCTCCCCCCTCGGACTCCTCTCTTCGTTCTACAGGCATTTTGATGCCTCTGTTGTCCTTGTGAAAACCCCAGCCGTGGTTTACCCCACTACCCGGAGGACCTGTATATTGGATAGGTCTAGAGTTATCACGTCCCTGATACAAGTTGTTATTTTGTGAGGGCACATCTGGATATCTCCTGTGGCCTCCGGGGGCTCGTTCTCCATCACCCTGCCTGTAGCCCCCTGGGGCATCGAGATCAGAAAGTGGAAAGAAGCGATTCTGGGTTGGCAGCTCAAAATCTCGATTTCTGTCATTTTAATAGACAGAATTGCCTGTTCATACCCATATACATGGTCAGAGGAACCCTGTCTTGGTGGATTCACTTGCCATTCACTGCACAGGTGGAACTTTTATGAAGATTTTCTTGGACTTGCACTATTTATTTATTCATTCATTCATTCAATTTTTGCTTATGTTTTTTTATTTTTCACAATATTATTCATTGTCGTGTGTGATTTTTATATGTGATTGTTGCATGTGATTGTTTATGCACATTTATATTCACAATTTTTGGTTCTTTGCATTTAGTTGCAGGTGTTCATATATGTAGGTTCACTTCATTCATTTTATGATCATTGTTTCCATATGGTCAATACATCACATGGTCATTTATTATTCATGCACTGTTGGTTTAGTAGACATGGGAACTGTCAAAAAATTAGTTTTGTTTTGTTTCGTCCCATTTCGTATATAAAAAAAATTCGTAATTCGTAATTCGTGTACGAAATTCCGTTCGAATTCGTACGAAATACGAATTTCGTACGAATCGTAATTTTTTTTCGAATCGTTACGAATCGTTAGTAAAGTTACGAATCGTTACGAATCGTTAACATGGCTAATGAATTGTCGGTTCTCGTAACACAGAGAACAATTCAAATCCAACTACAAATATCGAATTTCAATTTCAAGTTATGAATCGTTACGAATCGTTAATAAATCCAACTACAAATATCGAATTTCAACTAATATGAAAGAAATTATAATAGAGGATATAACGAATGCTTCGAATGATTCGAATGAATTCGAGATTCAGTATATCTAATAGTATATCTAATATAGAGAAAAGTGTCATTTTTGCAGGAAAAAAAGCTATTTAAAATCACTCACGGCTAATGAATTGTCGGCTCTGTAACACAGAGAACAGTCATTCATTGATAAAAAAAAAGCATAGGGGTCCCCCCAAATTCAATAACCAGGCCCTTCAGGTCTGGTATGGATATTAAGGGGAACCCCAGCAAAAAAAAAATGGCGTGGGGTCCCCCCTAAATATCCATACCAGACCCTTCAGGTCTGGGATGGATTTTAAGGGGAACCCCGGCCAAAAAAAATAAATAAAAAATGGCGTGGGGTCCCCCTCAAAATCCATACCAGACCCTTTATCCGAGCACGCAACCTGGCAGGCCACAGGAAAAGAGGGGGGGGGGGCGAAAGCGCCCCCCCCTCCCGCCTGAACCGTACCAGGCCACATGCCCTCAACATTGGGAGGGTGCTTTGGGGGTCTGAGACCCCCAAAGCACCTTGTCCCCATGTTGATGAGGACAAGGGCCTCGTCCCCACAACCCTGGCCATTGGTTGTGGGGGTCTGCGGGCGGGGGGGCTTATCAGAATCTGGAAGCCCCCTTTAACAAGGGGACCCCCAGATCCCGGCCCCCCCCTGTGTGAAATGGTAAGGGGGTACAAAAGTACCCCTACCATTTCACCAAAAAAGTGACAAAAATGGTAAAAATGACAGGACAATTCCTTTATTAAAATCTTCTTTCTTCTGTTCTTCCTTTCTTCATCCTTCGGTTTCTTCATCTTCTCCTTCCGGCATCTTCTTCCATCGTCTTCTTCCTCCGATCCGCTTCTTCTTCCTCCGGTCTTCTCGTCCGGCGTCTGTTCTCGGGCCGCTCCGCGCAATAGGAGGGTCCCGCTGTGTGAGGCTTCGCTGCGTCTGACAGGTCTTTTATAACGGAGGGTTCTCTATATTAGATATACTGAGTCTCGAATTAATTCGAAGCATTCGAATCATTCGTTATATCCGCTATTATAATTTCTTTCATATTAGTTGAAATTAGATATTTGGTAATAGTAGTTGGATTTGAATTGTTCTCTGTGTTACAGGAACCGGCAATTAGCCGCAAGTGATTTTAAATAGCTTTTTTTTCCTGCAAAAATGACACCTTGTACAGAGACAGTTCTAAGCATGGGAAACATGACCCCCTTCACAGATATACTATAGAGTATATAGTATATATATATATATATATATATATATATATATATATATATATATATGCCTATGAAGGGGCACATGTTTCCCGTGCTTAGAACTGTCTCTGTACAAGGTGTCATTTTTGCAGGAAAAAATGAATTTTTTCGCGCCCATTACTGTACAGACAAAAGAGATATTTGGGGGGTACACCCTAAAAAATGCATAAAGATGGTGCTGCCATAAGACCATACAACAGAACAAACATATTACAGCGCACACATGCAAAACTGACATTTACCTCCAGCAAGGCTATTTAAAAGCACCTAGACAGACATTTTCAAAAAACATTATCAAAAAATATGGGGATTTGGTCACACCATATTGCTATATGGTGCTTAAGCCCACTTACTGCGACAAAGTACCCCATGATTAGTGGGTCCTACACTATCCATAGATCGGGAGATCCTGCTTCTCTGAACCAAGGGAGCTATACTCCTCTATATGGGAGAACATGAGGTCTCCACCCATGATACAGGTGGTCACTAACTGAGGTACTTACCGAGTGGGGTGCTCTACCCAAAAGGATTTGGTCAAAATCCATACAATAGACAAAAGAGATATTTGGGGGGCACACCCTAAAAAATGCATAAAGATGGTGCTGCCATAGGACCATAATAGATCTCCCGATCTATGGATAGTGTAGGACCCACTAATCATGGGGTACTTTGTCGCAGTAAGTGGGCTTAAGCACCATATAGCAATATGGTGTGACCAAATCCCCATATTTTTTGATAATGTTTTTTGAAAATGTCTGTCTAGGTGCTTTTAAATAGCCTTGCTGGAGGTAAATGTCAGTTTTGCATGTGTGCGCTGTAATATGTTTGTTCCATTACTGTACAGAGACACGTTAAGCGCTACACTTTATTTTATATTTATCCTTTCACAATTAGTCTGATTGTAGTGTTGGCAGCTATTTTCACTATTGAAGGTGCAACAACATCCCCCACGTATCAACAATTCGAATCCAACTACCAAATATCAAATTTCAACTAATATGAAAGAAATTATAATAGCAGATATAACGAATGATTCGAATGCTTCGAATTAATTCGAGATTCAGTATATCTAATATAGAGAACTGTTCCTGCACAGTGTCATTTTTGCAGGGAAAAAAAGCTATTTAAAATCACTCGCGGCTATTGCCGGCAAATGAATTGTCGGATCCGTAACACAGAGAACAGTCATTCATTGAAGTCATTGATAAAAAAAGCGTGGGGGTCCCCCCAAATTCAATAACCAGGCCCTTCAGGTCTGCTATGGATATTAAGGGGAACCCCAGCCAAAAAAAAAAAAATGACGTAGGGGTCCCCCCTTAATATCCATCCCAGACCCTTGAGGTCTGGGATGGATTTTAAGGGGAACCCCAGCCAAAAAAAATGGTGTGGGGTCCCCCTCAAAATCCATACCAGACCCTTATCCGAGCACGCAACCTGGCAGGCCGCAGGAAAAGAGGGGGGGCGAGAGCGGCCCCCCTCCAGCCTGAACCGTACCAGGCCACATGCCCTCAAAATTGGGAGGGTGCTTTGGGGGTCTGAGACCCCCAAAGCACCTTGTTCCCATGTTGATGAGGACAAGGGCCTCATCCCCACAACCCTGGCCATTGGTTGTGGGGGTCTGCGGGCGGGGGGCTTATCGGAATCTGGAAGCCCCCTTTAACAAGGGGACCCCCAGATCCCACCCCCCCTGTGTGAAATGGTAAGGGGGTACAAAAGTACCCCTACCATTTCACCAAAAAAGTGACAAAAATGGTAAAAATGACAGGAGACGGCCTTTGACAATTCCTTTATTAAAATCTTCTTTCTTCTGCTCTTCCTTCTTCCTCTCTTCATCCTTCGGTTTCTTCATCTTCTCCTTCCGGCATCTTCTTCCATCTTCTTCTTCCATCTTCTTCTTCCTCCGATCCTCTTCTTCTTCCTCCGGTCTTCTCGTCCTTCTCGTCCGGCATCTTCTTCCATGGCGTCGGCGTCTGTTCTCAGGCCGCTCCTCGCAATGGGAGGCTCCCGCTGTGTGAGGCTTCGCTCCGTCTGACAGGTCTTTTATAACGGAGGGCACCTGGTGACCCCGGCCCCCCTCTGACGTCATGTGGGAAAGCCATAGGGAAGTCAGAGGGGGGCGGGATTACCCGGTGCCCTCCGTTATAAAAGACCTGTCAGACGCAGCGAAGCCTAACACAGCGGGACCCTCCCATTGCGCGGAGGACGAGAAGACCGGAGGAAGAAGAAGCGGATCGGAGGAAGAAGAAGATGGAAGAAGATGCCGGAAGGAGAAGATGAAGAAATCGAAGGATGAAGAAAGGAAGAACAGAAGAAAGAAGATTTTAATAAAGGAATTGTCAAAGACCGTCTCCTGTCATACAATTTTTGTCACTTTTTTGGTGAAATGGTAGGGGTACTTTTGTACCCCCTTACCATTTCACACAGGGGGGGCGGGATCTGGGGGTCCCCTTGTTAAAGGGGGCTTCCAGATTCCGATAAGCCCCCCGCCCGCAGACCCCCACAACCAATGGCCAGGGTTGTGGGGGATGAGGCCCTTGTCCTCATCAACATGGGGACAAGGTGCTTTGGGGGTCTCAGACCCCCAAAGCACCCTCCCAATGTTGAGGGCATGTGGCCTGGTACGGTTCAGGTGGGAGGAGGGCCCGCTTTCGTCCCCCCCTCTTTTCCTGCGGCCTGCCAGGTTGCGTGCTCGGATAAAGGATCTGGTATGGATTTTGAGGGGGACCCCACGCCATTTTTTTTTTTGGCCGGGGTTCCCCTTAAAATCCATCCCAGACCTGAAGGGTCTGGTATGGATATTTAGGGGGGACCCCACGCCATTTTTTATTTTTTTTTTTGGCTGGGGTTCCCCTTAATATCCATTACCAGACCTGAAGGGCCTGGTTATTGAATTTGGGGGGACCCCTACGCTTTTTTGAGTGATTTTAAATAGCTTTTTTTCCTGCAAAAATGACACTTTGTGCAGGAACAGTTCTCTATATTAGATATACTGAATCTCAAATTCATTTGAATCATTCGAAGCATTCGTTATATCCTCTATTATAATTTCTTTCATATTAGTTGAAATTCGATATTTGTAGTTGGATTTATTAACGATTCGTAACGATTCGTAACGATTCGTAACTTGAAATTGAAATTCGATATTTTTTGCCCAAAGTTGTCACTAAATTATATATTGCTCACACATGCCATAGGCATATGTGGAATTACACCCCAAAATAAATTCTGCTGCTTCTCCTGAGTACGGGGATACCACTTGTGTGGGACTTTTTGGGAGCCTATCCGTGTACAGGACCCCGAAAACCAAGCACCGCCTTCAGGATTTCTAAGGGTGTAAATTTTTGATTTCACTCCTCACTACCTATCACAGTTTTGAAGGCCATAAAATGCCCAGATCGCACAAAACCCCCCCAAATGACCCCATTTTGGAAAGTAGACACCCCAAGCTATTTGCTGAGAGGCATGTTGAGTCCATGGAATATTTTATATTTTGCCACAAGTTGCGGGAAAAATGACAAACTTTCTTTTTTTTTAGCCCAAAGTTGTCACTAAATTATATATTGCTCACACATGCCATGGGCATATGTGGAATTACACCCCAAAATAAATTGTGCTGCTTCTTTTGAGTATTGGGGTTACCACATGTGTGGGACTTTTTGGGAGCCTATCCGTGTACGGGACCCCGAAAACCAAGCACCGCCTTCAGGATTTCTAAGGGCGTAAATTTTTGATTTCACTCCTCACTGCCTATCACAGTTTTGGAGGCCATGGAATGCCCAGATGGCACAAAATCCCCCAAATGACCCCATTTTGGAAAGTAGACACCCCAAGCTATTTTCTGAGAGGCATGGTGAGTATTTTGCAGCTCTAATTTTTTTTCCCGCAAAAAAGTTATGCCGCGTACACACGGTCGGACTTTTCCACGGGCAAGCCTCCGTCGGAATTTCGACCGTATGTAGGCGGCATTAGGAGCAAATCGCTCCTCCGCCCCTGCTGCCCCCATGCTTCGGCATATATGCTCTTTTTTTTTTAACAGCGTTGGAGTCATGGCTTTATGTATCGTGGGAGCAAACGCTGTTGCTGTCAAGATAGATAAATCCGCGCTGCAACTGAATGGCAACTGAATGGCATACCTGAAAACAAAAAAATGGTTAACAATAAAACATTGCAGAATAGAATACAGTAAAAAAGAGAAGAACAATAGAGAGAGAATAGAGAGAAAGAGAACAATAAAACGACTTTTTGTTTTTTTTATTTTATAGTTTTTTTGTTTTTTTATTTTAATACTCAACTAGTGAATGGTAGCGTTCAAAACATTCACCGATGCAAAGACCAGGATTGTCAGGACAGCGGGGACAATAATAGCGGGTGTCACGCCTAAATCCGCGCTTTCTGCAGACACGACATTTTCTTTGGGGGGCTCCTTGGGTAGGGGTACTCGGGAGGACATATATATATTGCCGCTCATGCAGCCGGCTTACTGTATTTGGATTGGGAAGGTGAGGTGGAGCACCGTCTAGAAACAGAAGGGCTCTGATGATCTCTTCCTGGAATTTAAGGAAGGATCCAGTACGTCCTAAAGCTCCGTATAGCACATGAGCGTTCAGCAAAGCCAATTGGAATGAGTAAATAGACACTTTTTTGTACCAGCGTCTAGCCTTACGGGCAACTATGTACGGTGCCAACAACTGTTCGTTGAGGCCCACCCCTCCCATATTTTGGTTATACTCGTGGACACAGAGGGGTTTCGTCACAACACCAGTCGCCGTAGTAATTTGGACCGTCGTGTCTGCATTAAGGGAGGTAAGAACGAAAACATTCTTATTATCCCTCCACTTCATAGCGAGCAAGTTATTACACTGCAAGCAGGCTCTCTCCCCCAGCCTAAGATGGGAATCTACAAGCCACTGGTGAAAGCCCCGGCGATTAGGTCGCACGGTGCCACAGGCTCCAATCTGCTGATCAAACAAATGACTAAACAGTGGCACGCTCGTGTAATAATTGTCCACGTACAAGTGGTACCCCTTTCCAAATAAGGGTGATACCAAGTCCCACACAATCTTGCCAGCGCTCCCTATGTAGTCAGGGCAGTTTGTCGGCTCTACGTGGCTATCTTTGCCCTCATAAACCATAAAACTACATGTATAGCCTGTGGCCCTGTCACAGAGCTTATACAGCTTGACCCCGTATCTCGCACGCTTGCTGGGAAGGTATTGTTTGAATGACAAGCGGCCAGAAAACGTAATCAGGGACTCATCAACGCAGACAACTTGATGGGGAGTAAACAAGTCTGCAAAACGTTGGTTGAAATGGTTTATGAGGGGCCGAATTTTGTAGAGCCGATCGTATGCAGGGTCTCCACGAGGACGACAGAGTTCATTGTCGTTGAAGTGCATGAACCGCAAAGTCATCTCGTATCGTGCCCTGGACATTGAAGCAGAGAACACGGGCATATGGTACATTGGCTCAGTGGACCAATATGAACGCAACGTACCCATTTTAACTACGCCCATGATGAGGGAAAGGCCCAGAAAGAGCTTAAATTCGGGGACCAATCTCTGGCAAGGGAGGACTGGGGATTAGCGGCGATGTGTTGACCAGCGTACAAATTGCTTTGGTCCACAATAGATCTATAGAGATCTTCGGTGAAAAACAGCGAAAAAAATCAAGTGACGTAAAATCAGCTGTTACCACCTGAATGCCGGGTTGGCCAGTGAATGGGGGAAGTACGGGTGCTGCAGAAGTGGTGGGCACCCAATCAGGATTGGCGAATGCAGCAGGAAGGGCACTATGGGCACGACGGGCCTGTCTTTGTCTTCTTCTTGGTGGCAGCGGGACACTACTTGTGCTTGCCACCTCGCCAGCTTGAACTGCACTTATGGGACTCGCCACGTCACCGCGTGATACTGCAGTGCTGGATGTACGTCCAGGGTGTACTAGGCCGCTGGTGCGTGCCAGTTCACCAGAAGGAATAGCGGCTCTAGTACGTCTCTGCTTCCTACGAGTGACCTGCGGTTCTTGCACCTCAACAACAGAAGAAGGAGTTTGGGGTCTGGTACGCCTGACCTTAGCAGGGACCACAACTCCGCCGTCAGAGCTATCTGTCATGGAGCCGCTGTCGTCTACAGGATCGTATTCTGAGCCTGATTCTTCACTATCTGTCTGGCTCAGAAACGTGTAGGCCTGTTTACTAGTGTACTTTCGATTTGGCATTTTGGGCTCTAAATTTAGTAGTACACTAGTGAGACTCACAGGACAAAAAAGCTCCTAGGCTGTTAGCGACTGAATCAAGACGCTACCAAAAAAACTGTTAGCGATCGCAGGGATCAGGCCTGACTCTGCGAATGCTGCAGTTATGTGTGCTTAGTGTTTTGTAAGTGACAGTGATCGATCGATACTGCACTTGGGTGGGCTGGGCTGGGCTGGGCGGAGGGGCTAAATGCAGGTGCTAGCAGGTATCTGGGCTGATCCCGCTAACACTGCGTTTTTGGGAACCCTAAACTGCTGGGGACGCTAGTATAGATCTGATCAGATCAGATATCGATCTGTTCAGATACTATACCACTAAGGGAGGTGTATGCTGCGTGCGTGGGTGTTAGCGGTACTGGCACTAACCCGACGCTGCCTGGGGCGACGTAGACCCTATTTCTCTTAGAGATATGCCCCTGTGGAAGACTTTAGTCGAAACGCGTCGGGCCTGCTATCTTACGCCCCTCATATTGCCGATTTGTTCTCTTTTTTATATTGTCTCGAGATTTTATTTACTTTTTATTTTCACATGCACATGTGAATAAATTTATGTCCATTTGACCTGCACCATTGGAGTGGTCTCCATTTTTTATTTTACTTTCCCGGTCTCCATCATCCTTCTTGTGACCATCGGATGATCGAATGCTGAGTATACTTAACCCTTGCTGACTGATCCAGTGCCTGGTCCCGGAAATCGTTCGAGTTCCAGCCCGCGGTGGTGTCCCTTTGATGCAAGACGTTTCATCTCTAAGCCTGTCTGATGTGGATGCCGTACGGTACCCACATCCAACGTTTCCGGTAAGAGTACTCATGCCTTACAGCGACATCAGTCAAGCTTATGTTTCCAGTTTGTTTTTACATTGAGTCGACCAGAAGGACTTACTGTTTGATGTCATCACTTTATGAACTTGATTCACATTATTTTGTTCCTACTGGAGTCATTTCCAGCACCATTATCTGCTATATGGTTTATTTATTGTTTTTTGGAGTGCTGTGATACACATACACTCTCACACATGTAATAGCGCTACAATTTTTGGATTTGCACAAAAAAAAAAACTGCTTTGGTGTCACTGTGACAGGGGGTGCAGGGGGGTGATCGGGGGTTGATCGGGGGGAGGGCTGGGGGTGAAAAGTGTGCCTAGAGTGTTCTACTGTTAGTGTAGTGTAGTGTTGTGTTGTGTAACTCACGTGGATGTGTTCTCTCCTCTGTGCCGGATCGAAAAGACCGCCACGAGGAGAGATGACATCACTTTCTCTAGCTCTGTTCACAATACAGAGCCAGAGGAAGCATTTCATTGGCCGAGAGCGATCGCGAGGGGGTGGCCACGAATGAGTGCCCCCCCTCATCTCTGATCCCTCCAATAATGACCCGGACATTCACAGGCACAGGGGCGGGCCCGATCAGGCCCCCCACCCGCAGCCGTTAGGGATGACATCACTTCCTCTAGCCCTGTTTACATGACAGGGCTAGAGGAAGTGTTTGATTGCCCGGGAGCGATCGCGAGGGGGTGGCCACGAATGAGTGGCCTCCCCCTCATCTCCGATCGCTCCCCCAACGATGCCGACCGCCGCAGGCACTGGGGGGGGGGCGACCGGGCCCCCCACCCGCGGGCAGGTAGGGACTTATATATACGCCCATATGCCTGCCCGTGCCATTCTGCCGACGTATATCGTCGTGCGGCGGTCGGCAAGTGGTTAAGGGGTCCATGCACAAAAGCAAAATAATTAGATTACATGGAACACACAAAAGATGAGCTGGTTATTATAGTAGAGAGCAGAGGTTTAACAGCCCCATATCAACCTACAAAGAGGGATTTGGCTTGTATCCCAGAAACAGATGATTGGCATAAATCAAAAGACACATATGCAAAACTAGATCTCTCTGTACTTAAGGCTTTGGCCAGAGAAAAAGAGATAGAGTCTGAACTTCCGGAGCAAACAATAATTTCCAAATTGTGGCAGCAAGATGCAGAGAGAAGGAAGGGAGACACCACTCCTTCTGCCCCTGGCACAGAGCAATCTGTTGCAGTTTATCCTGTCAGAACCCAATTCGTTTTTGAAGGTAATGCTGTTGACAGTAAGTATCAAATTAAAAGGCATGTACCTTTTAGTCCCCAAGATATGAGAGCCATATTAGAGGGATTGGGAGATCCTAGAAAGAATCCAATTGGGTTTGCAAACAAACTTAGCGCTCCTGTCAGGATGCATCCACCAGCAGACAGTCTCATCCTCCCAGAAGACTCCTGAGGTGCAGAAGAATGAGAATTACTGTTGCGCACAGAATACAGGATATGGTGCATAGATGTGTGCATGCACGAACGGGAGCGCAAACAGAAGCCGTTGCGCATCCGTGTGTGCTCCGGCATTTACGCGCACCCGTGTGCGCCGGCGCTTGCGCTTTGCTGGTGCTGCTTTGTCTTCAGCTCCTGAGTATCCTGTATCCTGTGAACCTGTGTCCTGATTACCTGTTACCTACCCGACTCGTCTGACCACCCCTTGAACTCTGCCTGTACCGACCTCGGCTTGTCCTGTGACCAATCTCCTATCTTCTCCCTGGCACCTGCACCACTGATCCGGTTTGACCTGGCTTGCTTCCTGACTACGATCCTGCCTAAACCCTGTAACTGATTCTGCCTGCCGTGTGTGACCCTGCCTGTCTGACCTTGCTACTTTCTGCTGCCATCTGCACCTGCTGCCACATGTGGGTCTTCTTCTGAAGCACTCCTGTGTCTTCACCAGCACTGTCAGGACTAGCCGCCCAGCTGCCACCAAAGACTTCCTGACGCTCGTGTGACTCTGCTCTCCGGTGCCTCCTGTTTACTCTATCAGGGGCCCTGAGTCAGAGTGGTAAGGGAGGCCTTGCTCGTCCATTCAGGCTCTTCTATCAGGTGCGTGATAGCTGCACAGGAACCATATGAGGCTTCTGCTACTGACATTCATCAGCTTCTTATTAAAGCAGTGGGAAGCAACATGTCTGGCTATATACTTAAAGAATGTGGTGTAGACGTCAAAAATCGAGGTAAGATGGTTAGTGGACAGGAGGTTTGTGAGAAATTGAAGGAAAAATTGCCCCAAATATATGGACAAGTCAGACATGCTGAATTTATGAATGCTAAGCAAGGGAAAGAGGAAACAGAAGGGGCTTATTGGAGGCGATTAAGCGATATGGCTGAGGAAGCAGGCATTAAAATAGAGGTAGAGAAGGCGGGAGAAACTGCAAGTCCATCTACACAACTGGTGAAACAAAGGTTTCTTGATGGTTTAATACCCCAGTTGAAAGAAAAGTTGTTCACAGCAAGGCCTGAGGCAGGCAATATGTCTATTCGAGACATCCTGCCTATTCTGTTATCCATAGAAAACAGGATTAACCAAAAAGACAGCAAAACCAAGGTTATGTACATGGGGAAGCATAGAGGAAGAGGAAAAGGCAAAGGCAATTTCAGAAATCATGGCAATCGGGGACCAATTATATGCTACAATTGTGATGGGGAAGGACACAAATTCTTCTTCCTGACCGTAGACAGGAAAAGAGCTTACAGGCACCTCAAGCTGATCCCAGTTCTGTGCCAAAAGCAGTGGATCAGGCATAGGAAAATGGCATGCCAGTATCAATCATGTTAAATAGGGGAGACAATGGTCCCGAGGCCAGAGTAAAAGTTTTTTTACAAGAACTCCCCTATCCTGGAGGAGAAACAGAATTAACCTGTTTAATAGATACTGGTCCAGGATTATTATCTACAAATGTTATCTCTGGAGTTGGCCTAACCGGGACCTCTACTGATTTGGTTGAGTCCAAGCCACTTAAACTCAGGCTATGACAGCAAACAGAAATTGTCACTAAAGTGTTAGTTTCAGACACAGTTCCTACCAATCTTTTGGGAGCTGACATTTTGAACCAAATTTTAGCAAACATAGAATACACTCCTACAGGAGTCCAAGTGGTCAGTAGTCTGTCAGGAGAAGTTTTAAATTCTGCCTGTGGAGTATTTTTAATCCAAGACTCCACTCCGCCCTTTCCACCAGAATTGAAAGTGATTCCCGCTGAATTATGGGCCATCAGCAAATATGATGTAGGTCTGCTGGATTGCACCCCAGTCATGATAAAAATTTAATTGGTTGAATATGGCTGTGACTGCAGTTGCTAAGTCCTTTGGTTCTACAGTTTCTGGCAGACCATGGATCCTTATTAGGGATGAGCCGAACACCCCCGGGTTCGGTTCGCACCAGAACCTTCGAACGGACCGAAAGTTCGTGCAAATTTTTGAACCCTATTCGCTACAATGGACGCGAACGTTCGAAATCAAAAGTGCTAATTATAACGGCCAATATGCATGTTAATGTCATAAAACAGGTTTGGGGACCCGGGTCCTGCCCCAGGGGACATATATCAATGCAAAAAGAACTTTTAAAAACTAAAGTTTTTTCAGGAGCAGTCATTTAAATGATGCATTAAGTGAAAAAAATAAGTGAAATATTCCTTTAAATATGGTACCTGGGGGGTGTCTAAAGTATGCCTGTGAAGTGGCATGTGTTTCCCGTGTTTAGAACTGTCCTTGCACAAAATGACATTTGTAAAGGAAAAAAAGAAGCCATTTAAAACCACTTGCGGCTTTAATGTCATGTCTTGTCCTGGCCATATGGCTGAAAATCCTTGAGAAAAATGGCATGGCTACCCCATCACCCCCCCCCCCCCCCACCCCAGCCCCTTTGGGTCTTGTATGGATATTAAGGGGGACCCCGCACCCAAAATAAAACCCTATACCTACAACCCTATATATTCTGAACAGCAGTATATAGGCGGTGCAAACAAGACAGGGACTGTAGGTTTGTTCTTATGTGGAATCTGAACAGGTACATTTTTAAGTGTAGCTCCATCAAAAAAAAATCTATTTTTAAGCTTTTTGGAGAACATAGGGAGGGGTTATCACCCCTGTAACATTTGCTGTCTTTGCACATCTGTTCAGAACATTTCACCTCACTTTCCGTCCCAATGACAAATGTTTTTGGAAAAGTGGGGTTTTTATTGAAACAAGGATTGGTGATAAAGCATCAGTAGAGAGGAGATACCTTTTTCCCAAATTAAATGTAACAGGATAGAATTTCCCTTCCTAGGGGTAGATTTCCTCTCACTTCCTGTTTTCTCCTTCCGTTTGCAAGTAGGAGTCGTTTGTAAGTTGGATGTTTGAAAGTAGGGGCCTGCCGTATATACTCTGCAGAAATTTGCCCCATTAGATGTTGGTGTAGCCACAACACTGTAAGCCCTCACAGTTACTCTTGGTGGGCACAGGAATTGGCCCTGCTGTGAATTATTAGATCAAGATTTGTAATTGCATGCACCTGTTGAAAAGGGCAGAAAAATTGGGCCTTTGGTGGTGGTGGTGGACGGTGTTGCCACAAGACTGCAAGCCCTCACAGTTACTCTTGGTGGGCACTAGGGATGAGCCGAACACCCCCGGGTTCGGTTCGCACCAGAACCTTCGAACGGACCGAAAGTTTGCGCGAATTTTCGAACCCTATTCATTATAATGGACGCGAACGTTCAAAATCAAAATTGCTAATTACAACTGCCAATATGCATGTTAATGTCATAAAACAGGTTTTGGGACCCGGGTCCTGCCCCAGGGGACATATATCAATGCAAAAAGAACTTTTAAAAACTAACGTTTTTTCGGGAGCAGTCATTTTAATGATGCATAAAGTGAAAAAAAAAAGTGAAATTTTCCTTTAAATATGGTACCTGGGGGGTGTCTAAAGTATGCCTGTGAAGTGGCATGTGTTTCTCGTGTTTAGAACTGTCCCTGCACAAAATGACATTTGTAAAGGAAAAAAAGAAGCCATTTAAAACCACTTGCGGCTTTAATGTCATGTCTTGTCCTGGCCGCCATATGGCTGAAAATCCTTGAGAAAAATGGCATGGCTACCCCATCACCCCCCCCCCCCCCCAGCCCCTTTGGGTCTTGTATGGATATTAAGGGGGACCCCGCACCCAAAATAAAACCCTATACCTACAACCCTATATACTCTGAACAGCAGTATATAGGTGGTACAAACAAGACACGGACTGTGGGTTTGTTCTTAAGTAGAATCTGAACAGGCACATTATGAAGTGTAGCTCCATCCCAAAAAAATCTATTTTTAAGCTTTTTGGAGAACATAGGGAGGGGTTATCACCCCTGTAACATTTGCTGTCTTTGCACATCTGTTCAGAACATTTCACCTCACTTTCCGTCCCAATGACAAATGTTTTTGGAAAAGTGGGGTTTTAATTGAAACAAGGATTGGTGATAAAGCATCAGTAGAGAGGAGATACCTTTTTCCCAAATTTAATGTAACAGGATAGAATTTCCCTTCCTAGGGGTAGATTTCCTCTCACTTCCTGTTTTCTCCTTCCGTTTGCAAGTAGGAGTCGTTTGTAAGTTGGATGTTTGAAAGTAGGGGCCTGCCGTATATACTCTGCAGAAATTTGCCCCATTAGATGTTGGTGTAGCCACAACACTGTAAGCCCTCACAGTTACTCTTGGTGGGCACAGGAATTGGCCCTGCTGTGAATTAGCAGATCAAGATTTGTAATTGCAGCATGCACCGGTTGAACAGGGCAGAAAAATAGGGCCTTTGGTGGTGGTGGTGGTGGACGGTGTTGCCACAAGACTGTAAGCCCTCACAGTTTCTCTTGGTGGGCGCAGGAATGGGCCCTGCTGTGAATTATTAGATCAAGATTTGTAAATGCATGCACCTGTTGAACAGGGCAGAAAAATTGGGCCTTTGGTGGTGGTGGTGGACGGTGTTGCCACAAGACTGTAAGCCCTCACAGTTACTCTTGGTGGGTGCAGGAATGGGCCCTGCTGTGAGTTATTAGATCAAGATTTGTAATTGCATGCACCTGTTGAACAGGGCAGAAAAATTGGGCCTTTGGTGGTGGTGGACGGTGTTGCCACAAGACTGTAAGCCCTCACAGTTACTCTTGGTGGGTGCAGGAATGGGCCCTGCTGTGAGTTATTAGATCAAGATTTGTATGGTGGACGGTGTTGCCACAAGACTGTAGGCCCTCATAGTTACTCTTGGTGGGCGCAGGAATGGGCCCTGCTGTGAACTATCAGATCAAGATTTGTAATTACACGCCCCTGTTAAACAGGGGCTGAAAAATTGTGCCTTAGGCATTGGTGCTGGTGCCACAACACTGCAACCCCTCACAGATACTGTACTCTTGGCACAGCAATGAGACCTGTTGCAAAGCATTGCCTAAAAATTGTAATTACACGCCCCAACAGGGGCTGAAAAATTGTGCCTTAGGCACTGGTGCTGGTGCCACAACACTGCAACCTCTCATAGATACTGTACTTGGAGCACAGCAGTCACACCTTTTGCAAAGCATTTTTTAAAAAAATTGTAATTACACGCCCCTGTTATACAGGGGCTGAAAAATTGTGCCTTAGGCACTGGTGCTGGTGCCACAACACTGCAACCCCTCACAGATACTGTACTCTGAGCACAGCAATGAGACCTGTTGCAAAGCATTGCCTAAAAATTGTAATTACACGCCCCAACAGGGGCTGAAAAATTGTGCCTTAGGCACTGGTGCTGGTGCCACAACACTGCAACCCCTCATAGATACTGTACTTGGAGCACAGCAGTCACACCTTTTGCAAAGCATTTTTTTTAAAAATTGTAATTACACGCCCCTGTTATACAGGGGCTGAAAAATTGTGCCTTAGGCAATGGTGCTGGTGCCACAACACTGCAACCCCTCACAGATACTGTACTCTGAGCACAGCAATGAGACCTGTTGCAAATCATTGCCTAAAAATTGTAATTACACACCCCAACAGGGGCTGAAAAAATTGTGCCTTAGGCACTGGTGCTGGTGCCACAACACTGCAACCCCTCACAGATACTGTACTTGGAGCACAGCAGTCACACCTGTTGCGAAGCATCTTTTTAAAAAATTGTAATTACACGCCCCTGTTATACAGGGGCTGAAAAATTGTGCCTTAGGCACTGGTGCTGGTGCCACAACACTGCAACCCCTCACATATACTGTACTCTGAGCACAGCAATGAGACCTGTTGCAAAGCATTGCCTAAAAATTGTAATTACACGCCCCAACAGGGGCTGAAAAATTGTGCCTTAGGCACTGGTGCTGGTGCCACAACACTGCAACCCCTCACAGATACTGTACTTGGAGCACAGCAGTCACACCTGTTGCGAAGCATCTTTTTAAAAAATTTTAATTACACGCCCCTGTTATACAGGGGCTGAAAAATTGTGCCTTAGGCATTGGTGCTGGTGCCACAACACTGCAACCCCTCATAGATACTGTACTCTGAGCACAGCAATGAGACCTGTTGCAAAGCATTGCCTAAAAATTGTAATTACACGCCCCAACAGGGGCTGAAAAATTGTGCCTTAGGCACTGGTGCTGGTGCCACAACACTGCAACCCCTCACAGATACTGTACTTGGAGCACAGCAGTCACACCTGTTGCAAAGCATTTTTTTTTAAAAATTGTAAGTACACGCCCAGTTATACAGGGGCTGAAAAATTGTGCCTTAGGCACTGGTGTGGTGGCATGGATCATTGAGGAGGAGGAAGAGGATAGTCAGTGAACATAACAGGACAGTCACTCAACATCAGCATAGGCAGTCTTGAAAGGGATGTGACATTATAAATTATTCAGTTATATCTGCTTCAGGTGCCTGGTAGCTGGTGGTGATCCAAGACTGATTCATTTTTATGAAGGTCAGTCGATCAACCGAGTCGGTGGACAGGCGCACCCTATGATCGGTGACAAATCCTCCAGCAGCACTGAATGTGCGTTCGGAAAGAACGCTGGATGCAGGACAGGCCAGTAGCTCAATTGCATACTGTGCAAGCTCTGGCCAGTGATCCATCCTCAGGACCCAGTAAGCCAGAGAATTTTCGGTGGGAAAGGTGTCCAAGTCTGACCTTGCCCCTAGGTATTCCTGCACCATGTAAAGAAAAGAAAAAATGGCTGCGCTGGAAATTAAAACATGTGAAAATTCTATCACCTAAATGAATATTGTGGTGCATAACAATTCAATCCAGCCCTAAGCTGGCAGTGTTACACGTGAAAAGCAGAACAACAGGCATCCGCTGGACGCAGTCCTGAACGCCCGGTTCCAATATAGTTCAAAATAATATAATCAAACAGTGAAATGAAAAAAATGACATAAACAATATGTAATAAAAAATTGGAGTGATTTCAGACATCCGTGATCCAATATAGTGGCATAGTGAACAACAGAGGACAAGGATAAGACATCACTTGTTGGAAAGTTCAAAGCATGCAAAAGTCCACCATATAGGTTTAGGGTTCTGTGGTTGTTGATTCACAGTGCTATAGCTTTTAACACCCACGAAACCAGTGATTAGATAGCCAGATAAGAGTCCTCCACCAAATAAAAAATTAGCAGCTTACCAGCTGTTCTGATCTCTGTGTCAAAGAGATCAGATTAGCCTGTGGCATGAACCCCTGCCCGGGTCTCTCTCCAAGGTCTCCCAGATGGCACTCTAATATCCAAATCTCTCCTGGGTCCTCCTTGCTTTCCTCCAAACCATTTACATGGAAGAAAAAGGAACACCCATAGCACAATACCGTTTTGACCTTTTATTTATAAAAACTCTCATAGGTAGTACACTTACATTTAAAATGCATCAAATAGGCAAATGTGTTGTTTAAAAAGAAAAACTGTCGAGCAAGGCCATGTATATTAGACGCTGGCGATGGTTGCTGGAACCGATCATACCTTGGGGCTGCGGACTAAAAAATTGTCTGACGCATCGGTCAGACGTCCACCTTCACCACCGCTCCTTCTGCTACTGACCGAAGCCTCAGCAACTCGTCGTCCAGGACCAGGAGTTTGTAACCTCCCAGTTTCTGGGAACGCGTTGCACAGACCTTTCTGCAAGGCCTCCCTGAGATGTCTCATCCTCTGCTCCCTCTGCGACGGCAAGATAAGGTCCGCAACCTTACCCTTGTACCGTGGATCAAGGAGAGTGGCCAGCCAGTAATGGTCCCTCTCCTTGATCCGAAGAACACGAGGATTATTCCACAGGCTTTGCAGGATCAGGGAGGCCATGCTACGTAGGTTAGCTGAGGCATTCGGTCCGGAGTCTTCTGGGTCACTGAGGATGACATGATCGCCAGCCACCTCCTCCCAGCCACGTACAAGTCCACTGGTTTGTTGGGACTGTACATCATCCCTAAAAGACTGCTGCTGCTGATGCTGAGTGCCAGGCTCCACCTCCATGCTCACACAATCCTCCTCCTCCTCCTCCTCATCCTCTTCCTGTGTGATGGGTGGGACAGAAGGAACACTGTCTAGATAAAGGGGGCCTTGAGAGGCAAGGAAGTCCTCCTCTTCCTGCCTCTGTTCTGCCTCAAGTGCCCTGTCCATTATCCCACGCAGCGTATGCTCCAACAGGTGGACAAGAGGTACAGTGTCACTGATGCATGCACTGTCACTGCTCACCATCCTCGTGGCCTCCTCAAATGGTGAGAGGACAGTGCATGCATCCCTGATCATGCTCCACTGGCGTGGGGAAAAAAAGCCAAGCTCCCCTGACCCTATCCTGGTGCCGTAGTCGCAAAGGTACTCATTGATGGCCCTCTGCTGCGTGTGCAGTCGCTGCAGCATGGCCAACGTTGAGTTCCACCTGGTGGGCATGTCACATATTAGGCGGTTCTTGGGCAGGTTCAGCTCCTTTTGCAGCTCAGTCAGCCGAGCACTGGCATTATAAGATCGGCGGAAATGCACACAGACTTTCCTGGCCTGCCTCAGGACATCCTGTAAGCCTGGGTACCTGCCCAAGAACCGCTGCACCACCAGGTTGAGGACGTGAGCCATACAGGGCACATGGGTGAGCTGCCCATGTCGCAGGGTGGAGAGGAGGTTGGTGCCATTGTCAGAAACCACCATTCCTGGCTTAAGCTGGCGTGGCGTCAACCACCTCTCGGCCTGCCCCTGCAGAGCTGCCAGAACCTCTGCCCCAGTGTGGCTCCTGTCCCTCAAACACACCAGCGCAAGCACGGCATGGCATCTTTTTGCCTGCGTACTCGCGTAGCCCCTTGTACGCCTACGGAGCACCGCTGGTTCCGAGGACAGAGCACTGGAGGAAGAAGAAGAGGAGGGGGTGGAGGAGAGAGGTGTGTCACAACCAGTAGTAGCATTTTGGAGGCGTGGTGGTGGAACAACCTCCAACACTACTGCACCTTGTCCTGCATCCCTCCCAGCTGCCAATAGAGTGACCCAATGGGCCGTGAAAGAAAGATAATGTCCCTGTCCATGCCTGCTGGACCATGAGTCAGCGGTAATATGCACCTTACCGCTGACCGCCCTGTCCAGCGAGGCATGGACATTGCCTTCCACATGCCAGTAGAGAGACGGAATCGCCTTCCATGAGAAAAAGTGGCGTTTGGGAACCTGCCACAGAGTAGGGATGGGCCCGGTGCACCGGGCGGTCGCTCGCTCGGCGAGCCCAGAACTATTTGGGCCATTCGCATCACATTGGTGTGATGCGAGCGGCCCCGCAATGCATTGTGGCCGGCGCGGCCGGCTCAGTGCATTGCTGGCTGATGATTGGCCAAGCATGCACTGTGACCCTGCATGCTTGGCCAATCACAGCGCCGGAAACTCGGAGAGCAATAATTGGCTACAGGCAGGACGCCTGTAGCCAATTAAAGCTCAGGGGCTTTAGTACACGCCCCACCATTTAAAAGGCCGCCACGCTGTCGGCGCCGGTCACATGAGTTCCGGCTTTAGGAGAGATCAGTCTGCTGATTCTGTCTTTGCTTGATTCATTGCTACAGAAAGATTTGCTCTTCTTTGCTAAACCATTGGCTATTTCTTTGCTAAACCATTGCTACCTAAGTCATTGATCGTTCATTGCTGCTGATTGCACAGTTAGTGTGTTATTAGCTGCTGCTGGGGATTAGTCTGGTGCGTGCTTACTGTTAGTACAGTATTGCAGTAGTACCAACCGCAGTGCTGTTAGCACAGCATTGCACCCCAACAGCACCCAATAGGACTTCTAGTGTGTTAGTGGCAGCAAACAGAGCTCCTATATTTTCTTCCCAGAAGCACCCATAGGACTTCTAGTGTGTTAGTGGCATCACACAGAGCTCCTATATTTTCTTCCCAGAAGCACCCATAGGACTTCTAGTGTGTTAGTGGCATCACACAGAGCTCCTATATTTTCTTCCCAGAAGCACCCATAGGAATTCTAGTGTGTTAGTGGCATCACACAGAGCTCCTATATTTTCTTCCCAGAAACACCCATAGGACTTCTAGTGTGTTAGTGGCAGCAAACAGAGCTCCTATATTTTCTTCCCAGAAGCACCCATAGGACTTCTAGTGTGTTAGTGGCATCACACAGAGCTCCTATATTTTCTTCCCAGAAGCACCCATAGGACTTCTAGTGTGTTAGTGGCATCACACAGAGCTCCTATATTTTCTTCCCAGAAGCACCCATAGGAATTCTAGTGTGTTAGTGGCATCACACAGAGCTCCTATATTTTCTTCCCAGAAACACCCATAGGACTTCTAGTGTGTTAGTGGCAGCAAACAGAGCTCCTATATTTTCTTCCCAGAAGCACCCATAGGACTTCTAGTGTGTTAGTGGCATCACACAGAGCTCCTATATTTTCTTCCCAGAAGCACCCATAGGACTTCTAGTGTGTTAGTGGCAGCAAACAAAGCTCCTATATTTTCTTCCCAGAAGCACCCATAGGACTTCTAGTGTGTTAGTGGCATCACACAGAGCTCCTATATTTTCTTCCCAGAAGCACCCATAGGACTTCTAGTCTGTTAGTGGCATCACACAGAGCTCCTATATTTTCTTCCCAGAAGCACCCATAGGACTTCTAGTGTGTTAGTGGCATCACACAGAGCTCCTATATTTTCTTCTCAGCAGCACCCATAGGACTTGTAGTGTGTTAGTGGCATCACACAGAGCTCCCATATTTTCTTCCCAGAAGCACCCATAGGACTTCTAGTGTGTTAGTGGCATCACACAGAGCTCCTATATTTTCTTCCCGGAAGCACCCATAGGACTTGTAGTGTGTTAGTGGCATCACACAGAGCTCCTATATTTTCTTCCCAGAAGCACCCATAGGACTTCTAGTGTGTTAGTGGCAGCAAACAGAGCTCCTATATTTTCTTCCCAGAAGCACCCATAGGACTTCTAGTGTGTTAGTGGCATCACACAGAGCTCCTATATTTTCTTCCCAGAAGCACCCAAAGGACTTCTAGTGTGTTAGTGGCATCACACAGAGCTCCTATATTTTCTTCCCAGAAGCACCCATAGGACTTCTAGTGTGTTAGTGGCATCACACAGAGCTCCTATATTTTCTTCCCAGAAGCACCCATAGGACTTCTAGTGTGTTAGTGGCATCACACAGAGCTCCTATATTTTCTTCCCAGAAGCACCCATAGGACTTCTAGTGTGTTAGTGGCATCACACAGAGCTCCTATATTTTCTTCCCAGAAGCACCCATAGGACTTCTAGTGTGTTAGTGGCATCACACAGAGCTCCTATATTTTCTTCCCAGAAGCACGCATAGGACTTCTAGTGTGTTAGTGGCATCACACAGAGCTCCTATATTTTCTTCTCAGCAGCACCCATAGGACTTCTAGTGTGTTAGTGGCATCACACAGAGCTCCTATATTTTCTTCCCAGAAGCACCCATAGGACTTCTAGTGTGTTAGTGGCATCACACAGAGCTCCTATATTTTCTTCCCAGAAGCACCCATAGGACTTCTAGTGTGTTAGTGGCATCACACAGAGCTCCTATATTTTCTTCTCAGCAGCACCCATAGGACTTCTAGTGTGTTAGTGGCATCACACAGAGCTCCTATATTTTCTTCCCAGAAGCACCCATAGGACTTCTAGTGTGTTAGTGGCATCACACAGAGCTCCTATATTTTCTTCTCAGCAGCACCCATAGGACTTTTAGTGTGTTAGTGGCATCACACAGAGCTCCTATATTTTCTTCTCAGCAGCACCCATAGGACTTCTAGTGTGTTAGTGGCATCAAACAGAGCTCCTATATTTTCTTCCCAGAAGCACCCATAGGACTTCTAGTGTGTTAGTGGCATCACACAGAGCTCCTATATTTTCTTCTCAGCAGCACCCATAGGACTTCTAGTGTGTTAGTGGCATCACACAGAGCTCCTATATTTTCTTCCCAGAAGCACCCATAGGACTTCTAGTGTGTTAGTGGCATCACACAGAGCTCCTATATTTTCTTCTCAGCAGCACCCATAGGACTTCTAGTTGGTTAGTGGCATCACACAGAGCTCCTATATTTTCTTCCCAGAAGCACCCATATGACTAGTGTCAGCTATGCCCGCATCTCCATCCCTCCAATTTGTCTTAGCATCATTAGTGGATTATTTCATTCTCGCCCCTTTTTTTTTTTTTTTTTCCCCCCCTGGAGTTGGGGGAATCGAGGTCCTGAGTCGGGCATCCAAAAAAGTATTTACAAAGCCCAAGAATACATATATACATCCGTGATCCCACCCAGCCTCTACTCCCCCTCCACTTCCTTTATCCTAAATCCTGTTCCATCACTCTTCCAGTTAGCCCCCCTGGGGGTTTTTATTTCCTCCCCCCCCTCCCCCCTATCCCTCCCATGCCCCCACCCTCCCCCTCCCCGTCCGCTGTTTTGTTATTAAGGGGTGGTCCTTTCACCCCAGTATCTTCTCTGCCCTTGGGGTCAGCCTTTCCATGGCTAGATCTCTTACATCCCAGGGATCCTCAGTTGTCATGGCTGCAACGCAAAACCTCCCTGTAGCTCCAAGATCTCTTGAATTTTCTCCAGCTCTCCCATCTGACCCTCGTGGCCTCTCTGTCCTCCTCCCCCGTGTACAACACACATTCCATCATGTAGGTGGATTCCACTGCGTCTACCCATTCCCATAAGGGTGGGCTTTCCTTGTCTTTCCACCTCCTTGGAATTACCTTTTTGGCCGCATTAAGTAAATGGGGTATCAATGAGCCTTTATATTGTTTAATTTCTTTGGGTGTGGCGTGCATAAGTACCACCCAAGGGTCATTTTTTACCTCAGTTGTTGTTATTTCTTTTATGTATTTTAGGATAGTCTCCCAGAATTTTTTGATTTTAGGACACCCCCACCATAAATGACCCATTGTGCCCCTTTGATCACACCCCCTCCAACAATTCGCCGATGTATCCGCCTGGAAATTGCTGACCCTGTCTGGGGTTCTATACCACCTAGCCATGCACTTAAAGTTTGTTTCTGCAGTTCTGGCGTCTACCGCTGACCCATGTGCTAATTTTAAAATGTTCTTACTTGTGCCTATTTCTAATTGTATTCCTAATTCGCTTTCCCATTTGGTAAGGTATAACGGCATCTCCGGTCTATCTTTTTCTAATAGCAGTTTATATATTCTGGATATTCTTTTTTTTGAACATTCTGCCATAAAGATTTTCTCTAATTTTGTTAAATCCTTAGCCTCCCTTAGTGGGCTGGGAAGAGAGCCCGCAAAATGGGTCAACTGGCGATGCCGCCATCCATCAATGGAGAAAGCCTCATTATTCTGTAACTCGTGCAGTGTCATAACCTTCCCCTTACTAATGACTTCCCCTAATCTCGTGCAATCCATTCTGATCCAATCACCTCCTATTTCCTTTAACCCTGGCGGGAAAAAAGGATTTTCTTTAAGTGCTATAAGTGGCGAATTATAATTTTTGTTGAATATTTTATATATTTTGTCCCAAATTTTCAAAGTTGTGGTTGTGATTATATGTGTTTTTTCTCCCAGTATCCGGCTTTTCGGAGGATTCCACACAATCTTCCCCAGCCTAGCTTCACTCAGTGCTTCCTCCAAACTAACCCATCTTTTAGTGTTACCTGTTTTACCCCATTCTGCGATTCTTAATAGTGCTATGGCATGGTAGTAACTTTCTATGTCTGGGACCGCCAAACCGCCCTGGCTTTTATCTTGTTTTAGAATTTGTAGGGAGATTCTATGTTTTTTGTAATTCCATATGAAATTCATTATAATAGATCTTAGTTTCCCGAGGTACTGTTTTGGGAGAGGGAGGGGGAGCATCTGGAATTTATATGTGATGACTGGAAGGATCATCATTTTTACCGAATTAATCCTACCTATCCAGGATAGAATTTTTCCCTTCAGCTCTTGACATTTTTTTTTAATATCTTCTAGGAGTGGGATATAATTTATTTTGTATAATTTCCTCGGGTTATTGGCCAGTTCTATTCCTAAGTATTTTATCCTTTTTTTCCAGACGAAAGTAACTGTTTTCTGTAAGGTCTGTTTCTCTGTTTTATTGAGGTTAATATTAAGGATAAATGTTTTTGAGGGATTGACTCTAAAATTTGTTAGTTCCCCATATTCCATTATAATTTTAAGCAATATGGGGACCGACTTCTGGGGTGAGCTTATGTAAAAGAGGACGTCGTCGGCGAAGGCTGCAAGTTTGTGCTCTTCACTGCCGACTTTACAGCCTCCCACCTCTGGGCTTCTGCGGATTATGGCCAGCAGCGGTTCCAGGGATAGAATAAAAAGGAGAGGGGAGAGTGGACAGCCCTGCCTAGTACCATTGAACAGTTCGAACTCCGCGGAGGTCGTTCCATTGACCTTGATGTTGGTTTTCGGATGATTGTATAGGGTTTTGATTTTTTGAATAAATCTGGGTCCGAAACCCATCCTCTGTAAAGTGTTGAACATGAACCCCCAGTCTACTCTGTCGAACGCTTTTTCCGCGTCTATCGAGAGGAGTAGACTGGGGGTTCCTGAATCTCCCATCCTCTGAATGGCCAGCAATGTCCGAATCCCATTGTCCCTTCCATCTCTGCCCGGGACAAACCCGACCTGGTCCGGATGGATCAGTGTGCCCAAGTGCCCCTTTATTCGATCCGCCAGTATCTTTGCGTATAACTTTGTGTCGAAATTTAATAAAGAAATGGGTCTGTAGTTCGAGCACACCGATCCATCCTTCCCATCCTTCCTCAAAAGAGTGATCGTCGCCTTTAGGGCCTCTTCGCTCATGTTATAGTCTATCCCTAATCCATTCATATATCGCAGCAGTCTCGGTACAAGAATCTCTTTGTATGTTTTATAATATGAGGCCGTAAAGCCATCCGGGCCCGGGCTCTTCCCTGTTGGCGAGTTCTTAATGGCTGCTAAGATCTCCTCCTCAGATATTGGCCTCTCAAGCTCATCTCTCTCCTCTCCCCCTAGGGCTCTCAGCCCTGCGCTCTCTAGAAACTCAGAGGTTTTCTGGCTAATTCCAATGCTGTCGTTGTTTCCCTTGGTTTTCACCTCGTATAATTCTTTGTAATAGTCTCTAAATGTCGAGGCTATTTCACTAGAGGTAAACTTCATCTCCCCGTTTTTTGTTTGGATTTTTTCAATAAAATTTCTGGTTTTCTTTTTTTGTAGTTTCCTTGCTAGATATTTCCCTGGCTTATTTCCCCAGATATATTGTTCCCTGGCCAATTTATTGAACTTCTGTCTGACTTCCTGTTCAGCTAGGTCTTTTAATTCCTCTCTCTTATCTGTAAGCTCTATATATGTGCCCTGGCTGAGTGCCCCCCCAGATTTGTGCTTTTGCTCTAGGGTTTTAATTTCTGCTGTTAGAGCCTGCGTTTTTCTCGCCCTCTCCTTTTTTTTCCATGAGGCTTTAGCTATCAGGAGCCCCCTAATAAACGCTTTATGAGCGTCCCATAGTTGTGCCTCTGAGACCTCTCCGTTGTCATTGATTTGAAAGAACCATTCTAGCTCCTTTTTAATATACTCCCTGATTTCTTTGTCGTATAACAATTCCGGGTTGAGTTTCCATCCGCTGGAGGGTTGTTTGTATTCGGGGAACCTTAGCCTCATGGATACCGGCGCGTGATCCGAAAGGGAAGCTATTCCAATTTCGGTTTCCTTGACCCTTTCCAGTATACCATGGTCTACTAAAATATGGTCCAGGCGAGAGTACATCTGGTGGACAGGGGAGAAGAACGAGTAATCCCTCAACTGCGGGTGCTGAGTCCTCCACGCATCCACCAGTTGGTCCTCCGCTAGTTTTTTTTTGATTCGCTTCAGTTGTATGTTACCCCTCCCCGTGCCACCAGACGTACTATCCTTCGCGGGGTCCATCACAAAATTGAGGTCCCCCATCAAGATCAGATATCCTTTCCTGAAGGCCCTTAGCTTGCGCAAAATTGCTTCGAGAAATAGAATGGGTCTGGTGTTGGGGGCCACCCATAGGACTTCTAGTGTGTTAGTGGCATCACACAGAGCTCCTATATTTTCTTCTCAGCAGCACCCATAGGACTTCTAGTGTGTTAGTGGCATCACACAGAGCTCCTATATTTTCTTCCCAGAAGCACCCATAGGACTTCTAGTGTGTTAGTGGCATCACACAGAGCTCCTATATTTTCTTCTCAGCAGCACCCATAGGACTTCTAGTGTGTTAGTGGCATCACACAGAGCTCCTATATTTTCTTCCCAGAAGCACCCATAGGACTTCTAGTGTGTTAGTGGCATCACACAGAGCTCCTATATTTTCTTCCCAGAAGCACGCATAGGACTTCTAGTGTGTTAGTGGCATCACACAGAGCTCCTATATTTTCTTCTCAGCAGCACCCATAGGACTTCTAGTGTGTTAGTGGCATCACACAGAGCTCCTATATTTTCTTACCATATGGCGGCCAGGACAAGACATGACATTAAAGCCGCAAGTGGTTTTAAATGGCTTCTTTTTTTCCTTTACAAATGTCATTTTGTGCAAGGACAGTTCTAAACACGGGAAACACATGCCACTTCACAGGCATACTTTAGACACCCCCCAGGTACCATATTTAAAGGAAAATTTCACTTTTTTTTTTTCACTTTATGCATCATTAAAATGACTGCTCCCGAAAAAACGTTAGTTTTTAAAAGTTCTTTTTGCATTGATATATGTCCCCTGGGGCAGGACCCGGGTCCCCAAACCTGTTTTATGACATTAACATGCATATTGGCCGTTGTAATTAGCAATTTTGATTTCAAACGTTCGCGTCCATTATAACGAATAGGGTTCGAAAATTCGCGCAAACTTTCGGTCCGTTCGAAGGTTCTGGTGCGAACCGAACCCGGGGGTGTTCGGTTCATCCCTACCACTGAGGAACCGCACATTGAACAAACTCACGGAAGGGGGCCGAGTCTACCAACTGAAAAGGCAGCAGTTGAAGTGCTAGCAATTTAGCCAAGCTAGCATTCAACCGCTGGGCATGTGGATGGCTGGGAGTATACTTCTTTCGACGTTCCAGCAGCTGGGGCAGGGAAATTTGCCTGCTATAATCGGACGTCGGTGTACTGCAGGTACTTGGTTGTGACACACCTAATTCTACACCTTCAGTCCTCTCAGAGCAGCTTTCAGAGAGGACTGAAGATATAGTGGGGATGGAGATCCCAGCTGATGAGGAGCAAGGAGAGGTCCGCTTTGTTCTTTGGTGTGGGTCTTTTATGTGTGCTTGCCAACGAGCTGCATGGCAGGTCGACATATGTCTGCTCATGCTTGTGGTGCCCAAGCGGCTGATGTTTTGGCCATGCGAGATACGCTTGAGACAAATATTGCAAATAGCAGTGGTGCGATCTGATGCACTCGTCTCAAAAAAGGCCCACACCAAAGAACTTTTGTGATAACGTGCAGAGGCAGCGCCCTGCACAGGCGGAGCTCTGCGGTGTGATACAGTTGCTGTGCTGGCCTCTAGATGGCCTCCAGGGGGCATCCTGCCTCGTTGGATATGTGACGCCGCATCCTCCTCCTCCTCCTCTCTCCCTTCATGCACCCACGTGGAGTCAGTGACCTCATCATCCCCTCCCTCTTCACCACTAGAGCAAACCTGGCAGTAAGCTGCAGCTGGTGGAACAGTACTGCCAGATTGCTGTCCTTCAGCATCCCCTCTCTCTGCGCGCACACTACTGACTTCCTCAAGCTGGGTATCATCATCCGAGCCTTCGAATCGTTGGGCATCCTCCTGGAGCATGTACCCAACACTGTGCTCAAACAGTTTGAGGGACTCCTCAGGAGGACATGGTGGGTCTAGGGAAGGGGTGGCTGATGATGCCATTGAGTACGTGTTGGCAGCTGCTCTGCCAGTACCCTCAGCCTGGGTGAGAGAGGATGAGGAGGGCTTGGTCATCCATTCTACCAAGCCTTCGGCATGATGCGGCTCCACATGTCCAGCTGCCGAAAACAAAGACAAGCGTGTCCCATGGCCACGTGCTGATGACGATGCACGACCACGTCCACGGCCAGCACTGTTGTCTCTAGAAACAGAGCCTGCCTGCCCTGTGTTCTTGCCTCAGCACGGTCTGCCTCTCCTTGGCGGTCTTCCAGCCATTGTAGTCGGTAGTGTATATAGTATAAAAAATAGAGCTCCTATGTGTGTTTACAACACACTGTAGGTCCTATGGGTGCTGACACTAACACACTATAGGTACTATGTGTGCTGCTGACAAGAAAATATAGGAGCTATGTGTGCTGCCACAAACACACTATAAGTCCTATGGGTGCTGCTGACACAAAGACACTATAGGTACTATATGTGTGCTGCTGTCAAGAAAATATAGGAGCTCTGTGTGCTGCCACTAACACACTAGAAGTCCTATGGGTGCTGCTGACACAATAGGTAGTATATGTGTGCTGCTGACAAGAAAATATAGGAGCTCTGTGTGCTGCCACTAACACACTAGAAGTCCTATGGGTGCTGCTGACACAATAGGTAGTATATGTGTGCTGCTGACAAGAAAATATAGGAGCTCTGTGTGCTGCCACTAACACTCTAGAAGTCCAATGGGTGCTGCTGACACAATAGGTAGTATATGTGTGCTGCTGACAAGAAAATATAGGAGCTCTGTGTGCTGCCACTAACACACTAGAAGTCCTATGGGTGCTGCTGACACAATAGGTAGTATAGGTAGTATATGGATGGGACAGAAGGTTGGGACAGAAGTTGGGGTGCAATGCTGTGCTAACAGCACTGCGGTTGGTGCTACTGCAATACTGTACAGTATTGCAGTACGCACGCACCAGACTAATCCCCAGCAGCAGCTAATAACACACTAACTGTGCAATCAGCAGCAATGAACGATCACTAATGATGAATGACTCAGGTAGCAATGGTTTAGCAAAGAAATAGCAATCAAGCAAAGACAGAATCAGCAGACTGCTCTCTCCTAAAGCCGGAACACATGTGACTGGAGCCGACGGCGTGGCGGCCTTTTAAATGGTGGGGCGTGTACTAAAGCCCCTGAGCTTTAATTGGCTACAGGCGTCCTGCCTGTAGCCAATTATTGCTCTCCTAGTTTCCGGCGCTGTGATTGGCCAAGCATGCGGGGTCACAGTGCATGCTTGGCCAATCATCAGCCAGCAATGCACTGCGCCGGCCGCAATGCATTGCGGGGCCGCTCGCATCACACGAATGTGATGCGAACGGCCCAAATAGTTCTGGGCTCGCCGAGCGAGCGAATGCCCGGTGCTCGATTCAAACATGGGTTCGAATCGAGCACCGGGCCCATCCCTAGTGGGCGCAGGAATGGGCCCTGCTGTGAATTATTAGATTAAGATTTGTAATTGCATGCACCTGTTGAACAGGGCAGGAAAAATTGGGCCTTTGGTGGTGGTGGTGGACGGTGTTGCCACAAGACTGTAAGCCCTCACAGTTACTCTTGGTGGGCGCAGGAATGGGCCCTGCTGTGAACTATTAGATCAAGATTTGTAATTACACGCCCCTGTTGAACAGGGGCTGAAAAATTGTGCCTTAGGCACTGGTGCTGGTGCCACAACACTGCAACCCCTCACAGATACTGTACTTGGAGCACAGCAGTCAGACCTGTTGCGAAGCATTGCTTAAACAATTGTAATTACACACCCCTGTTTAACAGGGACTGAAAAATTGTGCCTTAGGCACTGGTGCTGGTGCCACAACACTGCAACCCCTCACAGATACTGTACTTGGAGCACAGAAGTCAGACCTGTTGCGAAGCATTGCTTAAAAAATTGTTATTACACGCCCCTGTTAAACAGGGGCTGAAAAATTGTGCCTTAGGCACTGGTGCTGGTGCCACAACACTGCAACCCCTCACAGATACTGTACTTGGAGCACAGAAGTCAGACCTGTTGCGAAGCATTGCTTAAATTTTTTTAATTACATGCCCCTGTTAAACAGGGGCTGAAAAATTGTGCCTTAGGCACTGGTGCTGGTGCCACAACACTGCAACCCCTCACAGATACTGTACTTGGAGCACAGCAGCCAGACCTGTTGCGAAGCATTGCTTAAAAAATTGTAATTACATGCCCCTGTTATACAGGGGCTGAAAAATTGTGCCTTAGGCACTGGTGTGGTGGCACCGAGAAACAAAAATGTTCTTCCAAGCTATCAAGGAATGGATCATTGAGGAGGAGGAAGAGGATAGTCAGTGAACATAACAGGACAGTCACTCAGCATCAGCATAGGCAGTCTTGAAGGGATGTGACATTATAAATTATTCAGTAATATCAGCTTCAGGTGCCTGGTAGCTGGTGGTGATCCAAGACTGATTCATCTTTATGAAGGTCAGTCTTTCAACCGAGTCGGTGGACAGGCGCACCCTGTGATCGGTGACAAATCCTCCAGCAGCACTGAATGTGCGTTCGGAAAGAACGCTGGATGCAGGACAGGCCAGTAGCTCAATTGCATACTGTGCAAGCTCTGGCCAGTGATCCATCCTCAAGACCCAGTAAGCCAGAGGATTTTCAGGGGGAAAGGTGTCCAAGTTTGACCTTGCCCCTAGGTATTCCTGCACCATGTATATCAGACGCTGGCGATGGTTGCTGGAACCGATCATACATTGGGGCTGCGGACTAAAAAATTGTCTGAACGCATCGGTCAGACGTCCACCTTCCCCACCGCTCCTTCTGCTACTGACCAAAGCCTCAGCAACTCGTCGTCCAGGACCAGGAGTTTGTAACCTCCCAGTTTCTGGGAACGCGTTGCACAGACCTTTCTGCAAGGCCTCCCTGAGATGTCTCATCCTCTGCTCCCTCTGCGATGGCAAGATAAGGTCCGCAACCTTACCCTTGTACCGTGGATCAAGGAGAGTGGCCAGCCAGTAATGGTCCCTCTCCTTGATCCGAAGAATACGAGGATCCTTCCGCAGGCTTTGCAGGATCAGGGAGGCCATGCAACGTAGGTTAGCTGAGGCATTCGGTCCGGAGTCTTCTGGGTCACTGAAGACGACATGATCGCCAGTAGGGATGAGCCGAACACCCCCCCGTTCGGCTCGCACCAGAACCCGCGAACGGACCTAAAGTCCGTGCGAGCTTTAGAACCCTATTAGTTATAATGGATGCGAACGTTCGAAATTAAAAGTGCTCATTTTAAAGGCTAATATGCATGTTAATGTCATAAAAAGTGTTTGGGGACCTGGGTCCTGCCCCAGGGGACATGTATCAATGCAAAAATTTTTTTTAAAAACGGCCGTTTTTTTCAGGAGCAGTGATTTTAATAATGCTTAAATTGAAACAATAAAAGTGTAATATTCCTTTAAATTTCGTACCTGGGGGGTGTCTATAGTATGCCTGTAAAGGGGCGCATGTTTCCCGTGTTTAGAACTGTCTCTGCGCAAAGTGTCATTTTTGAAAGTAAAAAAGCTATTTAAAATCACTCGCGGCTAATGTTAATTCACGGCTCCCGTAACACAGAGAACAGTGATTCATTGAAACTCATTCATAAAAAAAAGTCATTGATAAAAAAAAATAAAAAAAAAAAAAAATGAAAAAAAAAAAAAAAAAAAAGCGTAGGGGTCCCCCCAAATTCAATAACCAGGCCCTTCAGGTCTGGGATGGATATTAAGGGGAACCCCAGCCAAAAAAAAAAAATGGCGTAGGGTCCCCCTCAAAATCCATACCAGACCCTTGAGGTCTGGTATGGATTTTAAGGGGAACCCTAGCCAAAAAAAATGGCGTGGGGTCCCCCTCAAAATCCATACCAGACCCTTATCCGAGCACGCAACCTGGCAGGTCGCAGGAAAAGAGGGGAGGACGAGAGCGGCCCCCCCTCTCGCCTGAACCGTACCAGGCCACATGCCCTCAACATTGGGAGGATGCTTTGGGGGTCTAAGACCCCTAAAGCACCTTGTCCCCATGTTGATGAGGACAAGGGCCTCTTCCCCACAACCCTGGCCGGTGGTTGTGGGGGTCTGCGGGCGGGGGCTTATCGGAATCTGGAAGCCCCCTTTAACAAGGGGACCCCCAGATCCCGCCCCCCCCCCTGTGTGAAATGGTAAGGGGGTACAAAAGTACCCCTACCATTTCACCAAAAAAGTGGCAAAAATGGTAAAAATGACAGGAGACAGTCTTTGACAATTCCTTTATTAAAATCTTCTTTCTTCTTTCTTCATCCTTCGGATTCTTCATCTTCTCCTTCCTTCATCTTCTTCCATCTTCTTCTTCCATTTTCTTCTTCCTCCGATCCGCTTCTTCTTGCGCTGGTCTTCTCGTCCTTCTCGTCCGGCATCTTCTTCCGTCGGCGTCGGCGTCGGTGTCGGTGTCTTCTTGGGCCGCTCCGCGCAATGGGAGGCTCCCGCTGTGTGAGGCTCCGCTCCATCTGACAGGTCTTTTAAAACGGAGGGCACCTGGTGACCCCGCCCCCCTCTGACGTCATGGGGAAAGCCATCATGGAATTCCCCATGACGTCCCTGTGCGTCAGAGGGGGCGGGGTCACCAGGTGCCCTCCATTATAAAAGACCTGTCAGACGGAGCGGAGCCTCACACAGCGGGAGCCTCCCATTGCGCGGAGCGGCCCAAGAAGAGACAGAGACACCGACACCGACACCGACGCTGACGGAAGAAGATGCCGGACGAGAAGGACGAGAAGACCAGCGCAAGAAGAAGCGGATCGGAGGAAGAAGAAAATGGATGAAGAAGATGGAAGAAGATGAAGGAAGGAGAAGATGAAGAAACCGAAGGATGAAGAAAGAAGAAAGAAGATTTTAATAAAGGAATTGTCAAAGACTGTCTCCTGTAATTTTTACCATTTTTGCCACTTTTTTGGTGAAATGGTAGGGGTACTTTTGTACCCCCTTACCATTTCACACAGGGGGGGGGGGGCGGGATCTGGGGGTCCCCTTGTTAAAGGGGGCTTCCAGATTCCGATAAGCCCCCCACCCGCAGACCCCCACAACCACCGGCCAGGGTTGTGGGGAAGAGGCCCTTGTCCTCATCAACATGGGGACAAGGTGCTTTAGGGGTCTTAGACCCCCAAAGCATCCTCCCAATGTTGAGGGCATGTGGCCTGGTACGGTTCAGGCGAGAGGGGGGGCCGCTCTCGTCCCCCCCTCTTTTCCTGCGGCCTGCCAGGTTGCGTGCTCGGATAAGGGTCTGGTATGGATTTTGAGGGGGACCCCACGCCATTTTTTTTGGCTAGGGTTCCCCTTAAAATCCATACCAGACCTCAAGGGTCTGGTATGGATTTTGAGGGGGACCCTACGCAATTTTTTTTTTTTTTTTTGGCTGGGGTTCCCCTTAATATCCATCCCAGACCTGAAGGGCCTGGTTATTGAATTTGGGGGGACCCCTACGCTTTTTTTTTTGTTTTTTATTAATGAATGACAGCTCTCTGTGTTACAGGAGCCATCAATTCATTAGCCGCGAGTGATTTAAATAGCTTTCTTCCTGCAAAAATGACACTTTTTTGCAGGGAAAGTTCTAAGCACAGGAAACCTGCCCTCCTTCACAGGCCACCTATAGACACCCCCCAGATGTGATACTGCAATGCTGTTCTAACAGCATGCACACACATATCCCCAGAAATAAAGCACATATTGTTGTCAGCAGTCAGCAGCACACTGACACGCTGACACTGTCTGAAACATAATATGCGAGGCCGCCGGCGCGGCGGCCTCTTATACCGTGGGGCGTGTACTAAAGCCCCTGAGCTATAATTGGCTACAGGCATCCTGCCTGTAGCCAATTATGGCTCTCCTCGCTGCCGGCGCTGTGATTGGCCAAGCATGCGGGGTCACAGTGCATGCTTGGCCAATCATCAGCCAGCATTGCACTGCGCGGGCCGCAATGCATTGCGGGACCGCTCGCATCACACGAATTTGATGCGAGCGGCCCCAATAGTTCTGGGCTCGCCGAGCGAGCGAACACCCGGTGCTCGATTCGAACATGGGTTTGAATCGAACACCGGGCTCATCCTTAATCGCCAGCCACCTCCTCCCAGGCCTGTACAAGTCCACTGGTTTGTTGGGACTGTACATCATCCCTAAAAGACTGCTGCTGCTGATGCTGAGTGCCAGGCTCCACCTCCATGCTCACACAATCCTCCTCCTCATCCTCTTCCTGTGTGATGGGTGGGACAGAAGGAACACTGTCTGGATAAAGGGGGCCTTGAGATGCAAGGAAGTCCTCCTCTTCCTGCCTCTGTTCTGCCTCAAGTGCCCTGTCCATTATCCCACGCAGCGTATGCTCCAACAGGTGGACAAGAGGTACAGTGTCACTGATGCATGCACTGTCACTGCTCACCATCCTCGTGGCCTCCTCAAATGGTGACAGGACAGTGCATGCATCCCTGATCATGCTCCACTGGCGTGGGGAAAAAAATCCAAGCTCCCCTGACCCTGTCCTGGTGCCGTAGTCGCAAAGGTACTCATTGATGGCCCTTTGCTGCGTGTGCAGTCGCTGCAGCATGGCCAACGTTGAGTTACACCTGGTGGGCATGTCACATATAAGGCGGTTCTTGGGCAGGTTCAAATCCTTTTGCAGCTCAGCCAGCCGAGCACTGGCATTATACGATCGGCGGAAATGCACACAGACTTTCCTGGCCTGCCTCAGGACATCCTGTAAGCCTGTGTACCTGCCCAAGAACCGCTGCACCACCAGGTTGAGGACGTGAGCTATACAGGGAACATGGGTGAGCTGCCCCTGTCGCAGGGCGGAGAGGAGGTTGGTGCCATTGTCAGAAACCACCATTCCTGGCTTAAGCTGGCGTGGCGTCAACCACCTCTCGGCCTGCCCCTGCAGAGCTGCCAGAACCTCTGCCCCAGTGTGGCTCCTGTCCCCCAAACACACCAGCGCAAGCACGGCATGGCATCTTTTTGCCTGCGTACTCGCGTACCCCCTTGTACGCCTACGGAGCACCGCTGGTTCCGAGGACAGAGCACTCGAAGAGGCCATGGAGGAAGAAGAAGAGGAGGGGGTGGAGGAGAGAGGTGTGTCACAACCAGTAGTAGCATTTTGGAGGCGTGGTGGCGGAACAACCTCCAACACTACTGCACCTTGTCCTGCATCCCTCCCAGCTGCCAATAGAGTGACCCAATGGGCCGTGAAAGACAGATAACGTCCCTGTCCATGCCTGCTGGACCATGAGTCAGCGGTAATATGCACCTTACCGCTGACTGCCCTGTCCAGCGAGGCATGGACATTGCCTTCCACATGCCGGTAGAGAGCCGGAATCGCCTTCCGTGAGAAAAAGTGGCGTTTGGGAACCTGCCACTGAGGAACCGCACATTGAACAAACTCACGGAAGGGGGCCGAGTCTACCAACTGAAAAGGCAGCAGTTGAAGTGCTAGCAATTTAGCCAAGCTAGCATTCAACCACTGGGCATGTGGATGGCTGGGAGTAAACTTCTTTCGACGGTCCAGCAGCTGGGGCAGGGAAATTTGCCTGTTACAATCGGACGTCGGTGTACTGCAAGTACTTGGCTGTGACACACCTAATTCTACACCTTCATTCCTCTCAGAGCAGCTTTCAGAGAGGACTGAAGATATAGTGGGGTTGGAGATCCCAGCTGATGAGGAGCAAGGAGAGGTCCGCTTTGTTCTTTGGTGTGGGTCTTTAATGTGCGCTTACCAATGAGCTGCATGGCAGGTCGACATATGTCTGGTCATGCTTGTGGTGCCCAAGCGGCTGATGTTTTGGCCACGCGAGATACGCATGAGACAAATATTGCAAATAGCAGTGGTGCGATCTGATGTACTCGTCTCAAAAAAGGCCCACACCAAAGAACTTTTGTGATAACGTGCAGAGGCAGCGCCCTGCACAGGCAGAGCTCTGCGGTGTGATTCAGTTGGTGTGCTGGCCTCTAGCTGGCCTCCGGAGGGCATCCTGCCTCGTTGGACATGTGCCGCCGCCTCCTCCTTCTCCTCCTCTCTCCCTTCAGGCACCCACTTGGAGTCAGTGACCTCATCATCCCCTCCCTCTTCACCACTGTAGCAAACCTGGCAGTAAGCTGCAGCTGGTGGAACATGACTGCCAGATTGCTGTCCTTCAGCATCCCCTCTCTATACGCGCACACTACTGCCTTCCTCAAGCTGGGTATCATCATCCGAGCCTTCAAAGCGTTGGGCATCCTCCTGGAGCATGTACCCAACACTGTGCTCAAACAGTTTGGGGGACTCCTCAGGAGGACATGGTGGGTCTAGGGAAGGGGTGCCTGATGATGCCATTGAGTACGCGTTGGCAGCTGCTCTGCTAGTACCCTGAGCCTGGGTGAGAGAGGATGAGGAGGATGAGGAGGGCTTGGTCATCCATTCTACCAAGCCTTCGGCATGATGCGGCTCAACATGTCCAGCTGCCGAAAACAAGGACAAGCGTGTCCCATGGCCACGTGCTGATGACGATGCACGACCACGTCCACGACCAGCACTGTTGTCTCTAGAAACAGAGCCTGCTTGCCCTGTGTTCTTGCCTCGGGACTGTCTGCCTCTCCTTGGCGGTCTTCCAGGCATAGTAGTGGGTAGTGTATATTCTGCTGGAGTCACACAGCACACACTCTAACTCCTGCAGATGGATGCCTTAGATGACAGCAACAGGGCCTTACGGCAGATAGAGGCTGCCTTAGATGACAAGAACTGGGCTGACACACACACACACACTAGCTCCTATGTGTGCTGACACACACACACACACTAGCTCCTATGTGTGCTGACACACACACACTAGCTCCTATGTGTGCTGACACACACACACTAGCTCCTATGTGTGCTGACACACACACACACACTAGCTCCTATGTGTGCTGACACACACACACTAGCTCCTATGTGTGCTGACACACACACACTAGCTCCTATGTGTGCTGACACACACACACTAGCTCCTATGTGTGCTGACACACACACACACACTAGCTCCTATGTGTGCTGACACACACACACTAGCTCCTATGTGTGCTGACACACACACACACTAGCTCCTATGTGTGCTGACACACACACTAGCTCCTATTTGTGCTGACACACACTAGCTCCTATGTGTGCTGACACACACACACACACACTAGCTCCTATGTGTGCTGACACACACACACACACACACTAGCTCTTATGTGTGCTGACACACACACACTATCTCCTATGTGTGCTGACACACACACACACACTAGCTCCTATGTGTGCTGACACACACACACTAGCTCCTATGTGTGCTGACACACACACACACACACTAGCTCCTATGTGTGCTGACACACACTAGCTCCTATGTGTGCTGACACACACACACTAGCTCCTATGTGTGCTGACACACACACACTAGCTCCTATGTGTGCTGACACGCACACACACACTAGCTCCTATGTGTGCTGACACACACACACACACTAGCTCCTATGTGTGCTGACACACACACACTAGCTCCTATGTGTGCTGACACACACACACTAGCTCCTATGTGTGCTGACACACACTAGCTCATATGTGTGCTGACACACACACTAGCTCCTATGTGTGCTGACACACACACACACTAGCTCCTATGTGTGCTGACACACACACACTAGCTCCTATGTGTGCTGACACACACACACACACACACACTAGCTCCTATGTGTGCTGACACACACACACTAGCTCCTATGTGTGCTGATACACACACTAGCTCCTATGTGTGCTGACACACACACACTACCTCCTATGTGTGCTGACACACACACACTAGCTCCTATGTGTGCTGACACACAAACACACTAGCTCCTATGTGTGCTGACACACGCACACTAGCTCCTATGTGTGCTGACACACACACACTAGCTCCTATGTGTGCTGACACACACACACTAGCTCCTATGTGTGCTGACACACACACACACTAGCTCCTATTTGTGCTGACACACCCACACTAGCTCCTATGTGTGCTCATACACTAGCTCCTATGTGTGCTGACACACACACACACACTAGCTCCTATGTGTGCTGACACACACTAGCTCCTATGTGTGCTGACACACACACACACACACTAGCTCCTATGTGTGCTGACACACACACTAGCTCCTATGTGTGCTGACACACACACACTAGCTCCTATGTGTGCTGACACACACACACTAGCTCCTATGTGTGCTGACACACACACACTAGCTCCTATGTGTGCTGACACACACACTAGCTCCTATGTGTGCTGACACACACACACTAGCTCCTATGTGTGCTGACACACACACACTAGTTCCTATGTGTGCTGACACACACACACTAGCTCCTATGTGTGCTGACACACACACACACACTAGCTCCTATGTGTGCTGACACACACACACTAGCTCCTATGTGTGCTGACACACACACACTACCTCCTATGTGTGCTGACACACACACACTAGCTCCTATGTGTGATGACACACACACACTAGCTCCTATAAATCCCTGCCTGCCTGCCTTAGATCACAATGGGACATAAGGTTATGGTGCAATGCTGTACTAACAGCACTGCAATGGGTGCTACTGCAATGCTGTACTAACAGCACGTACACACCAGAATGAAAGCACTTTTACTCAGCAGCAGATAATGTCATCACCACTCAGCAGCAGTGCAATCAGCAGAAATGATCAGTATTCACTTCAGTAATAATGAATCAGCAGCAATGAATCAGCAATGGTTTAGCAATGAATCAGCAGCAATGAATCAGCAATGGTTTAGCAATGAATCAGCAGTCTGCCTATTCACTCAATTAAAGCCGGAACACACGTGCACTAGGCCGACGGCGCGGCAGCCTTTTATACAGTGGGGCGTGTACTAAAGCCCCTGAGCTATAATTGGCTACAGGCGTCCTGCCTGTAGCCAATTATTGCTCTCCTCGCTGCCGGCGCTGTGATTGGCCAAGCATGCGGGGTCACAGTGCATGCTTGGCCAATCATTAGCACGCAATGCACTGCGCCTAGCGCAATGCATTGCGGGCCGCTCGCATCACACGAATGTGATGCGAACGGCCCAAATAGTTCTGGGCTCGCCGAGCGGGCGAACGCCCGGTGCTCGATTCGAACGTGGGTTCGAATTGAACACCTGGCCCATCCCTAATCCTTATATTATTGCGTCTGCTTCTGTTCTCTTGGTCGTCCAGGCCATAGAACAGTTGTTGGATTTGTATGGTATTGTAATGAAATGTCCCACACTCTGATTGAGTGCTTTCGTCATATACCACTTCCTCCCAGTCTTAAGCACCTTTCCAAGGGATTCTTGGTTCCATGGACCCTCCCGTCACAGGTATGTTTGTGGAGAATCTGCTCATGTTCAGTGAGTTTTTTAACCGAATCTTCCACTGTGTGTTCAATGTCCTCAATGCGGTGACCAATGTCCATGCATAGGTCAGTCAGCTCCTGTTTGTATTATCTCTCCAGTCTACTGATGTAAGATTGTATGTCGTTTTGTGTGCATAGTGCTTTTATATATGCTTCCATGTCCCAGCCATCCCTAGAGTTGTAAGGTGTAGGCGATGGGCTATTAGAGCAGTGGGAGCCATGGTCTGATCTCTGTGGGGAGTGCAGTGTCTGTCTGGGGTGTACCTGAGAGGCAGCCTGTGCTGTGGCTGCACGTTTTGCCAGCACGGTGACTTTTTTATGTAACCAGGATTGTGTTTCTCCATAGGTATCATGGTATTTATACTTGATTGGGTAAATGGTTACTATATGTATTATCACTAATAAATTTGATATATCATCTTGGAAACTGGGGTGGCCTTGCCGTCCGGGCCGATTTTCTGCAGATACACGCCAATTTCACCCGTTTTTTGTGCTCCGGTGGGTCGGGGAGCTGTGCTGCTGCCCCTCCTGCTCATGGGGCAAGATGGATGCTGAGTGTGCCATCGGTTTGGCAGAGTTTCAGTGCAGCCGGACCGGGAGCTCAGAGGAGGCACAATACAGCGACTGTAACTGCTACAGCTGCCTGTGGTATAGGAACAGAACAACACAAGCAATTGGGGTAGCTTCAGGTGTACACTGTCCAGGTGGCACAATACACCGACTGTAACTGCCACAGCTGCCAGTGGTATAGGAACAGAACAACACCTGCAATTGGGGTAGCTTCAGGTGTACACTGTCCAGGTGGCTCAATACACTGACTGTAACTGCTACAGCTGCCTGTGGTATAGGACCAGAACAACACCAGCAATTGGGGTAGCTTCAGGTGTACACTGTGCAGGTGGCACAATACACCGACTGTAACTGCTACAGCTGCCTGTGGTATAGGACCAGAAGAACACGAGCAATTGGGGTAGCTTCAGGTGTACACTGTGCAGGTGGCACAATACGCTGACTGTAATTGCTACAGCTGCCTACGGATAGGATGTGCAGAACAACATCAATTGGGGTAGCTTCAGGTATGTACACTGTCCAGGTGGCACAATACACCGACTGTAACTGCTACAGCTGCCTATGGTATAGGAACAGAACAACACGAGCAATTGGGGTAGCTTCAGGTGTACACTGCCCAGGTGGCACAATACACTGACTGTAAATGCTACAGCTGCCTGTGGTATAGGACCAGAACAACACCAGCAATTGGGATAGCTTCAGGTGTACACTGTGCAGGTGGCACAATACACCGACTGTAACTGCTACAGCTGTCTGTGGTATAGGAACAGAAGAACACAAGCAATTGGGGTAGCTTCAGGTGTACACTGTGCAGGTGGCACAATACACTGACTGTAACGGCTACAGCTGCCTGTGGTATAGGACCAGAAGAACACAAGCAATTGGAGTAGCTTCAGGTGTACACTGTGCAGGTGGAACAATACATCGACTGTAACTGCTGCAGCTGCCTGTGGTATAGGACCAGAACAACACCAGCAATTGGGGTAGCTTCAGGTGTACACTGTGCAGGTGGCACAATACACCGACTGTAACTGCTGCAGCTGCCTGTGGTATAGGACCAGAACAACACCAGCAATTGGGGTAGCTTCAGGTGTACACTGTGCAGGTGGCACAATACACCGACTGTAACTGCTACAGCTGCCTGTGGTATAGGACCAGAAGAACATGAGCAATTGGGGTAGCTTCAGGTGTACACTGTGCAGGTGGCACAATACACCGACTGTAACTGCTACAGCTGCCTGTGGTATAGGACCAGAACAACACCAGCAATTGGGGTAGCTTCAGGTGTACACTGTGCAGGTGGCACAATATGCCGACTGTAACTGCTACAGCTGCCTGTGGTATAGGACCAGAAGAACATGAGCAATTGGGGTAGCTTCAGGTGTACACTGTGCAGGTGGCACCATACACTGACTGTAACTGCTACAGCTGCCTGTGGTATAGAACCAGAACAACACCAGCAATTGGGGTAGCTTCAGGTGTACACTATGCAGGTGGCACAATACACCGACTGTAACTGCTACAGCTGCCTGTGATATAGGCCCAGAAGAACACGAGCAATTGGGGTAGCTTCAGGTGTACACTGTGCAGGTGGCACAATACACTGACTATAACTGCTGCAGCTGCCTGTGGTATAGGACCAGAACAACCCCAGCAATTGGGGTAGCTTCAGGTGTACACTGTGCAGGTGGCACAATACACCGACTGTAACTGCTGCAGCTGCCTGTGGTATAGGACCAGAACAACACCAGCAATTGGGGTAGCTTCAGGTGTACACTGTGCAGGTGGCACAATACACCGACTGTAACTGCTACAGCTGCCTGTGGTATAGGACCAGAAGAACATGAGCAATTGGGGTAGCTTCAGGTGTACACTGTGCAGGTGGCACAATACACCGACTGTAACTGCTACAGCTGCCTGTGGTATAGGACCAGAACAACACCAGCAATTGGGGTAGCTTCAGGTGTACACTATGCAGGTGGCACAATACACCGACTGTAACTGCTACAACTGCCTGTGGTATAGGCCCAGAAGAACACGAGCAATTGGGGTAGCTTCAGGTGTACACTGTGCAGGTGGCACAATACACCGTCTGTAACTGCTACAGCTGCCTGTGGTATAGGACCAGAACAACACCAGCAATTGGGGTAGCTTCAGGTGTACACTGTCCAGGTGGCACAATACACTGACTATAACTGCTGCAGCTGCCTGTGGTATAGGACCAGAACAACCCCAGCAATTGGGGTAGTTTCAGGTGTACACTGAACAATATAAAAATGTTGCCAGACCTATCAAAGGCGACCTTGCAACGCCGAGCGATGCTACGGCCATTATTAGATCAATTGATACATATGGGCCATACGTACAAATGGAGATTCCCATTTGCACTAACCATACGGAAGGGAACATCTACATTCATACTAAACCGACCGTCAGATCTCCCAAAGTTATTTACCTTTCTGGGGACCCCACCTATAGAGGTACCAGACTGGCTACAGCCACTATCACGCTTATATCGAGCGGATGCCCCCACCCGGAGTCAACAAGGACTGCAGCCCCGTCCGGGTAGAGGGGGTCAGACAGCACAGGACTGAAGACATACCTCTGTATAGGATCAGGAAGGAGACCCCAGGACCAAGAATGGGGAGTTGACCCCAAGGATATTAGAAAGGCGGGAGAGACCCATGCTTAAGGGAGGACGGGGGTCTTTTTTTTTTTTCTCTCTTCCCCCCCAAATCTTATTTTTTTTGCTGTTTGTTCTTGTTTTTTACTGAGGGGGGGGTTTCCTTAAGGAAATAGAAATATAGGAAGGACTATCATGGGGGAGAGATGAGACTTGAAATAGAGGACCAATTTGGTGTTCGGAGGGGATATATCAGAGGGACTATGTAGAAACTTATTATGTGAGAGATGATTGACTGCAATTATTGGTCAAACTGTCCGAAATATACCTGTCCCCTTTCCCTTCCCCCTTTTTTTTTTTTTTTTCCTTTTTTTCTTGGGGGGAGGGGGGGTGGTGGGGGTGGGGGGTGGCGGGAGATGGGAGAGAGTACTTGAGGGGGGATTAGAGCAACGCGGGGATCAACTGGGGAGGGACTGACATAGCGCACAGACTTAAGGGGGTATTTGATTGGGATATATATATTTAATGTTAGAATGGATTTTTTTTTTTTTTTCGAATTTAATTTTATTTTGTGAATTATATATATATATATATATTTTTTTTTTTTCTTATATTTCATCTCTGTTTCACAAATTGGTTATAATATTATATATATCACAATATAAATCACAAATTATTTATATATCTAAATGCATAAATAAATCATGGGGGACACATATATTTGTTTGCACATCTTTACGTGGATGCAAATGTATAGTATACTTTAATCACTGATAATACCACACTAGAGTGGCACTTAATATCCAACCCAGATATGGCAAGGAAGGTTCTTATCGGGAAGGATTCTTTTTTTTTTTTTCTTTTAATCGGTATTGGGGTAGAGAATTAGATACACTTAGAAGGGATTTGGAGTGGGTTATATGTATGTATATATATATATATATATATATATATATATATATATATTTTTTTTTTTTTTGGAATTATTCTGTTAGTCAATGAGTTTGGTGGTAGTGGGGTTTTTGTGTTTTAGGGTGAGATTGAGGAATAGAGTGAATGATCTGGGTCGGTCGATACTGGGAGATACCTGCACCTGGGGTGGAGGGAGGGAGGGAGAATGCTCTTCATGCGCTCCTTCTGAGCTCTCCATCTCGGTACGCTTCTCTCTCTTTTTTTTTTTCTTTACCCCTCTCTTTCCGCCTCGCCCCCCGCTTCCACCCTTTCTACCCTTTACCACCTAAAGGGGAAAGAGAGGGAAAATCCCCCTTTTTTTTTTTTTTTCCTCCCCCTCTCTTGGTATATGATTTTATATAAGATAACTGGAGTCGGAACAGACTATAGATATTATTAATTATGAGTATTTCTCGGATATACAGGTCGGTGTAGTTAGATAAAGGTAAAAATAAATAGGACTGGCGGCCATCGGAGGGAGGAGAGTAGTCCCACTCCGTCTGCAGTTGACACGCCCCCACTTAGGGTTACGCTCACTTAAGTGGTAATATGTATGTGAGCGTTTATATATTTTTTTTCTTAGATACCTCTTGTTCTGTAAGAGGGAAGGGTGAGAGATTTGTAAATCTCTCACGGATACATTAGGGTTAATAGAACCCTTTTGTCATTTTTGCTAAAAAAAAAAATTTTTCTTCTTTTTTTTCTTTCTTTTTCCTTGTTTTTCCCCTCTCTTTTTTTTTTTATTAACCGCCTCCTGGGAAGATGGAGTTACTGAAGATCATGTCGATAAATGTTAAAGGACTTAATATACCTGAGAAACGTAGGATGCTCTTTCAAGGGCTGAAACGAGCACATGTTGATGTGGCATATATTCAGGAAACCCACTTTAAAGAAAGCAAGATACCAATTTTAAAAAATTGTCTTTATACATCTGTATACCATGCTGCAAATAAGATTTCTAAAACTAGAGGGGTGTCAATCCTTATCTCCAGACGAGTACCGTGGAGCCTACAAGATATAAGAGCAGATACAGAAGGTAGATTTTTGTTCCTTAAAGATACAATCGATGGCATTAAGGTAACATTTGCCACAGTTTATGAACCAAATTACAATCAAGACCAATTCATATGCTCTACTCTTAACGACCTCACGAGATTCGCTGTAGGTAAGCTATTATTGGGAGGGGATTTTAATTTAGCGCTAGAACCCAAAATAGACACATCGATAGGCAATTCATCAATTACCAGGGGATGTCGTAAACAAGTACTGAAGGCATTACATAATCATCAACTTATAGATGCTTGGAGAGTGTTTCACCCTGAGGAAAGGGATTACACCTTTTATTCCTCTCCACATAAGGTGTACTCCCGAATCGATTTATTTATCATACCACATCAAATGTTACCGGAAATTAGGGCAGTGGAGATTGGAAATATTACATGGTCAGACCATGCTCCGGTCACCTTGATATGGAGGGTGAACGAAGGTACAAGTTCCAACAGAAGACAGTGGCGACTTAACGAGAGTCTATTAGATAATAAGTTAGTAATCAAAGAGGTGACTAAAGAACTGCAGTATTATTTTCAATACAATACTACACCCGAAGTGGACACGGGGACTATCTGGGAAGCGCATAAGGCCGTAATAAGGGGGATACTTATCAAACAGGGCTCTAGAATTAAAAAGGCCAGAGAAGCAGAATTGACCAAATTATTGACGGAGATAAAGACTCTAGAGACTAAACATAAACGGAAACCGGACACAGCTGTGGAGGCTGAACTTGGTAACTTACGTAGACAAGTGACCTCTTTACTTCATTATAAAGCCAAGGCAGCAATGCAGCATTGGCGGAAATATTACTATGAATCAGGAGACAAATGTGGCCGTCTATTAGCTAGAGCCTTACAAGAACAGCGGGCACAAGCATATATACCTTTTATTGTAGATGCAGAGAATAGAAAGGTACATACCCCCACACAGATAGCATCTACCTTCTGGAAGTTCTATCAATCTCTATATAATTTACCTACAAGACAGCAACCACAACAGAATATAGAGGAATATATTTCATCGTCAGGGATCCCACAGCTAACAGAACAGATTAGAGAGGAGTTAGAGGCACCTATTACCCTAGAGGAATTGCAAAAGGCAATTAGCACATCCAAACCTGGTAAATCACCAGCTTCCTGATGACGCAGACACACATGCGAAACGCGTAGAGGCTGCTGGGTAATATTTGAAGACGCTATACTGACTTACAGCACAAACGGTCCTGCCTGGGATTTGAGGTCCTTATATACACGGCTGGAGAGGCTCAGTGCCGGCTTTGAGGGCACTATCCCATGTGAGTGCAATAGTCCTCTTGTTTTTATTTGTATATTTTAATAAATTGTTGAAACGTATTACGCTATGGGAGCATCTTTGTATTCTTTTACTTTGAGAAAGAAGGACACTCTCTGTATTTAACCGATCCGGATCTTGCAAAAAAGGAGAAGGAGTGGTTATCCAGCTAAGCAAACCAAAGGCTTATTACTCACCTATATCTGGTGAGTGGCCATTCTCTATGGTGGTGGATTCACAGGGTGATAAAGAGAGATATATCCTGAAAGAACTAATCATTAGTCACTGTACTTATTGGAACTCACTTGTTTTTGGAGCGGTTGGAACGCTGGTGGTGGCAACATATGATTTTCTTCACATAATTTATATGGACACATTGTTGGGGACATATACCCAGATTGCTTGAAATTTTCTTTGTAGGAATTGGACTGAATCACATTGATTTTGGGGGTACTGTTTTATTTTGGCTTAGTTTTTCAGTCTTCTTCACAGGATTCTGAAACACGGATATATATATGTATATTTCATTTCACAGAATGATGTCACATGTGTTTCTATGCATTTTTCCCACAGAATTGTAATATTGTTGAAGTAGGGGTGTTTTATTTTATTTTATTTTATTTTATTTCATTTTTTCCATTTTTCTTTCTTTTTTGCCTTTAACAGTAAAGTGTGGTGGAAGGGGGATTTCAAGTTTTTCCCCTCCACTCACTAACACAAAAGCACATGGTGTTTGACACATAGGATTGAGAATCTTTGGATCGCTTATTTTAACTTATTTTATTTTTTATTCAGGATTGGGAATCTCAGGAGTGTATATTTCACGTTAATTTACCCCATCTCACTAGCTAATACCAGGATTTCCCTTGTCCATACGATACAATCTAGTACCAGCCGAACCCCTTAAGGAACCGGCAAGTGACAGCAGTAGCAATAGAATCAACCCAATATAATTCAGGTGACACTAAGGTAATAGTGTGATTGGCGCAATCCTCAATCTATACCACATTCTAATCAGTAATCGCACTATCAGTACTTTTACTTTCCAGATCGCAGCCTTCACAAACTTAGTCACTATAGTAGTTGGCGCCGGTACACCCTCTTGCAATTTTACATGGTAAATCACCAGGCCCGGATGGGTTCACCTATAAATACTATAAGACATTCTTACCCCAACTCGGTAAGCAGATGATACAAACATTTAATGCCCTGGGACGGGAGAGGATATGTTCTAAGGAAGCCTTGAAAGCATACATCACGGTTATACCTAAGGAGAATAAAGATCTGTCAGTATGTGGAAGTTACCGCCCCATTTCTTTGCTGAATGTGGACCTGAAGATATTCACCAAAATTATAGCCACACGTATACAACCACACCTGATGGACCTAATTCATCCAGACCAGGTGGGCTTCATACCAACTCGGGAAGCCTGAGATAACACTATAAAGGCTTTGAACCTTATCCACCTAGCTGACACTTCCAATACACCTTCTGTATTTTTGGGCACGGATGCCGAGAAGGCGTTTGACCGGGTGGACTGGTCATTCATGTTCTCGGTACTACGATATGTGGGACTAGGGGAAAGGATGATTGGATGGATTTCGAGTGTATACTCGAAACCAACAGCTCAAATCAAAATAAATGGACACCTATCAGATACAGTCTTAATTACAAATGGAACTCGGCAAGGATGTCCTCTATCACCTCTTTTATTTGCACTAACCTTAGAGCCCTTCCTCTGTAAGGTACGCCAAAACCCTGATATTACGGGGATACAAATTGGGGCTGCACATTATAAGATATCCGCTTACGCGGATGACCTTTTATTTTCACTTACGAAACCAAGTATATCCCTACCAAACCTTATGAGAGAATTGGATCAATATGGAAACCTCTCCAATTTAAAAATTAACACGTCAAAATCTGAGGCCATGGGAATAGCTATCCCCCCACCGCAGACTGAAATTTTGAAGGCTAATTTTAAGTTCAGATGGACCACAATAGCACTTAAATATTTGGGCACGCTTATCCCACCTAAAATATCCCAAGTATAATCACTAAATTTTATTCCTTCACTTAATAAAATACGGAACCTACTAGTGAAATGGCATCAGGGCTACTTTTCCTGGTTCGGTAGGTGCAATATAATCAAAATGTCAATCCTACCTAAACTAGTGTACATGTTTCAAACATTACCGATCTCCATCCCCCAAGAATTTTTTAAACAGATTAACGTAATAATAATCCGGTTTATTTGGGCTAATAAAAAACCCAGGTTACAACACCGACTCATGACCATGCCAAAACAGCACGGAGGGATGGCAGTACCAGATATTACCAGGACCTGGTATTACCAGGCAGCACATATGGAGAGATTAATAGACTGGTGTAGACACGCAGATTTTAAATTGTGGCCAAGGTTGGAGCAACTTCAAAGTAAGATCCCATTAAAATGGGCAGTCTGGTGTTATGCAGATCTTAATCGGACCTTAAGAAAACACCCAATCATAGGCCCTACCCTGCGTATCTGCTCCCGAATATGCGCCAATACTAAGCTATCACCTGTATACTCCCCCTTGTACCCTATTGTGGGGAACCCCCGCTTCCCCCCGGGATTACAGGAGGGACCATTTAAAACACTTTTGGAGTCACAATGTTACCAGGCCTCGCACTTCGCACAAACAAGAACTTGGCCCTCATTAGCGATGTTGACATCATCAAGGGACCGATTTAGTCTTGACTACTGGAGTGGGGCACAACTTCGACACTTCTTAAATACTCTTCCCACCCCAGACAGATTTCAACGACCATTGACTCAGCTAGAAAAATTATGTGAAGAGAAAGGCCCATTATCTCATACACTTTCACAAATGTATGCGCTACTGATTACTCCCGTTGAGGGATTAGACATGTGCGGTTAGTTTCGTACGAATCGTAAATTCGTACGAATTTTTCTAAATTCGTACATTCGTACGGAACCGAATTACGAATTTTTTTGGATACGAATTCTGTACGGAATACGAAATTCCGTTTACGAATTTCGGATCCAAATTATTCTAAATTTATTCGAATCCGGCAACTACCAAATATATCGAATTTCAATTTCAACTAATACTAAAGAAATTATTATAGCGGATATAACGAGTGATTCGAAATTCGGCTCCAAACTATTCGAATTCAACTACCAAATATATCGAATTTCAATTTCAACTAATACTAAAGAAATTATTATAGCGGATATAACGAGTGATTCGAAATTCGGCTCCAAACTAATCGAATTCAACTACCAAATATATCAAATTTCAATTTCAACTAATACTAAAGAAATTATTATAGCGGATATAACGAGTGATTCGAAATTCGGCTCCAAACTATTCGAATTCAACTACCAAATATATCGAATTTCAATTTCAACTAATACTAAAGAAATTATTATAGCGGATATAACGAGTGATTCGAAATTCGGCTCCAAACTATTCGAATTCAACTACCAAATATATCGAATTTCTAATTTTCAACTAATACGAAAGAAATTATTATAGCGGATATAACGAATGATTAGAATTTCGGCTCCAACTACCAAATAATATCTAATTTCAACTAATACAAAATAAATTATTATAGCGGATATAACGAATGATTTGAATGGATTCGATATTCAGTATAACGAATATCGACAGTGTACGAATACTAACGAATTCTTTGTTGGTCCAAATTTCTTTACTACAGAAACATGTGACTGTTGGTTGACCAATCACATCAGAGGTTTTCTTGTGATGCTGAGGCCTACAGGGCAGGGCAGAGGGCACGCCCTGATCATATGACTTCTCTTTGTGGAGCTGATCATACAGTCAACTATTTGTGCCAGTGCATCTGCTCAAATATCGTTGCGATCCTTGGATTTTTGATATTCATTTGCCCTGATATCTGTTCGAGTCTGCAAGAGTATTATCCTTGATAGCTTATTTTGCTATTGGATTTCTTCTTTTGCTCCAGATTTTTGTTTTAGTCTGCTCATCTTTTTTTTTTGTCTTTTTTTGACTTGGAAGGCAAAATGAGCAGCAAACAAGGAGATCGAGGCAGAAAGAGTGCTGCTGCTGGGAGAGGGAGAGCTTCGAGCCGGCGTCAAGTAGAACAGCAGCAGGTGGGACGTTCTGTCTCTGCGGCCCCTGAGCTCAGCTCACCTCCCATGAAGTTGAGGCGACCAGGAGGAGTGAAAGAGCCTGCCAAACCGCAGACATCACGTCGCCAGCTGTTCCAGGAGGACTTACCTTGTACAAGCACTGCTGCTGGTAGCACTAGCATGCCCACTCGTACCTTTTATGGAAGAGGACGAGGGCAGACCAAAGGGAAACTTCCCAGTGCACACACCTTTGTGCAGCCAAAGATGGAGATCTTGGACAGCATGCTGCATGAAACATGTGAGAAGGCCCAGGCTGAACAAGCTCATCATGATGATGTTATCACTATCAGCACTCCAGGGAGCTTCGAGATAAGCAAGCAGGAGCCTGAGGAGAGTCAGCTTACAACACATTGTAAAGATCATCAGTCTTCCCCTGGCAATGTAGAAGAAGAGAAAGAGATGGAAACAAGTTTTCACATGGAGAACTTTGATTACCAACCATCGGCATCTACCCATGTTGGCCCCAGCGACAGCCCAGGAGAATATATCTCCCCTGACTCCCCACTACTTTTCTCCCCTTCTAAGTCCCCTGCCGTTATTTCAAAGCCTCCAGCATCATCGGCCAATGCAACCACAGCAACAGCACCCAAAATACCCGTGATGTTCCGATCTCATTCTCTTCTTCATCCTGCTCCTCCTGCTGAACCTCAGAAAGACAGTCCAACCACTGCAGTGGATGTGAGTCCATCACCAGGCACTGCGGGCAGTGTCATTGGTGCTGGCTGCCGTTCCAGCGTTTGGCTGCATTTCACCAAAATTGGCGTTGGTCAGAAGGCCAAATGCAAGCATTGTGGCAAGGACATCAGCCGGGGCCGAGACATAGGGCATCTCAGCAACAGCGGGATGAACCAGCACATGCGTGTGCACCACCAGGCTGTGCTGTTAGGGGAGAAAATTGTGTCCCCTCCAAACACCAAAAGAGGAACCAATACCAATAGTGGCACCACCACAGCCACCACCATAAGTACCAGCACCACCACCCCACATCCAACCCATACCAGCCACCAGGCCACCCTGGAAGATTTTGGTGGCTTTCACAGTGCAAAAGGAATGTCTCAGGCACAGGTTAGGAAGATTACACGCCTGATCGGCCAGCTTATTGCAGTTGGAGGAGCACCATTCAATATGGTAGAAGGTGAGCCCTTCAGGCAGTTGATGCAGGCTGTTGCACCACAGTACCGTGTGCCATCACGAAAGACCTTTAGCCAAACTGTGGTGCCAGCCTTATACAGGTCTTGTGTTGGGGTGCTGAAGGACGAGATTAGAAAGGCAGGTGGACAGGCAGTGCACCTGACCACTGACCTGTGGAGTGCATCTAGTGCCCGACACGCCTTCCTGTCCCTGACGGCACATTGGTGGCAGGGCAAGGTGTCATCTGGATCCTCGTCATCAGCACTTGTCAAAGAGGGGCACCGTTCTTTTCTGCTGCACGCTGAGGTGCTTGATGAGAAGCATACAGCGCAAAATATCCTGCAAGCCCTGCAGAAAATGTTGTTGCAGTGGTTTCAGGCAGACACTGACAGCAACAGCTACAGGATTGGCTATATTGTGACAGACGGAGGCAGCAACATGGTGAAGGCTGTAAGGGATGGCAGATTTGTGGGTGTGCGCTGCTCAGCCCACCTTCTCCACCAGGTGGTAACCGAAAGCTTCCGATTGGTGGAGGCTAATTCTGGCGGCGATGGAAGGCTGTCCAAAGTGGTGGACTCTTGCCGGAAGATGGCTGGCCACTTCCATCGAAGTGTGAGGGACAGCCACCTCCTCAGGTTGGAACAGAGGAAGGCAGGCCTTCCAGAACACTGCCTAAAACAGGATGTGGGGACTAGGTGGAATTCAACCCTAGCAATGCTGGAACGCATCCTTGAGCAGCAGAAGGCTCTCCATGCCATGGCCTGTGAACATAATATCGGCATAGAGAGACCTTTAGGCAGGGAGGACTGGGCCATAATTGGGCAGATTGTGGCAGTCCTCAAACCATTCCTCTCTGTGACAGAACATCTGAGCCGCGAGGATGCCAGCATTGCTAATGTGCTGCCGCTTTTTAACCATCTTCAGACTAAATTGGAGCGGTTCATGTCAGCTCAGGAACCTTTGCCTGGTGGTGTCCCTCAACCTGATGTGTTGGCTCTGCTCAAGACATTTCTCTTGGAATTGGGCAGGCGCACGCAGGATTTGACCGCCTCTTGCCCAGAACTGATGCTGGCTGCCATGTGTGACCCTCGTTGCAAGGGCAAAATGGCTGTGCAGTGCAGTGCTCTCACAACATGGCGGGACAGACTGATTGACAGGGTGCGTCAGAGGGAAAGGCAGATGGTAAGGCCGCAAGAGCTGGGAGAGGAGGAAGAGGAGGAAGAAGATATTGAAAACCCCCTCTCCCATGCAACAGCATCTACTGATTCTGAAGTGAGCAGCAGAGCTCCTGCCAGCGGTCGCGGAGCATCTTCTTCCGTCTTGACTGAGGCATTTGACACCCTAATGGGAACCTCCAGCAGCATAGTGCGCCCCAGGAAACGCATTTCATCAAAGGAGGTTGTCATGACATATTTGTCATCCCCACCAGTGCACCCCACCACAGATCCTATGTCTTTTTGGCAGGAGAAGAGCGAGGAGTGGCCTGCCCTCGCAGATATTGCCAAGGAGCTACTGTCCTGCCCTCCAACAAGTGTCCAGAGTGAGCGGGTGTTTTCTGTGACGGGAAACATCCTGTCACCCCAAAGATCACAGTTGTCCCCCCAGCTAATGGAGCAGTTAGCATTTTTGAAAATAAATTTGCCAAAGCTGGGGTACCCCTCCCTTACTCTGGACATTCCTTGAACTCACTGACTGACTGTCTGCACTCTGCAGCAGAGATGGCCTCTTGGTCTTAGACTCTTTAGTTGGACCCTGTCCCTCCCCACAATCAAAGTTTCTTAAATGCCCAAAAAATATTTATACCCATTCAATTGTTGTTCGATGTGCCAAATGTAATTATACTAATCCACAAGCTGGTAAACGCTGTGGCCTGATGTTCCCCAATGTGCCCCAATAATATGCCATGTGCCCCAGTATGCCCTGATGTGCCCCAATATGCCCTGATGTGCCCCAATATGTTTGGGTGGGGGAAGGGGAGTGTTTTTGTTTTCTGCCATTGCAGAAGGGAACTAACTACTGTTATTAAGTTAAGTTATTAATAATTTATTGTTGGAGTTGCTTTATGCTTTAGAGAGACCTAATAAACATTTCTATGTTCAGTTGTACAGTAGTGTCTGTCACCTTATTCTGTCCTATATGTCTGCCTGGCTACCTTGGATGGGGAATGGGATGGGGTGGGGGACAGAATGTATAGCTCGCTTTGCAACACTCCTTTTGAGTTGCGGAGCAGGCGGAGGAGGGAACTTTTTATTTCTGTGTCAATGTGGCTTATCACAGTGTGTCTATGTGTCTAGTGTGCTGTAAACATAAACACCTCCCTCAACAAAATCAAGCACTAAAGACTGCTGGTTTTATTACTTCAAAACAACTTTATTTTTACACACAAAATAAAAGTATAAAATAATATATTAGATTTGAACAAACAAACAAAATAGCTATGGTCCTGGAGCACGCAGTGGATGCTGGTTTCATCATGATGGAGAGGCTTCTCGGCTGCTCATGGTGGTGGTAGAGCTAGTACCAGGCAATGGAGCATTGTGTCTGGAAATTGCTTCCAGCAAACATAATTTGCAATGCTCCATTGCCTGGTTCTGTTGTAGGTTGAACCGGACCCACATCCTTTCCATATCATCAGTGTGGTTTCTGATGGCACGGTGGAGGGTCCGGTTCAACCTACGATTCTCCCTCTGCATTTTTTTGTTGGCTTTGGCCAGCCTCCGCATCTCTGTCAGCAGGACAGTTGTCTGACTCGGTGTTGGTGGTGGCAACTGCGGCACTGGCTGCTCCTCTGGAGGGTGAGGCAGTGGAGGACGTACAGGGGGGGCAGCTTCCTGTGGCCCTAGAGTCTGCTTCTGGGCCAAAGGGGTCAGCTCGGTCTCATCCCGGAGCGAAATCCCGTCTGACAGGTCTTCTTGTTGATCTGAAATAGACGAGATAGCCAATGTTGATGCTAGCATTCAAAGAAATTGATTTCTAGAGATTATAATAAAAACATATTTTATTCCTTTTTATTTTGACATTGTCCTTTAAAAAATAAATACTATTTGTGTAACATATACATATATTCCTATTACAAGGAATGTATTGTAAACATCCTTTGTAATAGAAAAAAACAATGACAGGTCCTCTTTAATGTGAAATCTGGGGTCAAAAAGACCTCAGATCTCATATATTATCTACACAAAAATACAATAAAAAATTAATATAAAAAGAAATGTCATATTCTTCTCCCCCACCCAAAAAAAAAAACCCTTTAAGATTGGAGGGCAGAAGTGGACCTGATCGTCTCCACCGCCTCTTTGGCCCCTGATAAAAGTGAACTTGCGGCAAGTCCGCCGCAGTAACCAATTTTATCTGAAAGAGGACCGCCCGCTGAAGAAGATACCGGGGTTATGGCAGCTATCTGCTGCCATAACAATGGTGGTCCTCTTCAAACAGCCGACATATAACTGCGGCGGGTGGTCCTTCCTTAAGTTTTTAAGGGAACAGTTTTCTTTTTTTTTTTTAAACAAACGCTTTCAATAAAAATAGGTTTGTTTTTCTCTTTATAATATATAGCAAAGAATTTATTTTCACTACTCTTCTAAGTTCCACCCTAGTTACTAACTTACTGTTACTGGTGGCTGTCTGATTGTAGTGGCGTTCAGATACTAAGATCAGATGCATTTCCAAATATTGTAGTAATAGAATAAACAATTATAGGTTACAATACTAACAGTGGGGTCTATTTACTAAAGGAAAATACACTTTCCACTACAAGTGCACTTGGAAGTGCAGTCGCTGTAGATCTGAGGGGGACAGTCATGCAAGGGAAAAAAAACAGAATGTTTGTTTGTACACGATTGGAAGATAAAATCAGCAGAGCTTCCCCTCAATTCAGAGTTTCTCCTCAGATTTACAGCGACTGCACTTCTGGGGAGGACTTCCCCTCCAGCTGTTTGTAATAACAGACAAGCGGCTGCTAGTGCTTAGCCACATTGGTTGTTAAAAAACAGCACCGGACGGGTGATGTCTGCCGCTGCAAGCATCACCCGAGTACAACACCTTGAAGCACTATATTGGTAAGTTTGTCAACGATAATTACAAAAAAAGGGGCCACCATTAATCGGTAGACCCCTAGTTTGGGGTGTGTGCTGTGTGTATGAACTTAAAAATGGATGGTTGTAGCTTTTTTTATGTGTTTGTGAACTTAGTGTGGATGATGGTGCCTTGTGTCCTTTTTTCTTTATATTGGCAGCTTGCGTATTCTAGTACTTACGTCGAGGAGAAATGGGGCGTTGCTTCCTGGCAGAAGGAGCTGATGCTGGAGGGTCTGGGATATGGCAGCTCAGGCTTTCTGTTAAGATAGAATAAAGAGTTATGGTAACCACTTCTGGACCAAGCCTATTTATGACAGTTATTGTTTACAATTTAAAATCAAAACTTTTTTCTAGAAAATTACTGAGAACCACAAACATTATAATTATATATATATATATGTGCACTGTGTGTGTATTTGCACAGCGGCCTTTCAAAAGCAATTTTAGGTGAGAAATTAACTGAATTAAAAACATTTTTTTTTACAGTAAATGTATTTAGCCCAATTTTTGGGGATATTGCGATAGTCGATGTTACTCCAAGTAAAATAGATAGATATCGAACATGTTATGGTTTAAAATTGCAAACGCTCTTGGAATCGCGATAAACTACGGTACTTAACTACTTCCCACCCGGCCACTGTACATAGACGGCCGGGTGGGAGCCGTCTACTTCTGATCTGACGTTCTGGAACGTCCTTCTGAAGTAGAGGGATCGCGCGCGTGCCAGCGCAGTGGCGCGATCCCGATGCGGCCGTGTCACCCGGACACGGCGCATCTCGGATCGGCAGGAGGGGTCGGTGATTGGCCCTCCTGATCACATGACGGCCGTGTCGAATCACAGCCGTCATGTGATGTAAACAAACAGCCGTTTGCTAGGCAATCGGCTCTCCTCTCCTCACACGGAAGTCGTTGGTGAGGAGAGGAGAGCGGATCACTCCAGCCGGCTGGTGATCAGTGAGTATTAGCTGTTTTTACAGCTTTTTACTCACTGATCACCAGTGTAGTGTCCCCACAGTGTAAACACACATGTCCCCACACATGTCCCCAAAACACACATGTCCCCTAATAAAAACACATGTCCCAAAATAATAAAAACACATGTCCCTCACATATGTCCCGGTAAAATAACATGTGTCAATGATTATCTGCACACATATGTCCGTGATCACCTGCACACAGTCATCTGTACATGATCATTTGCGTACATATGTCCGTGATCACGCGAACCAATTATTAATATACACTTAACGTAATTTTTTTGACCAAAAATATGTAGAAGAATACGTAATTTTACGTATCGGCCTAAACTGAGGAAAAAAAAATATTTATTTTTATATTTTTGGGGGATAATTTTTATGACAAAGTAAAAAATATTGATTTTTTTTTAAAAATTGTTGCTCTTTTTTTGTTTATAGCACAAAAAATAAAAACCGCAAAGGTGATCAAATAAATACCACCAAATACCACCCTATTTCTGTTCAAAAAAATACGCCAATTTTGTTTGGGAGCCACGTCGCACGACCGCGCAATTGTCACTTAAAGCGACGCAGTGCCGAATCGCAAAAAGTGCTCTGGTAAGGAAGGGGGGAAAATCATCGGGGGCTGAAGTGGTTAAATACAATAAATAGATGTTTGTTATTATGTTTGCTTTGTGTTGGTTAGGTAGGTAGTAGGTACTCACCACTGCCAGAATATTGAGGGGGGCATGAAGCAGAAGCAGCTGTTCCTGTTCCCTCCTCCACGGATGATGACATTGATCGATCTGGAAAACATGAATGTAAAGCAAAACGTAAGTCTCACATGCCGCAGTCATAAAAAATATAGTGAGCTGCAAACAACAACCATATAACTGCAATATATAATGATAGATTTTATTTTACTCACCAGCTCTCAGTCTCTGGTGCTTGGCGGCGGATCTGGCACTGGCAGTGCTCACTCCAGGGGGCGGGGCATCTTCGTGAAGTAGGAGGCCATCCTTAAGCTCTGCCTCCCACTGTCTAAATAAGACAGTCTTGCCTCCTCCAGTGGCCTGCCTCTCAATTTTTTTATGGACAGAGGCCCGACAATCATAAAATCTGCAAATGAAAATAGTATATTTAGTAAATATACACACGTTAATATTATTTTTATTTTACATGTTACTTTTCTGTGTCTGTCTGTGTCAAATAAATATATTAAATATATTTGTGTTACGTTCAAATCAGTTTATTACTCAAAGCCTACTGTGTGTGTTTTTCACAAATATGGGGTGTGTTCTAAGAGTGATATAAAATTTGAATAATTATTACCTGTGCCTGACACCAGCGGTGGTCCTGCGAACCTTGGACAGGGCATTCACAGAGTCCCGGACTCGATCCCAGGCTGCTGTCTTCTGGGCAGTAGGGACGTTGAGGCTGAACAATGTGGCCTTGTCCCTCCTAACAGCAGCCACCAGAGCAGCGTTTTCCTGGGGGGTAAAGACTGGCCCCCTTGTTGATGACGTCATCGTCTTCTGCTGCTGCTTGCGTTTGGTTCGCTGGTGGTCGCCGGTGTCAGACATTTCATCTTCTGATATGGGGGGGGGCATACGCCTCTTTTTTTGGCCATGCTCCCGCTCCCGCTCCACTCCACTTCCATGGCCATGCTCCCTTCCACTCTTCATCTCCTCTTCACGCCTCCTCTCCCCTCCGCGCTTCCTCTCCCTGTCCCCTCCGCGCTTCCTCTCCCTGTCCCCTCCGCGCTTCCTCTCCCTGTCCCCCCTACTACGCTTCCTCTCCCTGTCCTCTCTACTATGCTTCCTCTTCTCTACTCTTCCCTCCTCTCTCCTCAACCCCCCACTGATCCTCCTCTCACCCCCACTCCAGTCCCCTCCACTCCTGTGCTCCCCTCCACCCCCTGACCCTCCACTCCTCTCTCCTCCACTCTTCTCCCCTCCACTCATCCGATCCCCTCCACTCATCCGGCGCTCCCCTCCACTCATCCGATCCCCTCCACTCATCCGGCGCTCCCCTCCACTCATCCGATCCCCTCCACTCATCCGATCCCCTCCACTCATCCGGCGCTCCCCTCCACTCATCCGATCCCCTGAGTCCTCTCCACTCTCACTCACAACAACAACTTTCAAACCAACACTCTCACTCACACATACATTCTCACTCCCAGACATTCTAATTCCACACAAATCACAAATTCAGTCCACACAAAAACAACAACCACAACTCCAACAATACCACTCTCTCTGCTCTCAGTCTCTGCTCTGCTCTCTCTCTGTTCCTCCCTCACTACACTACAGTCACACGGAGTCACACGGTCTCTCTAAATTACATCCAGGGGCCGGCCTCTCAAAACTACATCCAGGGGCGGAGACTATAGGCACATGTCAAAAACGAAAGTAAAGAATAAACGAGATTTCGAATAGTTACGAATAACAGCGATGTATTAGAAAAGTACGAATCCATTCGACGCATGCAGCGCCGCAGCGCCACTGTGTCAGACATGTAAATTTACGAATCAACGACCAAAAAGAAAAAAGTTACGAATGTACGAATCCATTCGAAGCGCGTTAGCCAGCGCCATTGTGAGAGAGTGAGAGACACGTAAAATGACGAATCAGTAAACCAAAAAAAAAAAAAAAAGTTACGAATCCATTCGAAGCACGTTAGACATCGCTATTGTGAGAGAGAGACGCGTAAAATGACAAATCAACAAACCAAAAAAAATAACGAATTTGAGAATCCATTCGAAGCACGTTAGACAGCGCCATTGTGAGAGAGTCAGAGAGACACGTAAAATGACGAATCAACAAACAAATAAAAAAAAGTTACGAATCCATTCGAAGGACGTTAGACAGTCACAGCGCAATTGTGAGAGAGAGACACGTAAAATGACAGATCAACAAACAAAGAAAAGTAACGAATTTAAGAATCCATTCGAAGCACGTTAGGCAGCACCATTGTAGAGACACGAAAAATGACGACTGAACAAACAAAAACAAAAAAAGTTAAGAATGTACGAATCCATTCGAGGCACGTTAGACAGGGCCATTGTGAGAGAGACACGTAAAATGACAAATCAACAAACAATAAAAAGTAACGAATTTAAGAATCCATTCGAAGCACGTTAAGAATAAGCAGCGCCATTTTAAGAGACACGGAAAATTACGAATCAACAAACCAAAAAAAAAGTTACGAATGTACGAATACATTCGAAGCACGTTAGACAGCGCCATTGTAAGAGAAAGAGAGACATGTAAAATGACCAATCAACAAACCAAAAAAAGTAACGAATTTACAAATCCATTAGAATAACGTTAGGCATAGGCAGAGCTATTGTCTACACAGTACACACACACACAATAGACTGTTGTTATGCAACCTTAATACGTTTTCGGATATTATTCGTAGAGTGTCGCTATTCGTTAACCAAATTAACGATTCTTACGATTCGTACGAAATCCGTATTTCGTACGAATCCGAATTAAATTCCGTATACGAAACCCGAATTACGAATTTTTTTGGATACGAAATAAAACGGAACGAAACGAAACGTATTTTTTGACGGATCCCATGTCTATGAGGGATACAGTGGTGTGAAAAAGTGTTTGCCCCCTTCCTCATTTCCTGTTCCTTTGCATGTTTGTCACACTTAAGTGTTTCGGAACATCAAACCAATTTAAACAATAGTCAAGGACAACACAAGTAAACACAAAATGCAATTTGTAAATGAAGGTGTTTATTATTAAAGGTGAAAAAAAATCCAAACCATCATGGCCCTGTGTGAAAAAGTGATTGCCCCCTAAACCTAATAACTGGTTGGGCCACCCTTAGCAGCAACAACTGCAACCAAGCGTTTGCGATAACGTGCAATGAGGCTTTTACAGCGTCCTGGAGGAATTTTGGCCCACTCATCTTTGCAGAATTGTCCTAATTCAGTTACATTAGAGGGTTTTCGAGCATGGACGGCCTTTTTAAGGTCATATCACAACATCTCAATAGGATTCAGGTCAGGACTTTGGCTAGGCCACTCCAAAGTCTTCATTTTGTTTTTCTTCAGCCATTCGGTGGTGGACTTGCTGGTGTGTTTAGGATCATTGTCCTGCTGCAGAACCCAAGTTCGTTTCAGCTTGAGTACACGAACAGATGGTCGGACATTCTCCTTCAGGATCTCTTGGTAGACAGCAGAATTCATAGTTCCTTTTATCACGGCAAGTCTTCCAGGTCCTGAAGCAGCAAAACAGCCCCAGACCATCACACTACCACCACCATATTTTACTGTTGGTATAATGTTCTTTTTCTGAAATGCAGTGTTCCTTCTACGCCAGATATACTTGGACACACACCTTCCAAAGAGTTCCACTTTTGTCTCATCGGTTCACAGAATGTTGTCCCAAAAGTCTTGGGGATCATTAAGATGTGTTGTGGAGAAATTGAGACGAGCTTTGATGTTCTTTTTGCTCAGCAGTGGTTTTCTCCTTGGAACTCTGCCATGCAGGCCATTTTTGCCCAGTCTTTTCCTGATGGTGGAGGCATGAACGCTGACCTTAACTGAGGCAAGCGAGGCCTGCAGTTCCTTGGACGTTGTTGTGGGGTCTTTTGTGACCTCTTGGATGAGTCGTCGCTGCGCTCTTGGGGTAATTTTGGGCGGCCGGCCACTCCTGGGAAGGTTCACCACTGTTCACTTTTTCACACAGGGCCATGATGGTTTGGATTTTTTTTCACCTTTAATAATAAACACCTTCATTTACAAATTGCATTTTGTGTTTACTTGTGTTGTCCTTGACTATTGTTTAAATTGGTTTGATGTTCCGGAACACTTAAGTGTGACAAACATGCAAAGGAACAGGAAATGAGGAAGGGGGCAAACACTTTTTCACACCACTGTATATCCCTCCATTTATAACGAAGTGGGAAACGATATTAGATAGGACCTTCTCCCCGGCGCAACAGAAACAAATAATAAATATGGCCTTAAAATGGTCGATATGTACACGAGTTCAGGAAACCAACTTTAAAATTCTGACAAAATGGTACCGTACGCCTTCAATACTCCATAAATATTCCCCCTTGATCCCGGACAAATGCTGGAGATGTTCGGAAGACAAGGGGACATTATTTCATATCTTTTGGTCTTGTTCGAAACTGGAATATTTTTGGAAGGAGGTGTATCGTATATCTCAGAAATTTACGGACTATATCCTAATTGAGGACCCAGCCCTATTTTTACTACATGTTTCGCATATACCAGAAAAGATATATAATAAATCAATTTTGCGCCACCTTTTTAATGCCGCTAGATCATGTATTGCATGGCAGTGGAGAGACCCAGGTCCTCCCTCTATTGCTTCCTGGCTAACGAGAGTGGAGGAGATAAATAAGATGGAGGACCTGGTACTCTCGGCTCAAAATAATCACGAGAGATATTCAGAAACCTGGGCTCAATGGAATGAATTTAAACTTTCAGAGGAGGGGAAGGCCCTCTTTGTAAACTAAGGAGATTAAATATAAGTTGGGATATTTAGTAGATGCCCTGGTATTCCCAGAGGGCGGTTATATATTGGTATTGGTAAATACCTTTTTCTCTTGTTCCCCTTTTTTTTTCTCTTTTTTTTTCTTCTTCTTTTTCTTCCTCCCTGTTTTTTTCTCCTTTTTTTTTTTTTTTCCTTTTTTTTTTTAGATATGACCTGGCCTCTCTTTTCTATCTTTTTTGTCAAATAGTTTGGGACCCGATACACCCCAAGACAAATAGACATTCGGAAATGACTATAATATATTTTTCCCCCGTATATCTACACTAAATGGAATAGAAGAGAAATACGAGATATATGTACGCTCGATATAGACGATTGAGTTAATGTTATGTATGGACCAATTAATTTTTGTGTGTATTGTGAAAGATATAAATAAATAAATTGAAATAAAATATTCCACAGAATCCTGTGTTCTGGTTTTCAGCTATCTTCATTGGCCAGCGTGGTATGACATCAGTTCTGTGGATGCACAGGTGCTAGTCATTCTGGCCCACATGGATTGGTCTGGCCACTGTACGTAAGTAGGGTTGAGCGAACCCGAACTATAAAGTTCGGGTTCGTACCGGACTTTTGGGTTTTTGGGTCCCGGACCCGAACCCGAACAATTTACTGTATGTTCGGGCTCGAGTTCGGTGTTCGGCAATGTAATGGCACATTTTAAAAAGCTGCAGGGCAGCCAATCAACATTCATTTAACTCGTGTGCCCTTAGAAGCCATCACAGCCATGCCTACTAATGGCATGGCTGTGATTGGCCAGTGCAGCATATGACCCAGCCTCTATTTAAGCTAGAGGCACACAGCACAGCACGTCACTCTGCTTTAGGTAGTGTAGGGAAAGGTTGCTGCTGCTGCTTTGAGGAAGAGAATTAGATAGGAGTCCTGATTTAGAAATCTATTCTAATTACTCAGCGATTTACCTGGTTGGGTGCAGTGCACAATCTTTTTACACTGCCCTGAGCCCAGTGCCAGAGAAAAGATAGATGGTGTAGGGAAAGGATGCTGCCGTTTTGAGGGAGAGAATTAGATGGGAGTCCTGCTTCAGAAATCTAATTACTCTGTGATCTATCTTTATTTTATTGTGTGGGTGCAGTGCACAGTCTTTTTACACTGCCCTGAGCCCAGTGACAGAGAAAAGATAACTTTTATCCGTATGTTAGTTAGGTTGCCGTAGGCGGGCATTTTATGCAAGCTCAGTGCACCAGCACTGCATATGTTACTGTGAGATACACCCTTTAGATACTGTTGGTGTATTCTGCTATTCCAAAAACACTGATTTAGGGCAAAAAAAAAATTTGCAGTGTTTTCTGCATATCTGTAGGTGTGAGATACACAATTTAGATAGTGTTCTTCTATTGTGCTATTCAAAAAAAATTTTAGGGCAAAATTTTTTGGGGGGAATAGCATTTTCTGCATATCTGTAGGTGTGAGATACACCCTTTAGATACTGTTGCTCTATTCTGCTATTCCAAAAACACCCATTTAGGGCAAGATCCTAAGATTGAGAAATATGAGGAGAACGTCAAAGAAGGGACGGGGCCCGGTCGTGGTGCTGCTGGTGGAGCTCCTGTTGCAGGGAGAGGATATGGTTGATCTGTGCCAGCTACACGCACAAGTGAAACACCTTCCTCAGGTGCGAGTAGGTGACAGAGCCTGCAGCAGTATTTGGTTGGGCCTTATGTGGCTGTACGAATGTTGAGGCCAGGACAAGTACAGGCGATAGTAGATTGGGTTGCTGACAGTGCCTCCGGTTCATTCCCATTGTCTCCCACCCAGTCTCCTGCTGAAAGATCAGAGTTGGCACCTGCAGCCGATGTCCATCAGTCTTTCACCTCACCCCCTTGCAAATCAGCCAAGCAGTCTGAGCCCCAAATCATGCAGCAGTCTCTTCTGCTTTTTGATGACTCTGTTAGCAGGATTTCCCAGGGCCATCCACCTAGCCCTGCCCCAGAAGTGGAAGAGATTGTGTGCACCAATGCCCAACCACTTATGTTTCAAGATGAGTACATGGGAGGACCATCGCTGCACGTTTTGGATGATAACGAAACACAGGTGCCAACTGCTGCTGCTTACGCAATTGTGCAGACCGACAAGGAGGGCTGGGGTGAAGACTGGGTGGAAGATGATGTGGAGGACGATGAGGTCCTCAACCCCACATGGAATCAACGTCATGCAGGTGACCAGTGTAGTTCGGAGGAAGAGGCGGTGGTCGCACAGAGCCACCAGCACAGCAGAAGAGGGAGCAGGGAGCAAAAGCGGAGCATCCGTCCCCTAGACAGTAGCCTGCTACTGCCCAACGCAGCAAGGGACCGAGCACACCAAAGCCAGGTCCAAGGAGTTCCCTAGCGTGGCAGTTCTTCAGACAATGTGCTGATGACAAGACACGAGTGGTTTGCACGCTGTGCAATCAGAGCCTGAAGCGAGGCATAAACGTTCTCAACCTGAGCACAACCTGCATGACCAGGCAAGTGAAAAGCACGAGCTGCAGTGGAGTAGACACCTCAAAAACCAAGAAAGGTCTTTGGCTCCTCCTGCTTTCTCTTCTGCTGTAGTCTCAGCCTCTTCATCCACCTCTGTTGTGACAGTGGCACCTGCCAACCCGCAAACAGAGGATCTGCCAGCAACACCAACCATCTCCACAATGTCCCATGGAAGCGTTCAGCTCTCTATCTCCCAAACACTGGAGCGGAAGAGGAAGTCCCCCCCTACCCACCCGCGATCCCTGGCCCTGAATGCCAGCATTTCAAAATTCCTCGCCTTTGAAATGCTGTCATTCTGTCTGGTGGAGACGCAGAGTTTTAAAAGCCTGATGGCATTAGCTGTCCCACAGTACGTCGTGCCCAGCCAGCCACTACTTTTCCAGGCGAGCCATCCCTTCCCTGCACAACCAAGTGGGGGACAAAATCAGGTGTGCACTGCGCAACGCCATCTGTGGCAAGGTCCACCTAACTACGGATGCGTGTACCAGTAAGCACAGTCAGGGACGTTATATCTCCCTAACAGCACACTTGGTAAATGCAGTGGCAGCTGGGCCTGAGGCGGATAGCAGTTTGGTGCATGTCCTTCCACCACGGAGGATTGCAGGGCGCTTCAGTTTGCCTCCTGTTGCTAACTCCTCCTACTCCGCTTTCTCATCCTTTACTGCCTCCTCATCCGGTTAAAACTTTCCTGTTTGGGGGAAAAGCCCCACACCCACAGGAGTTGTGGAGGGACATGGAACAACAGACCAATGAGTAGTTGGTGGCAGTGAGCCTCAAGCCCGGCCTGGTGGTGTGCGATAATGGGCGAAATCTCATAGCAGCTCTGGGCCTAGCCGGTTTGACGCACATCCCTTGCCTGGCGCATGTGCTGAACTTGGTGGTCCAGAGGTTCCTTAAAAAATACCCCGATATGCCAGAGCTGCTGCAGAAAGTGCGGGCCGTCTGTGCGCACTTTTGGCGTTCTCGCGCTGCTGCTGCTCACCTGTCAGCGCTGCAGCGTAACTTTGGCCTTCCCGCTCACCGCCTCATGTGTGACGTGCTCACAAGGTGGAACTCCACCTTGCACATGCTGGCCAGACTGTGCGAGCAGCAGCAGGCGATAGTGGAGTTTCAGCTGCAGCACGCACGCGTGAGTCGCTCTGCGGAACAGCACCACTTCACCACCAATAACTGGGACTCCATGCGAGACCTGTGTGCCTTGCTGCGCTGTTTCGAGTACTCCACCAACATGGCCAGTACCGATGACACTGTTCTCAGCGTTACTATCTCAGTTCTATGCCTCCTTGAAAAAACGCTTCGGGTGATGATGGAAGAGGATGTGGCACAGGAGGAGGAGGAAGAGGGATCATTTCCAAGGCTTTCAGGGCAGTCATTCACAAGTGGCTACGAGGGTGGGTTCCTGCACCAACAAACGCCAGGTACACAATTGTCCAGCAAGGGCACAGTTCTGGAGGATGATGAGGTGGAGGAGATGGAGGAGGAGGAACCATGTTCACAGCAGGGTGGCACCCAGAACAGCTCATGGCCATCACTGGTGTGTTGCTGGGGGGATACAGAGGACACAGACGATACACCTCCCACAGAGGACAGCTTTTCGTTGCCTCTGAGCAGCCTGGCACACATGAGCGATTACATGCTACAGTGTCTACGCAACGACCGCCGAGTTGCCCACATTCTAACTGGTGCTGATTACTGGGTGGCCGCGCTGCTGGATCCCCTTTACAAGGACAACGTACCGTCCTTATTTCCCTCACTGGAGCATGATCGTAGGATGCGCAAGTACAAGTGCACGCTGGTAGACGCGCTGCTGGTGGCATTTCCACCTGACAGCGGGGGTACGGTGGAAGCCCAAGGCGAAGGCAGAGGAGGAGGAAGAGGTCGCCAACGCAGCCGGGGCACCGCCAGCACCTCAGAAGGCAGGGTTAGCATGGCCGAAATGTGGAAAAGCTTTGTCAGCACGCCACTACAACCAGCACCACCAGCTGAGATGGAACGTCTTAGCAGGAGGCAGCATTTCACCAACATGGTGGAGCAGTATGTGTGGACATGCCTACACGTACTGAATGACGGGTCTGCCCCCTTCAACTTCTGGGTCTCCAAATTGGGCACATGGCCTGAGCTTGCCCTTTACGCCTTGGAGGTGCTGGCCTGCCCTGCAGCCAGTGTATTATCTGAACGTGTATTTAGCACGGCAGGGGGCGTTATCACAGATAAGCGCAGCCGCCTGTCCAGAGCCAATGTGGAAAAGCTCACGTTCATTAAAATGAACCAGGCATGGATCCCACAGGTAAAATAAACTAAGAAATCTGCGCTTAGGAATAGAACTGCAGCCTCCCAAAAAAGTACTACACACTAGTATGTAATAAAGGAATAGAATAAGATGAGGGATAGTGGCGCTGTTCAGGGTGGACATAAAGGGTATGCTAAAAAAGATTATTCATGCATACTGGGTGAGAGAGGGAATAATATATATACATGTGAACAGTATAAACGATATATGAAAAATATATATATGAAATAAGTGCAGGAATATGTCCTCCAACCTTTAGGTGGGTTATTCAGAAAGATGTATATATTAAACAATAAATTATGTGCAAAAATGCTAATAAACAAATATATGTGAATATATTGCTGTGAATAAATAAACAATTGTTGAGAAAATGTTTAAAGTGACTCCGTGACATAAAACTTAATAATATATAAAAAATATTATATATATAAAAATGTTGAATAGCAATAGAAGAATCTATATATATGTATATATGTGATTAAGTAAAAATCCAAATAGAACGTATTGTTGATACGATAAAACAGTTAAAGTGCTCAGTTCCGTGTGTACTCAAAAAGAGTATAATATAAAGTCTTTAAAGCATGTCCCAAGAAAGAGAAGAGGAAAAACTGGTGTCCAAACAATGATGAAGAAATAAAAATTGATGACGTCCTGTTTAAAACTCAAAAGTTCCTGTAGCAAATTATTCCAACAAAACATACGGATGACTGGTGATTTTTTCAGTGCTCCCCTCCTTCCACAGAGTGACCCCTATTATGCAAACACTCACCAGAGTGCCTAACCCCTGCAGGGGTAATAGGCATGTAAAATCCTCAATAGGTAGTGGGGAAATCCTCCTCTGTGGGGGAAAAACGATGGAAGAGGTCCTCTTCAATGGATGTGTTCAGCCCGTTCCAATCACTGGAGTTGGGGGATGCACCACCGTGCAATCCGTATGTGAAGGAAAAAGGAATGATACTAATAGTGTAATTCTGTTGGCTAGTTGAATCTTTTATTGTAAAGAAATTGCTAGTATAATTAAAAAAGGGGGTAAGCCAACAAGGCTATAAACAGAATACAAGGTAAATATGGGAAGATATATTAAAATAGGCAGAGCGCGCAGCGCTGGGCTATGCGATGAAGGCACCGCAAAGCCCCGGTCTACAGCGTGCGTTCCAACAGTGAGCTAGGAAAAACCGGAAGTCGCAAGCCGGAAGTGACGTGACGTGTACCAGGGTATCACCTTACGTACGTTTCGTCATTGGACGTCGTTGGAGGTGATGATCCCACAGGACTTGTCCGTACCTTGTGCAGAATAGACATGTATACGGGTGTTCTAAGAAAAACTGTCCGGCCATCGGATAGTGTCCGGCCCGTACTGCGCAGGGGCAGCGCTTGCGCAGTACGGAGGACAAGGAGATTCCGAAAATCTCCGAAGATGGACGGCGCCTGCGCCGTGAGTGCAGGTTAAAGCCCCACAATCCAAGTGGACATATGGTAGCACATAGTACCAGGGCCCCTCGCGGGCTTGCTTTGCTCGGCTTGAACCTCGGATGGTGGGGCTTGAACCTGGACTCACCGCGCAGGCGCCGTTCGTCTTTGGAGTCTTTCGGAATCCCCTTGTCCTACGTACTGCGCAAGCGCAGTACAGGGTGGACACTATCCGAAGGGGGACAGAATTTGACACATCACCGGCCTTACCCAGCCATTGTTGTATTTTTGATCTTTCTCACTCTTTTGGGGTGTACCCTAATTTAAAAAAAATTAAATTAAAAACAAAAACCAGTGTTGGCTACCTCGTCCTCCTCCACCGCCGCTTCCACCTACACCGCCATATCCACCGCCACCTCAACCTCTTACTCCATATGGACCTCGTCCTCCTAGGTCAATATTTTTATTTTTTAATTTTTTTTATTTCCAAGTATTTTATTTTCCCACAAGCTTATAGATTAAATTTAATAATTTTTTCAAGAAAGGGCGTATTCTTGGGCGTTTCCACCATATGTGTGGCATCCTGCCATTGAGTTTCTGAGGTTCTTAATGACTTCCTGTACCTCTTCTTCTGAGAAGGGGGCCTCCAGCATATTATTTTTCTTTTAATGTATTTTATGTTATTTTAAGTTATTTCCCTATGCACATTTGTTTGCAAAGCACTTGCCATGCTCATAACAACGTTTTGCTGCCATTTGCAGCCCTCTAGCCCTTTCCATTACTTTTTTAGAGCCATTTTAGTCCTCACAAGTTCGGGTCCCCATTGACTTTAATAGGGTTCGGGTTCGGGGTCTAGTTCTGTCCCGAACTCAAACTTTTTTGCGAAGTTCGGCCGAACCTGTCGAACCCGAACATCCAGGTGTCCGCTCAACTCTATACGTAAGTTGAGCTGCGCATGTGGATGGTGTGTGTACAAGTTTGCTTCACTTGTCAGGAGATTCCCCTGTCTGGCAGGTGCACTGACTAAGCCCGGAGCTCAGTAATGCTGAGCTTCAGTGCCAGACAGCTACTGGAACAAATTAATGTACCTGTTCCCCGGAGATAAGTGAAACTGTTGCAAGCAATGACAATTGTGGTAAGGAGGTGCAATGGAATTTTAAAGAGTGTCTACAGCAGTGAGTCTAATGTAATAAAATGTAAGGTGAGGCAAACCATGAAGGGATGTGTATATTTACTTCACCTTACTTTATAAATTAGTAAATTAGGGACAGTTGATCTGAATACCTGTGTTCCACAGTAGTGAGAGCTGTCAAGGTCATAGTAGGTTCTACAGACTATAAAATCCTTAGTACGTTTGGTATGCATCCTCAAATGTTTAAATATGGAATATCATGGGAAAAAAATATAAAATATACATCCATGTACAGTATCTCATAAAAGTGAGTACACCCCTCACATTTTTGTAAATATTTTATTATATATTTTCATGTGACAACAATTCAGAAATTACACTTTTCTACAATGTAAAGTAGTGAGTGTACAGCTTGTATAACAGTGTAAATTTGCTGTCCCATCAAAATAACTCAACACAGCCATTATTGTCTAAACCACTGGCAACAAAAGTGAGTACACCCCTAAGTGAAAATGTCCAAATTGGGTCCAATTAGCCATTTTCCCTCCGCTGTGTCATGTGACTTGTTAGTGTTACAAGGTTTCAGGTGTGAATAGGGGGGCGGGTGTGTTACATTTGTTGTTATCGCTCTCACTCTCTCATACTGGTCACTGGAAGTTCAACATGGCACCTCATGGAAAATAACTCTCTGGGGATCTGAAAAAAATAATTGTTTCTCTACATAAAGATGGCCTAGGCTATAAGAAGATTGCTAAGACTCTACAGCGTTTTAATAGGACAGGTTCCACTCAGAACAGGCCAGAACAGGCCTCGTCATGGTCAACCAAAGAAGTTGAGTGCACGTGCTCAGCGTCATATCCAGAGGTTGTCTTTGGGAAATAGACGTATGAGTGCTACCAGCATTGCTGCAGAGGCTGAAGGTGTGGGGGGTCAGCTTGTCAGTGCTTAGCCCATATGCCGCACACTGCATCAAATTGATCTGCATGGCTGTCATCCCAGAAGGAAGCTTCTTCTAAAGATGATGCACAAGAAAGCCTGCAAACAGTTTGCTGAAGACAAGCAGATTAAGGACATGGATTACTGGAACCATGTCCTGTGGTCTGTTGAGACCAAGATAAACGTATTTTGTTCAGATGGTGTCAAGCGTGGTGTCAGGTGAGGAGTACAAAGACAAGTGTGTCTTGCCTACAGTCAAGCATGGTGGTGGGAGTGTCATGATCTGGGGCTGCATGAGTGCTGCTGGCACTGGGTAGCTACAGTTCATTGAGAGAACCATGAATGCCAACATGTACTGTGACATACTGAAGCAGAGCATGATCCCCTCCCTTCGGAGACTGAGCCGCAGGGCAGTATTCCAACATGATAACAACCCCAAACATACCTCCAAGACGACCAGTGCCTTGCTAAAAAATCTGAGGGTAAAGGTGATAGACTGGCCAAGCATGTCTCCAGACCTAAACCCTATTGAATATCTGTGGGGCATCCTCAAATGGAAGGTGGAGGAGTGCAAGGTCTCAAACATCCACCAGCTCTGTGATGTCATCATGGAGGAGTGGAAGAGACTTCAGTGGCAACCTGTGAAGCTCTGGTGAACTCCATGCCCAAGAGGGTTAAGGCAGTGCTGGAAAATAATGGTGGCCACACGAAATATTGACATTTTGGGCCCAATTTGGACATTTTCACTTAGGGGTGTACTCACTTTTGTTGCCAGCGGTTTAGACATTAATGGCTGTATGTTGAGTTATTTTGATGGGACAGCAAATTTACACTGTTATACACACTCACTACTTTACATTGTAGCAAAGTGTCATGTCTTCAGTGTTGTCACATGAAAAGATATAATAAAATATTTACAAAAATGTGTGGGAGTACTCATGTTTGTGACATACTATATGTATTATGTAGCCAGGTGCTTGGGTAAGAGTGTAAAGTGAGAGAAACACTGACTTTAGCTCTTCTCTGTACTTGCTACCCTGCAGTGCTGAACTAGTTAACAGCTATATCAGTAAGAGGAGGAAGCTTCTGAGCAGGAAGAGTTCAATAGACAGTCAGGCAGCACTGCATTGTGGGAACGGTAGTCCGGAAAAGAGAGATACTCTACTGTAATCAAGAGCTTTTGAACTGCATTTACCAGAGGAAGATTGTCTGAAGTAGGGGAAAGAACTGTATTTTCTCAAGCTGTACAGGACAAAGCTTCTTCTTTCTGTGAGGGAGACCAGAGAGTGCACATCGCTGTCCAGCATGCATCAAGCACTGAGTTTGGGGGTGCCAACAGCCAGAGTCCCCTGGGTGCAGAGTAAAGAGTAGACTAATTGCTGTGTTTGACCTGATGGGGAGCTGCAATATTGCTGTGACTGGTGAGCTGTTGCTGTGGGGATTTACCATCTGCTGCTAGAGAGACTGAGTCCTTTAGGAACTGGCCATATAACCAACCAGTGGCCTTATTTCTGCCATCAGGCTTAACTGAATCTTGTTTTTATGTGCACCAATGGTACAACTGGGCCCCAACGCTAGCCTGCTGAAGAGTTAGGACTAAAGACTACCTTCCCACTCTATACAAAACCTAAAAAAAATTGGCTGCATATAAACGTAAAGGCTGGGTTTACACCATTGTTGTGTTTCAGTTTGCACATTGGTTTCCTGGGGTGCTATTTATTCCTGATGGCACCCCCACAAACCTTGTCAATGAGTACCACATTATGATGCACTATGGTGCACTGCATTACAAAAAAAAATTGCTATTTTTAGAGCATTAGGAGCCTATTCAAATGAATAGGCTGCATTAGTGAAACACGTAGTAATGTATGCAGATGTGTTAAAGTAGCCTAGGATCTACATTTAAGATCCCAATTTTTTTTTATAAAAAGCTGTTATTGTGGTAGCTCGTATATAATGGAGTCAACTGCCTACTCACCTAGAACATTTTTTTTTTTAATTAAATATTCTAATACTAGAACTGAAGTTTTCTTTAAAAAGTCTAGACCAGCTGCTATTCCTTTAAGATGGGAGCTGAAAAGCTTGGACATCTTCACAGATGCACCACAGGTTGTCTCCCCCTCTGTCATTTAATTGACAGGCCAGGGGGGAGCTGTAATGTAACTTGCTGGCTGTACAGGGAAAGAGGAGTGGAAGAGAGAGTCAGAGAGGTTGGGTGTGAAGAAAACATGGAGGAACCTGTACAGGAAAGATATTGTGTGGCTGTGGAGAGAATGACAAAGTGCTGAGCAAGGAAGAGGAGAGTGAACCCTGAGTCACAGGGGATCAAAATGTGTCCAGGCTGGTACCAAAGAGATCCACATGACCTGACCTGAAGGGCATGGTATGCATTATGGGGTCCCCCATTAACATCTGTATCAGACCCTCATCTTGAATAAGGGTCTGGTATAGATGAATGGAATCCCCAACCACATTGTTTGCCTAAAAATGTAAATTTTCTAGTAGTAGGTTCTATACATCGAATAGATGCACCACCTAATGGGTAGAGGTAGGGAATCCCCAGGCATGGTATTTAATAGATTTTTTTCCATTTTAAAAATTCACTTTAAGCAGTCCTAAAATTCATGCTCCCCATCAAATGGAAATGTTAAAACTTTTTTTTTTGATTTGGCACATGTTCCCCAGGGCAGTGCCCAGTCCTTCATATCATTTGTTTGGCGAAGCCTTGCCTATTAGCCTAGAATATGGCCATTAATGTTTTTTTTTTTTTTATTTCATTGACTTCAGAGTTTAAATTCAACACCAAAACATTAGTCATGTTCGCCAAACCTGCCCCAAAATCACTTGTTTTGAGGGTCAGCACTCCTACATAAAATCAGGAGCCCCACCATCAGCAAATGTATTTGTTATTCCACTGGCCAGTGATTAGACAGGGCCTGTACACAACAACTAGGCTGCACTGTTATTATTTGCATTACCTTATATTACAAGGGTTTTCACAACTGTTATGCCGCGTACACACGCTCAGAATTTCCGACAACCAAACCGTGGATTTTTTTCTGATGGATGTTGGCTCAAACTTGTCTTGCATACATGCAGTTACACAAATGTTGTTTGAAATTCCAATCGGCAAGAACGCGCTGACCTACAACATGTACGACGGCACTAGGAAAAGAAAGTTCAATAGCCAGTGCGCCACCCTCTTGGCTCCTTCTGCTAATCTCGGGTTAGTAGAAGTTTGGTGAGAGACGATTTGCGCTTTTCAGCCTCGTGCTTTTCAGTTCGTTACTGCTTTTCGGTTTGTGCTTGTGGGTTTGTATCTGTTTTTCAGTGTATTCTTGTCCGCTCAGTTCTGATTTTCAGCTCGCTCTTCTCAGGCCTTTTTGATTTTCAGTGCGTTCTGTTAGTTCGTTTTGACCAGCCGACCCCTTTGAAGCCATGTTGCGTTTACGTACTTGTCATAGAGTTTGTGCTATGCAGGGGCTTGGTGTTGGGGTTCTTACTTTGACCCAAGCCCAGTCCATGAACAGGGGGAGGAGGAGTTCATGGACAAAGAATTGGTTGCACCAGCGTGACCAATTCTCCCACAAGCCTTTGCTGCGAGAGATCCATGGGCAATAATCTTGATGATTTCAGTAATTATCTCCGGATGACGGATCCCGTTTTTTCACCGTCTGTTGGCTTTGCTGCCCCCCTATATTACTAAGCAGGACACCTGCATGCGGCAAGCCATCACTCCTGGACAAAGGCTAGGCGCCACCTTGCGGTACTTGGTGATGGGGAGAAGTCTGCAGGACATCAAGTTCTGGACAAGCATCTCTTTAAAATACTTTAAAACTTGAATTAAAATAAAAAAGTCCTTGACAAAATGGTACAATTTTTGTGTGTTTTAGATTCTGCCTAAAACATCAATGATGTTCTTCATATTTTGTTGAACATCATTGATGTTTTCCTTTATCTTTTCTAAATCACGATTGCACACCATGATCTCCCCGATGAGGACGTGTGCACTTGCACTTGTGAAATTTGTTTCTTCTTCCACAACATCCACATCACCTAAAAATAACAAAACACACCATGTATTATAAATATGCAGGCATACTTCTATTACCTGAAGCTGTGGTCTCAGACACTCAACAGATCATGAACCTCTCCTCCCTCCACATCCTCAGGTTGTGGTGTGGTGACTTCGCCTTCTTTAGGAGGTTGGGGGTCCCTGGTGTCCTCTGATGTCCCGAGTCTTTTCTCCACTATGTGAATAAAAAAAAGGTATACTTAGCACACAGATTTTTGAGGTAAGAAGTATGAATATGAAACATTGCTTGAAGTGTCGTACAATTGTCTGTTTTGGCAGAGTTCCAAGCTGAAGACATGATTTTCTCCCTTTCTTCAAGCTGGAATACTTACCTTTTTTGTTAAAGTTTCCCACATGGAGACATCCCTAGTATCCACTGGAGCACCTGTGTGGGACACCATAAAAAGGGTGTTCTGGTGTCCCACACTAGTGCTCCTGCGTCCAGAGTAGGGATGAGCTTCGAGTTCAAGTCAAACTCATGTTCGACTCGAACATTGCCTGTTCGCCTGTTCAGCGAACAGCGAACAATTTAGGGGGGTTCGCAGCAAATTCAAAAAGCCGCGAGCACCCTGTAAAAGTCTATGGGAGAAATCTCAATGCTAATTTTAAAAGCCTATATGCAAGTTATTGTCATAAAAAGTGTTTGGGGACCTGAGTCCTGCCCCAGGGGACATGTATCAATGCAAAAAAAAGTTTTTAAAACGGCCGTTTTTTTCAGGAGCAGTGATTTTAATAATGCTTAAAGTGAAACAATAAAAGTGTAATATTCCTTTAAATTTTGTACCTGGGGGGTGTGTATAGTATGCCTGTAAAAGGGCGCATGTTTCCCATGCTTAGAACTGTGCCTGCACAAAGTGTCATTTTTGCAGGAAAAAAAGCTATTTAAAATCACTCGCGGCTCCCGTAATACAGAGAACAGTCATTCATTAAAAGTCATTGATAAAAAAATAAAAATAAAAATTTAAAAAAAAAAGTGTGGGGGTTCCCTCAAATTCAATTACCAGGCCCTTCAGGTCTGCTATGGATATTAAGGGGAACCCGCGTCAAATAAAAAAAAAAAATTACATGGGGTTTACCCTAAATATCCATACCAGACCCTTCAGGTCTGGGATGGATTTTAAGGGGAACCCTGCGCCAAAAAAAAATGGCATGGTGTCCCCCTCAAAATCCATACCAGACAGTTATCCGAGCACGCAACATGGCAGGCCGCAGGAAAAGAGGGGGGGACGAGAGCACCATGTCCACATGTTGATGGGGACAAGGGCCTCATCCCCACAACCCTGGCCGTTGGTTGTGGGGGTCTGTGGACGGGGGGCTTATCGGAATCTGGAAGCCCCCTTTAACCACTTAACAACCGGCCCATAGCCGAAAAACGGCTACAGGGCGGTTGCTTAACTCTGGGAGGCCGTTAATTAACGGCCTCACAGAATGCTGCTCTTGCGCGCCCCCTGGGGCGCGCACTCGAGAACATCCATGATCGCCGGGTCCAGAGGACCCGGCGGATCATGGATCACGGTAAACGGCCGCTCGTCGCGGCCGTTTACCACGTGATCGCTCCGTCAAATGACGGAGCGATCACATGTAAGCAAACCGGCGTCATTTGATGACGCCGGTTCCTCTCTCCTCCTCTCTCTGTACCGATCGGTACAGTGTGAGAGGAGAGGGGGAGGGATCGGTGGCAGCAGTGCTGTGGGCGGGATCTGTAGTGCCCACAGCCTGCTCTGCATGCCACCGATCCATCCATCCATCCATCCATGCTCAGCCATCCCTCCATACCCTGCAATACACAGCAATAGCCTGCAGTGTATTGCTGGGTATTGCAGGGTATGGAGGGATGGCCGAGCATGGATGGATGGATACCCTGCAATGCTCTGCCATACCCTCCAATACTGTGCCATACCCTCCAATACTGTGCCATACCCTCCAATACTGTGTGATGCTCTGCCATACCCTGCGATGCTCTGCCATACTCTGCCATACCCTGCGATGCTCTGCCATACCCTGCGATGCTCTGCCATACCCTGCGATGCTCTGCCATACCCTGCCATACCCTGCGATGCTCTGCCATACCCTGCGATGCTCTGCCATACCCTGCGATACTCTGCGATACTCTGCCATACCCTGCGATACTCTGCCATACCCTGCGATACCCTGCGATACTCTGCCATACCCTGCCATACCCTGCGATACTCTGCCATACCCTGCCATACCCTGCAATACTCTGCCATACCCTGCGATACTCTGCCATACCCTGCGATACCCTGCCATACCCTGCGATACCCTGCCATACCCTGCGATACTCTGCCATACCCTGTGATACTCTTCCATACCCTGCGATACTCTGCCATACCCTGCGATACCCTGCGATACTCTGCCATACCCTGCGATACTCTGCCATACCCTGCGATACTCTACCATACCCAACAATACCCTGCGATACCCAACAATACCCTGCGATACTCGCTACGATCAAAGCCAGGATCGTTTTTTTATTTTATTTCAGGCTTTCCAGCCTAGAGGTGAGATTTGGGGTCTTATTGACCCCATATCTCACTGTAAAGAGGACCTGTCATGCCATATTCCTATTACAAGGGATGTTTACATTCCTTGTAATAGGAATAAAAGTGATCAAAAAAATTTTTGGGGGGAAAAAAAGGGTCAAACTAAAATAAATAAAGTAAAATGAACAATAAAATATATATATATTTTTTAAAGCGTCCCTGTCCCCGTGTGCTCGCATGCAGAAGCGAACGCATACGTAAGTCCCGATCACATATGAAAACGGTGTTCAAACCACACATGTGAGGTATCGCTGCGAACGTTAGAGCGAGAACAATAATTTTGGCCCTAGACTTCCTCTGTAACTCAAAACATGTAACCAGTAAAAAAATTAAAGCCTATGGGGATTTTTAAGTAGCGAAGTTTGGCGCCATTTCACGAGTGTGTGCAATTTTGAAGGGTGACATGTTGGGTATCTATTTACTCGGCGTAACTTCATCTTTCACATTACGCAAAAACATTGGGCTAAATTTACAGTTTTGTTTTTTGTAAAGCACAAAACATTTTTTTTCCAAAAAAAAACACGTTCGAAAAATTGCTGCGCAAGTACCGTGCTAGATAAAAAGTTGCAACGACCGCCATTGTATTCTCTAGGGTCTTTGCTAAAAAAACATATATAATGTTTTGGGGTTCTATGTAATTTTCTAGCAAATAAATGATGATTTTTACATGTAGGAGAGAAATGTCAGAATTGGCCCGGGTGCTCCAGAACGCCTGATGGTGCTCCCTGCAGGTTGGGCCTCTGTATGTGGCCACACTGTCTAAAAGTCTCACACATGTGGTATCGCCGTACTCGGGAGTAATAGCAGAATGTGTTTTGGGGTGTAATTTGTGGTATGCATATGCTGTGTGTGAGAAATAACCTGCTAATATGACAATTTTGTGGAAAAAAAAAAAAAAAAAGAAAAAAAATCTTGCTATTGCAAAGAATTGTGGGAAAAAATGACAACTGCAAAAAGCTCACCATGCCACTTACTAAATACCTTGGAATGTCTTCTTTCCAAAAAGGGGTCATTTGGGGGGTATTTGTACTTTTATGGCATGTTAGGGTCTCAAGAAATGAGATAGGCCGTCAGTACTTCAGGTGTGATCAATTTTCAGATATTGGCACCATAGCTTGTGGACTCTAAAACTTTCACAAAGACCAAATAATATACCCCAATTTGTACTTATTTTTACCAAGGATATGTAGCAGTATAAATTTTGGCCAAAATTTATCAAGAAAAATTACAAATTTGCTAAATTTTATAACAAAAACGAAGAAAAATTCATTTTTTTACAGAATTTTCAGTCGTTTTTCTTTTATAGCGCAAAAAATAAAAAACCCAGAGGTGATTAAATACCACCAAAAGAAATCTCTATTTGTGTGAAAAAAAGGACAAAAATTTCATATGGGTACAGTGTTGTATGAAGGAGTAATTGTCATTCAAATTGTGAGAGCACCAAAAGCTGAAAATTGGTCTGGTTATTAACCACTTTACAACCGGCCCATAGCCGAATGACGGCTACAGGGCGGTTGCTTAACTCTGGGAGGGCGTCATATGACGTCCTCCCGGAATTCCCCTCTTGCGCGCCCCCTGGGGCGCGCACTCGAGAACATCCGTGATCGCCGGGTCCAGAGGACCCGGCGGATCACGGATCACGGTAAACGGCCGCTCATCGCGGCCGTTTACCACGTGATCGCTCCGTCAAATGACGGAGCGATCACATGTAAGCAAACCGGCGTCATTTGATGACGCCGGTTCCTCTCCCCTCCTCTCTCTGTACCGATCGGTACAGTGTGAGAGGAGAGGGGGAGGGATCGGTGGCAGCAGTGCTGTGGGCGGGATCTGTAGTGCCCACAGCCTGCTCTGCCACCACCGATCCATCCATCCATGCTCAGCCATCCCTCCATACCCTGCAATACACAGCAATAGCCTGCAGTGTATTGCTGGGTATTGCAGGGTATGGAGGGATGGCTGAGCATGGATGGATGGATACCCAGCAGTAATCTGCCATTCCCTGCGATACTCTGCCATTCCCTGCAATACTCTGCCATTCCCTGCGATACTCTGCCATACTCTGCCATTACCTGCGATACTCTGCCATTCCCTGCGATACTCTGCCATTACCTGCGATACCCTGCGATACTCTGCCATTACCTGCGATACTCTGCCATTACCTGCGATACTCTGCCATTACCTGCGATACTCTGCCATTACCTGCGATACCCTGCGATACTCTGCCATTACCTGCGATACTCTGCCATTACCTGCGATACTCTGCCATTACCTGCGATACCCAGCGATACTCTGCCATTACCTGCGATACTCTGCCATTACCTGCGATACCCTGCCATACCCTGCGATACCCTGCCATACCCTGCGATACCCTGCCATACCCTGCGATACTCTGCCATACCCTGCGATACTCTGCCATACCCTGCGATACTCTGCGATACTCTGCGATACTCTGCGATACTCTGCCATACCCTGCGATACTCTGCCATACCCTGCGATACTCTGCCATACCCTGCCATACCCTGCGATACTCTGCCATACCCTGCCATACTCTGCCATACCCTGCCATACTCTGCCATACCCTGCCATACTCTGCCATACCCTGCCATACTCTGCCATTACCTGCCATACCCTGCGATACCCTGCGATACTCTGCCATACCCTGCGATACTCTGCCATACCCTGCGATACTCTGCCATACCCTGCGATACTCTGCCATACCCTGCGATACTCTGCCATACCCAGCGATACTCTGCCATACCCAGCGATACTCTGCCATACCCAGCGATACCCTGCCATACCCTGCCATACCCTGCCATACTCTGCCATGCAATACCCTGCCATACCTTGCCATACTCTGCCATACTCTGCCATACCCATCCATACTCTGCGATATTCTGCGATACCCTGCGATTCCCTGCAGTGCTCGCTACGATCAAAGCCAGGATCGTTTTTTTATTTTATTTCAGGCTTTCCAGCCTAGAGGTGAGATGTGGGGTCTTATTGACCCCATATCTCACTGTAAAGAGGACCTGTCATGCCATATTCCTATTACAAGGGATGTTTACATTCCTTGTAATAGGAATAAAAGTGATCAAAAAATTTTTTGGGGGGAAAAAAAGTGTCAAACTAAAATAAATAAAGTAAAATGAACAATAAAAAAAATAAAAATAATTTAAAGCGCCCCTGTCCCCGTGCGCTCGCATGCAGAAGCGAATGCATACGTAAGTCCCGCCCACATATGAAAACGATGTTCAAACCACACATGTGAGGTATCGCTGCGAACGTTATAGTGAGAACAATAATTTTGGCCCTAGACCTCCTCTGTAACTCAAAACATGTAACCAGTAAAAAGTTTTAAAGCGCCGCCTATGGGGATTTTTAAGTAGCAAAGTTTGGCGCCATTCAACGAGCGTGTGCAATTTTGAAGGGTGACATGTTGGGTATCTATTTACTCGGCGTAACTTCATCTTTCACATTATGCAAAAACATTGGGCTATATTTACAGTTTTGTTTTTTGTAAAGCACAAAACTTTTTTTTCCCAAAAAAAACGCGTTCGAAAAATTGCTGCGCAAGTACCGTGCTAGATAAAAAGTTGCAACGACCGCCATTGTATTCTCTAGGGTCTTTTCTAAAAAAACATATATAATGTTTTGGGGTTCTATGTAATTTTCTAGCAAATAAATGATGATTTTTACATGTAGGAGAGAAATGTCAGAATTGGCCTGGGTGCTCCAGAACACCTGATGGTGCTCCCTGCATGTTGGGCCTCTGTATGTGGCCACGCTGTGTAAAAGTCTCACACATGTGGTATCGCCATACTCGGGAGTAATAGCAGAATGTGTTTTGGGGTGTAATTTGTGGTATGCATATGCTGTGTGTGATAAATAACCTGCTAATATGACAATTTTGTGAAAAAAAAAAAAAAAAAAAAAAAAATGATTTTGCAAAGAATTGTGGGAAAAAATTACAACTTCAAAAAACTCACCATGCCTCTTACTAAATACCTTGGAATGTCTTCTTTCCAAAAAGGGGTCATTTGGGGGGTATTTGTACTTTTCTGGCATGTTAGGGTCTCAAGAAATGAGATAGGCCGTCAGTACTTCAGGTGTGATCAATTTTCAGATATTGGCACCATAGCTTGTGGACTCTATAACTTTCACAAAGACCAAATAATATACCCCAATTTGTACTTAGTTTTACCAAGGATATGTAGCAGTATAAATTTTGGCTAAAATTTATCAAGAAAAATGACAAAATTTGCTAAATTTTATAACAGAAACGAAGAAAAATTCATTTTTTTACCGAATTTTCAGTCTTTTTTCTTTTATAGCGCAAAAAATAAAAAACCCAACGGTGATTAAATACCACCAAAAGAAAGCTCTATTTGTGTGAAAAAAAGGACAAAAATTTCATATGGGTACAGTGTTGTATGACTGAGTAATTGTCATTCAAAATGTGAGAGCACCGAAAGCTGAAAATTGGTCTGGTTATTAAGGGTGTTTAAGTGCCCAGTGGTCAAGTGGTTAAGGGTGTTTAAGTGCCCAGTGGTCAAGTGGTTAACAAGGGGACCCCCAGATCCCGGCCTCCCCCCTGTGTGAAATGGTAAGGGGGTACAAAATAAATACAGGGACTGTATTTTTTTTCCACTGCAGCAGATGGGGCAGAGAAATGTGCCAGCTACAGTCTACAGCTGGTGGTGTGCTGCTGGCAGATGTGCTGCTAGGACCTGGGACACCCTGTGCTATACCATCATCCCTGTCAGTGGAGGCTGCTGAGATGTAATGAGTCGGTTTAGCAGGGGCAGACTTAAATGGGTAAGGAGGAGGAGGGACAGATTTGTGTCCTTTTGTGTGGCTTTTAGGTGCTCTTGCCAACGGGCTGGAGTGGTTGGACGTTAAGCAAGTGGTACCCAAATGACTGGTGTTTTTGCCACGTATGATGTGCCCGAGACACAGTTTGCAGATAGTAACAGTGCGATCTGCTGCAAATGTTCTGAAAAATAGACAGACAGCTGAGCTTTGCAGAGTGGGCCGGGAGATAACAGCTGCAGAATGTGATGGAATAGGGTGGCTGCTCTCTATTATTTCTGGATTTTGGCCTCCTTGGGGTTGTGACCCCTCACCTTCAGTTTCCTCCTCTGCTTTATCCGTCACCCAAGTCACATCAGTGACCTCATCATCATCATCTCCATCTCCCCTATCATCATCATTACTACTGGGGACAACTTGGCAATACGCTGAGGCTGGGGGAACATGAATGCCAATTTGTCTACCAGTGTTCTCCCCTCTCTCTAGGCTCATGTTCCTGTCATCCTTAACCTCAGAATCAACATCTGAATCCAGTAATGGCTGGGCATCGTCAAGGGGCAAGTGGCTGATGCTGTGTTACTCAGCTGACTCCTCCATGGCTGATGTTGGGGCTATGGCAGGAATAGATGTGGACAAGGAGGCAGGTTTAGGGGAGTGCATAATTGTCTATGCTTGCATGACAGAGGATGAGGAGGATGGGGAAGGTTTAGTAAGCCAGTCTACCACCTCCTTTGCATGCTGTGGCTGGATAGCAGGGGCAAATTCACTAAACAGAGGAAATTATGCCCTGCCTGAGGACTGATCACCATGTCCACCTTTGCCTGTGGACACATTTGTTGCTGTCCCCCTTACAGTGCCAAGGGAGCATCTGCCTCTCCTTGTTGTCCTCCCAGACATGGGAGGGAGAGGGCGGTACTTATAAGCAAATGTAAAGAAGAAGTGGAAATCTGTACGTAGATGCACTTTAATCAATGTAAAGTGGTGTTTAGTGTACTTTTATTTGAGTACTTAGACTACACAGACACACTCCATGGATACACTATAATATACTGCAATATAATGTGCCAAACATACAGTGACGCACACATATGGCATTAAACTTGCAGTAACACACACAGAAATAAACGGCGCTAAACTTGCAGTAATGCACACAGAAGTTGTGACGGACCCCGTACTCAAGATGTCTGCCGTAAATGCTTCCTCTGTCCGGTACCACACAATCCAAGACCCTTTAGCCCACCCAGTCACCAGACAACACCAGTCTTGGAGTACATCAGGAATGATCTTTTATTTGAGATCTCCCACAAATATATACTGCAGGATGACTAAAACCTAACCTAATTAGCATTAGCTAATTATCTAATCATTGACCCAGACTAGTTAACTGAGAGAAGACTTTTCAGGGTACGTCGCCTAGCTCACTGACTGACTATTCAATACACATTACCATATTACCATAAACATCAACACAGGGTTAACAGGGTAACAACATTGTGGAATATTCAAGCCAGACTAGACTCATTTACACAACAGACAGGTGGCTGGAGTTCCTGACATTAGCATCTGACAGCTTGTGTCCCAACAGTATGATTCAGTCTATTGCTGATATGGCAAATACATATCCAGAGTCTATGTGTCTTGGGGGGCCAGCATGGACCTGAATCCAAGTAACCCCAGCTCAGGGGTCCCCAGGCATACAGCTCACAAAGAGCACCGTTCCCCCAAATGCCAGGGCCCATAATCGCAAGGCAAGAGGCTCGCATTCAGTCCCCTCCAACAGCCTCTGTCCCAGCTAGGTCTGTCACAGAAGTAAATGGCAGTAAACTTGCAGTAACGCACAAAAAACTATATGGCGTTAAACTGGCAGTAATGTACACAGAACTATATGGCATTAAACTGGCAGTAATGCACACAAAACTATATGGCGTTAAACTGGCAGTAACGCACACAGAAGTAAATGGCGTTAAACTGGCAGTGACACACACAGAACTATATGGCGTTAAACTTGCAATAATGCACACAGCAGTAAATGGCATTAAACTGGCAGTAACGCAATTAAATTGATGGTGTTCAACCATCACTACACACACGCTAACTGAACTGTCCCTACTCTAGCTATACACTAATGTCAATATTACTGACACGGTCTCACTACACTACCCTGAAACTATCTGAGCTGTCCCTACTCTACACTAATGTATGCATTAATGACACGGTCTCACTACACTACAGTAAAACTATCTGAGCTGTCCCTACTCTAGCTGCTCACTATGCAAAACTGAATGTTGGTCCTCCTCACTACACTCACATTATCCCTAGACTGACACTAAACTAATATTCTACACTAACAATTGAACAACACATTGAACTAACTAATAGCACTGAACAGAGCCCTGTTCTATCTCTCTCCATGCCGAAATCACACTGAAAATGGCTGCCATTGAAAGAATACTTTTATACTGTGGGGCGGGAATGAGCCATGATTGGATAAAGTCATGATGACAGTGTCCAATCATCACTCTGACAGTGCTATGTGCCCTGATTGGCTGAAGCTTTCGCTGCTTCAGCCAATCAGGGCTTGCAATGCACTGTTTAGCGCTGCAATGCATTGTGAACCCCACTAGCAGCACTAGAAAAAAAATTGTTAATATTCATAGAAAAGTGATCGCTTACTAGAATGGCTGTAGAGGATCATCAATGTTCAAGTAAGATTCTGATTTTTTTAATCATTCCACTGACATTACAAATGTTCAAAAAACTTTATTATAGTTAAAAGAATATTATCCAGCATAATGCCAAATGCCAAATGCCAAATTAACTTTTTCATGAAAAACAATTTAATAATTAATGTATATCTCCTTCTAGGGCATCATTGTTATCATGCTCGGGACCAGAATTTACGACCATTGTGATGAATACCACATAATCACAGTTTTGTGAGAGAGTTATATGTAAATACACATTTGCACAAATATTTCATTTTATTTTCTTTAGTAAATGCCTAATGCTGAGATCAGTGACCCATTGACTTTAGAAAATCAAGCCCAGTATGTTGAACATGTAGAATGACAGCTAATATTTTAATATTATTTATTGTTAGTAGCATAATATTTCATCGATAGCAGCATACTTGGATCTTGTAAAATGTAATTTACTTTCCAAACTACAGCTTCACTTCCTTCTTTACTTCTTCTTCCTTTAACATCAATGTATCTCATTCCTTCCATTTGACACAACTTCTTCATGCTCATAGGCTGGGTTAGTGTACATTTTAGAGTCTCCATTGGTCAGTTTACTATTCTCATACACCGTGTCTCCAATGGGTGGCCACTCTTTTTCCTCGTCCAGTATAGCTCTTAATTTTTTGTAGTTGCTTCCAGGTTTTAATTTTAGACATTTCTTCAAGGCCAGCCAGAGAGCTCTGTTATCCAAAATGAATTCCTAAAAAGAAAATTGAAATATATGATGTAAATATAATAACTTGATAACATGATACACAGTTTAAATGTCTAAAAAGGTTAATTGATTTACAGCCAACTCATAAATTTATTCTAGTGGCTGTAATATCCTATGTTTAATTGATTGATTATTGATTTAAAAGCAACTGCTGGTATTTTAGTTTTAGGTTAACATTTAATGAACTGTAAATCATACAAAAACTATACTTTAGGAATAGTCCATCATTGAAAAAAAGTTGATATAAAAACATGTTAAAGGTACAATTTCTTGTTAGTTATAGCAAACAAACAGCTTAAAATTCAATTCAGATTTGAAAGTAAATCAAGGAAGCTGATTGTTTGGTTTGGCCACACCGAAATAGCACTTTTAGCACTTTCATCTGGCTCCATTTTGCAATGGTGGCTCTGCCCCAATTTTCAATAAAGCTCACAATTCTCACTTAGTGAATCTGGGCAGTAGAAAAGTGAAAGAACACAACCATAACCAGTAGCTTCAGTCCTTGCTAAATTGCAAAGTGTAGAAGTGTACTAAAGCAGTCCCTTTCAGCTTCTCCACACCCAGCCTATATGTCTGTGGCTATTATACCTAATATTGCTAGTGTGATACTAAAGGATAGCAGGTTGTTTAAAATTGGAGAGAGACAGCACAAGACAGTTGGCCTATTAGGGCAAAAAATGTAATCAAATCCTGCATGCATGTCCATATCTTCATAAAAATGCATGCAAATTGAGTGTAGCAGCATAAATATTTATAAGTATTACTCCCTTTCCTATACTTTGGTACCTTATAATTAAACGTTAGTGATGAGATTACAATTTAAATATACAGTATTGCTCCATGATCTTACAAGAATATCCCAAAGTGGCAGAACAGAGTTGCCAGCTTTCAGATACATATAATCAAAAACAGGTTTTGAGAATCTCAAAGGGATACAAAACTGGTAATTATAAAGTTAATAAAGTTACTTTATATGTAGAATGTTATCAGAGCATGTTAATTACACTAATTTGAATAATAAACCCACAATATGGCATACAAATAAAGATTTATTTTGGAAACCCTGCCTGTCTGCTCTTGTGACTTAAGAGGGTGCACACTTGAGAATAGGCTGGTGCAGATTGCCATGCAAATAATCCCATGCAAGTGCATATCCTGTTTTTCCACATTGAGTTCAATATTGGTAAATCATGGTAAAGCATTCAAGCTATTTATGATTGATTGCCCAGGAAGCAAGCTAAAGACCTAATATAACAGTGTCTACTGTAATTTGTGGTGGAAGCTAAAACCTGAAATGTGAAGGGTGGGGACACCTGACATAGCTAATAAAGCCATTAAGTCACAGAAATAAATATGCGGTCTGATAGACTTCATACTAGCAACCTCAATTTTCATACTCTTACCTGTAATTTCCTGTTATGGCAGTTGTGCATGGTGTTTAAATATGAACATGCAACCCAATAGATACTAGAGTTAGTAACTGAATTGGCTTGACATACCCTCTCTCTTTATTTGCAGTACATGTGTGTGTAAGGGCATGGCTATTACTCCGGTCATCCAGCAAATAGTACTGGAGATTGAGGGTGGGAAGCAACAAGACTAAGGCTACTTGCAGACTGAGGCGTGCTGGCGGTAAAGCGGCGCTATATTTAGCGCCGCTTACCGTCGTTTTAGCATCGCTTTTCCGCCGCTAGCGGGCGGTTTTACCCCCGTGAGCGGCCGAAAAAGGGTTAAAACCGCCTGCAAAGCGTTGCAAAGTGCCGCTGCAGCAGCGATTTGCGGGCGGGTTTGGAGCCTCTATAGGGGGGAATGTGTCAGAGATCAGCAGCTGCTCCCTCCATCCGCGTACAAGCGGATGGAGGGAGCAGCTGCTGATCTCTGACACATTCCCCCCTATAGAGGCTCCGCACTGCCACAGCGTACCGGGGCACGGTTCATGCCGCATACTAGACCATTAGGTTCGGGCATATTAGGACCATACCCCACCGCGTGGAGGAGTACATCAAAGGTTGACCAACAGTGGAGGAGATTACTCGATTCTTTGCAGTTATAAAGAAATCTGGAGGTGAGAGTTCTGGGAGCATAGCCTAGGATTGTTTTGGTGTAATAACACTCATCCCCGGACATCACCATTAGATACTAGAAGAGAGCCACTAGAGCCTTGCTCAATATAGAGACATTTCTTCTCTTTGGCACGGACTTTTACCACATTGTTCCATCTGAGCAACAGATACCACCTATATAGTGGTTTAGATACACCTTTACATCCATCCCAATATTTAATATTTTTTCTTTTCTTATGCACCATTGTTTAATGTTTATGGTTGTCATATGTAACACTGTGGTTTATTAGCACTTTTATGTCAATTTTAGACATCACTTGAATGTTTTTACTATGCGCAAAATCACTTCTTCACCAGGATTGGTAAATACACTGCTCCTACAGCACTCCAAAGATGCGGCTTGCAGGACATTTTTCAGCGTCCTGCAAGCGCACCGCTCCAGTGTGAAAGCCCTCGGACCGCCTCCTGCACATATACGTCGGCAGAATGGCACGGCTAGGCAAAAGCACGTACAGGTACGTCCCCTTTAATTGCCTAGCTGTGGGGTCGCGGGCGCGCCGCCGGTGGCGCGCTCACGACCCGGTCGGGAGCTCCGTGACCACGGCCGCGGGACCAGTGGACCCGATCGTGGCTGGTGTCCCGCGATCGGGTCACAGACCTGAAGAACGGGGAGAGGTCTGTGTAAACAAACCTCTCCCCGCGCTTCCTACACTGCCTGCCACTGATCTGCTGTTCCCTGACATCGGAACAGCTGATCAGTGACGTCAGAAGACGTCAGCCAGGCCCCCTACTGTAATAAAAAAACACAACACGTCACACTGACTCATCCCCGCCCCCTAGTGGTTAACTCCTTCACTGCCACTGTAATTTACATAGGAATCATTGCTATTTAAATAGCACTGATTTCTGTATAAATGACAATGGTCCCAAAAATGTGTCAAAAATGTCCGATGTGTCCGCCATAATGCCGCAGTCACAATAAAAATCACTGATCGCCGCCATTACTAGTAAAAAAAAAAATATTAATAAAAATGCTATAAAATTATCCCCTATTTTGTAAACGCTATAACTTTTGGGCAAACCAATCGATAATCGCTAATTGTGATTTTTTTTTACCAAAAAATGTTTTTTTATATATTTTTTTGGGGATATTTATTATAGCAAAAGGAACGTGGGAAAAAAAGAACGGCAATTTTGTTTGGGAGCCACGTCGCACGACCGCGCAATTGTCAGTTAAAGCAACGCAGTGCCGAATCGCAAAAAGGGGCCTGGTCCTTTGGCTGCCAATTGGTCCGGGGCTGAAGTGGTTAAAGGCACTTTGCAGGCGCTATTTTTAGAACTTTAGTGCCTGCAAAGCGCCTCAGTGTGAAAGGGGCCTAGAAAAAAGGGTATTACGTCTATGAAGAGAGTTCAGTTGGGCTTTAAAGGTTAAATTCAATCAGAAAAAGAGGAAGAGAATAGCAAGAGTTTTTGTTTTTTATTCCTAAGTATCCAAGGCTATATCATTGGACAGTAGATGTTTAAGCCTACAAGAGAATACTCATAGCTAATTTTATATTGGTGTAATATTCAACATACTGCAAAAATTAGTTTACAGTGGTACTCACCTCCACCACAAATGATACCACAAGACAAATGACCAGCATGACCAACATGTGGATTCTCCAGCTGGTTGGTGTACAGACAAGCTAGGAAAAAATTATAATATTAATTTCAAACAGACATTCATCAAGAGGCAATATAGACAGGAAGGCAGTAGTCTTAAATCAGAATGTGGCGTATCATACTCTCAGCGTCACCATGCACAGAGATTTTCCAGCTTGCAGGAACACAATCCAAGAGCCAGCAGTCTGAGAGTGATTAGCACTGAAGCAGTTAACCCTTTATACACACAAACAGTAGCTACCACCATATGTTGAAATAGAAACATGATGCATTCATAGTATTTGCTTTAGGAAATGTCTGTGACACTTACTGCCACGCTAGAAAGGAAAGTAACAGTTTAAAATCTGGTAGCTTTCTACAAGGAGACAGGAATTCTTTAATTTCTAGAGGATTTACAGATTTAGGTTTACTATTTTAAATATTAATTTTAACAAAATGTAAGTGAAAAAATATTTCCTGAAAAAGAATGTTACAAAACAATAATGGCTGAGGGGTGTTGAATTGTTTTCTAATACTTCAGCAGATGCTCTCTAAAGGCCAGGTTTTCTAAATACATAACACATTTCAGATGGCAATGTTTTGCAGACTGACAATCAACATATTATTACACAAAATAAAATCATGATTGATAGAGCCCAAACATTATTAAGGCTGGACAGCATGTTTGGTACTTAATTGACTGTTATTTCCTCATACATTTGGGTAGACAGTTGTGATGAATGTAGTGTAATATAGTGTTATCATATGAGAATTTACATAATTTGAATAGAATGTGCAATTCGTTCCAGTCCGAAGGTAAATTTGGACAAATTTCTGGTTATTCAGAGATTTAGATGTATCCGAATCTCCGCATGAAATAGTAACAAATTTTGTTGAAATTCATTAAAATACATTTGTTTTATTCATTTTCTAAATTCCAAACAAAATCCCCAAAAATTCCAACAAATTCGAATTCTGTTTGAAGAATATCTGGTTGTTAAGGAGCCGGCCAGGAAGCCGTCATCGTGTCCTTAACAACTGATGACTCATCAGCTGTCAGCAAGCTTCCCCGCTGACATCTGAAATGTAAGCAATAAAAAAATTCAGAAAAAAAACAACAGCATGGGGTCCCCCTCAATCTACACCAGGCCTTTCAAGTCTGGTATGGGTTCTAAGGGGAATCCCTCGCCAAAGATTTTTTTTAAATTGGCGTGGGGTCCCCTTCCAAAATCCATACCAGACCCTTATCTGAGCATACAGCCCGGCAAGCTAGAAAATGGAGGGGCGGCGGGGGGAATGATCTCCCCCCCTCCTGAACCATAGCAGGCCACATGCCCTCAACATGGAGGGTGCTTTTGGGCAGGGGGGCTCTGTCTCTTCCCCACAACCCTAGGCTGTGGTTGTGGGACTTTGCAGGCTGGGGGCTTATCAGAAACTGAAAGCATCCTTTAACAACTCCTTTGCTGGCATTCTTTTATTTACATTCATCTGTCAGCAGGCAAACCTCTGACAGCTGATAAGTCATTGGTTGTTAAGGACACAGCGGCCGGCTTCACGGCTCGCTCCTCAACGACTAGCTATTCTTCAAACAGAATTCAAATCGTTTCGAAAATTTTAAATAGGTTAAAAAATATATATATATTTTTTTTAAGCATTGCGCAAACCGTTGGCACTATATAAATCCTGTATAATAATAATAATAATAAATTAAACAAAATTAAATAAAACTAATTCGGAAAAGGAATAAACAAATTGAAATTAGTAACATACCTAATCTAGCCAAAACAAAACAATTGTGCATGTGCTCTGAAGAAACGGCCACCTGTGCTGTTTTCTGCATGCGTGGGAGTGACATCACGGGATTTAGGCCAGTCACAGAGCCGGAGTCTGCAGCCCCGGAAAGAAGATGGGCAAAGATGGATGTGGCCTGCAGCGGGAAGGATGCGTGCTACGTTTGCTGGTAAGTGTCACATAATGTGCAAGCACATTATGCCTTTACTTTGCAGGGATGAAGAAAGGAAGAAAAACCCATCAGGCTTTGAGGCTTTTTATGATAGTTATCTATTCACGACCAGACTCAATAACCGGCTAAACAGGATTTTTGATACTGCTTGTAAATAAACAATCTTCTGCTAAAGCTGGCCATAGACAGGTTCTTTCATTCCCTCCTGCCAGGCCATTGTATTCTGACAGCAGGACTAATGGGAAAAAAATTGTAAAGTCGATTAAATTATTGACTTCTGTCAACCAGGGACGGCCACACAAGGATCGAAATTCAGTCAGTCCCTGCTAAACCATTCACATTTTGATCCGTTTTTGGCCAACATAACAGAGTTCAACAGGATTTATGATGACCTGCTTTGTGTCTGAAGCTGTCTTGTGAATTTTGGAGAAATTAGGGTGGCACTCTTTCTGTACTAATCCCCATTTTCCCCACTCAGTTTGGAGTTGCAAATCTCATTCACAACCCAATAGAATATTAATGTAAGACATTACTTATTTTGTGATAACACACCTACCTCTAAAACAACATACATATTCTTGAAGTCAGCAAAAATGAAGAATAGGGTGAGAGTAAATTCTACCACTAATGTAGCCACAAAAACATCTGCAGAGAGAAATTGTGTCAGTCACTGTTTCATATTCAGTGCTAAAAGAAATAAGAACAAATAAACCTAGCAATCCTACTTCAAAGTTTACTGTTTTTATAATACAACAAAACATGATAGATAGAGCAATTAACAAACAAAAAACTAAATCAAGACCACCATCCACCTTTCACTTTGCAATGGAGTCATAGGTGTGCACAGCCTATTGCATTAGGGTGTGCACCCCAAAGCTCAAACACATGCGTGTGTGTGCATGTGTATATATATATATATATATATATATATATATATATATATATATATATATATATATATATATATATATATATATATATTGACAGTGTCAGTAGAGCAGTAGATGGTGTCAGTAGGGCAGCGATTGATGTCAGTAGGGCAGTGGACGTTGTCAGTATTTTTTCATTTTATTATTTTATTTTTTATAATTAAATTTTTTTATAATTTTTTTTGCAATTTTTTTAGAAGCCCTATTAGGGGGCTTTGGTGAAATATGAGAAGTCTTAGGCTGGGTTCACACTGGTACGACGCGACAGTCGTACCTCTTTGGATCCGACTTTGCTCTGTGACTTGAAGTCCGACTTCAATGAACAGGGATCCGACTTTGACCTTTTGATACCAGGCACTGTGTCTTATATGAATCTTTAGGGGGAACTCCACGTACAATGTAAAAAAAAATGTCATGGGTTCCCGATCGGGGAGCATACCAGGCCCTTCAGTCTGGTGTGGATTTTTAGGGGAACCCCCACGCTTAAATCCGTACCAGACCCTTATCCGAGCACACAGCCCAGCAGGTCAGAAAAGGGGGTGTGGACGAGCGATCACCCCCCCCCCCTGAACCGTACCAGGCTGCATGCCCTCAACATGGGGGGGTGGGTGCTTTTGGGCAGGGGGGCCCTGCGCCCCCCCACCCCAAAGCACCTTGTCCCCATGTTGATGAGGACAAGGGCCTCTTCCTGACAACCCTAGCCGTTGGTTGTCGGGGTCTGTGGGCGGGGGAGCTTATTGGAATCTGGAAGCCCCCTTTGACAAGGGGGCCCCCAGATTCCAGCACCCCCACATGTGAATGAGTATGGGGTAAATCGTACCCCTACCCATTCAGCTAAAAAAAAAATCAAAAATAAAACACATTACACATGTTTTTAAAGTAATTTATTAAGGCAGCTCCGGCATCTCACTTCTGATTTCTTCTCCCCTCTCCGGGGCAGCCATCTGCAGCTAATGAATGCACGGCGCATGCGCAGTACACAGCGGACACTAAGTGATAGCCGGACTGTTCTTGTTAGAACACCGGCTCCCGTAACACAGAGAACAGTCATTCATTGAATATCATTGATAAAAAAAAAAAGCGTGGGGGTCCCCCAAATTCAATTGCCAGGCCCTTCAGGTCTGCTATGGATATTAAGGGGAGCCCTGCGTCAAATTTAAAAAAAAATGATGTAGGGGTCCCCCTAAATATCCATACCAGACCCTTGACGAGAGCGGCCCCCCCTCCCTCCTGAACCGTACCAGGCCACATGCCCTCAACATTGGGAGGGTGCTTTGGGGGTCTGTGACCCCTCAAAGCACCTTGTCCCCATGTTGATGAGGACAAGGGCCTCTTCCTGACAACCCTAGCCGTTGGTTGTCGGGGTCTGTGGGCGGGGGAGCTTATTGGAATCTGGAAGCCCCCTTTGACAAGGGGGCCCCCAGATTCCAGCACCCCCACATGTGAATGAGTATGGGGTAAATCGTACCCCTACCCATTCAGCTAAAAAAAAAATCAAAAATAAAACACATTACACATGTTTTTAAAGTAATTTATTAAGGCAGCTCCGGCATCTCTCTTCTGATCTCTTCTCCCCCTCTCCGGGTCTTCTCCACTCTCCGCTGATGCCCCCCCCCCCCCTGCACGTCCCAACCCACTTTCCTGACCTGCCAGGCTGTGTGCATGGATAATGCACTTGGAGGGGCCGTTTTTTTTCAGTTTTCTTTTTTTAATTTAGTGTGGAGTTTCCCTTCAAGATCCTCAGAACACAAGTCCCATGCCAAAGTCGAGTCAGTTAGGACGGCGATCTGACTTTGATTCGACTTCAGTGATATTCAATGGGCTGAAGTAGCACCAAAATTAGTGCAATTCCAAAATCAGACCGACTTGTGTCGGACCAGTTAAGACGGCTCCCATAGGGAAACATTGATTTTCACACGTCATGCGACATGAGCTCCCAATGTTGGAGCATTTGTCGTACCAGTGTGAACCCGGCCTCAATGGGAATTCTGCATCCTACAGGGTGATTAGGGTATGCCCAAGCACACCTGGCACACCCTGTGCGCAAGTGTATGAATGGAGTAAACAAGCAGTCAGCCTGTCTCACAGGGATGGTAAGTGCACTTTATGAATGATTCTTAATATTCAATCAAGGAAAAAATGTAGGCAGAAATTGTGCATATCAGTGTTTTCACAATGCTGATAATGTATGCTGTTTATCTTATTGATGGTGACATAGGTCCTCTTCATCTCATCTGTCATATTTATTATCACAGATATGAATAACGTATGAACAATCATAACCGTTACCAGTACTGCAAGTGTCTATATTTTATGCAGGTGTCAAAGACGTGCACCCACTTTAGAGACCATTTTTCATTTGATGTAAAACACAGAGCATGTCTAGGAGAGTTCAATGCAACACAAAGAATGTTAACCACTTGCCACCCAGCCGCCGTCATTATACTGTGGCAGTTCAGCACAATCCCATAAACCGTCATAGCTATACGTCGGTTCCTTTAAGCGGGATAGCAGGCACAGCGGGGGTGCCGATGCTAAAAACCGGCGTTCGCGAGGACCACCTGCCACAAGCGATCGAGGGCATGAGAGGCTGAACAGGGACGTGTGTGTTTAAACACACACATCCCAGTTCTGTGAGGAGAGGAGAGAGAGATCATAAGTTCCTACGAGCTGGGAACCACAATCTCTCATCTCCTATAGTCAGTCCCATCCCCCACAGTTAGAACACACACATAGGGAACACAGTTAGCCTCTTGATCGCCCCCTAGTGTTAACACCTTCCCTGCCAGTGACATTTATTCAGTAATCAGTGCATTTTTATAGCACTGATCCCTGTATAATTGTCAATCGACCCAAAAATGTGTCAAAAGTGTCCGATGTGTCCGCCATAATGTCACAGTCTCAATAAAAATCACAGATCGCCTCCATTTACTAGTACAAAAAAAATAATAATAAAAACGCGACAAATCTATCCCCAATCAATATACGCTTTTTGCAATTTTTATTACCAAAAATATGTTGAAAAATACATATCGGCCTAAACTAAGGGAAAAAATTGGGGCTATTTATTACAGCAAAAAGTACAAAATATTGTGTTTTTTTCAAAATTGTCGCTCTTTTTTTGTTTATAGCACAAAAAATAAAAACTGCAGAAATTATCAAATACCACCAAAAGAAAGCTCTATTTGTTGGAAAAAAAGGACATCAATTTTGTTTAGGTACATCGTCGTACAACCGCACAATCAGTTGAAGCGACGCAGTGCCGTATCGCAAAAAATGGCCTGGTCATTGAGCAGCCAATTCTTCTAGGGCTGAAGTGGTTAAACAAGAACACTCTGTGCAGCAATGTATATGGTACACAATCTACAAAACTGTTGCAAAAGCATGGCCACAAATTGCTAATGAAAAGTTTTTCCATGCACCAATTGCATAGCTCCTTGACAGTCTTACACAATGCATAGCAAGTACTATCACCGTTATTGATTGTTATGATGGTTAATCAAAAAAACGAAAGCCTACAATGCACTCACAATTCGTATACAGTGGTTTACGAAATGGTTTTCCCTTAGAGAAGATGAAGGCTAAGATGACCAGGTGTACAGCAGTGAGGAGCCACAATGTTGTGTTCTCAAAGCTTATATAATTCTTCGTTGTTCTTTTGTCTATTAGGTTATAAGTAAGTTCTGTGTTCAAGCTTACATTCCCTGGATAACAGGCACTGCAAAAGAATGAAATAATAGTTAATAATTTCATGCATGTAGGCTAGTAAAAATATCTTCATTAGCAACTGTATTCATAAAATGCTACCATAAAAATGTCAGCTAAATACAGAGTTGAAATAATAACAATAATAACAAGTGAACTGTTTTCAAAGGATTTATAATTCTGTCCAGCTAGTCATCCCTCTTCTGTAAACCTGTTTGATTAACAACACTTTTCATAGTAGTAGAGCCCTAAAATAGATAATATACACATGACATCTGTTTTACATGCTGAAGGGATTCATATTTATATTTTGTCTATTTCTAAAATCTACACACATCTGTCTGGCAGGGGAGGGAATCTGATCTTTCATTACTGCAGTTTCACTTTCACTTACAGGTCTCTCCCCCACATTGTGCCTGAACAATGAAAGTAACATACTGATGAGCTCATCTCTCTCTGTCATTCTGCTGTATCCTCCTATCAGCATGCTTGTTGCACTGCTGCAGAACTGACTGGCTCCTTGTACTGCTACTCCCTCCTTCAGTCTAAGCCCTGCTGTACAGAGATTGCAAGATGCTAATACCTAGTTTGAAACCTAATGCCTTCATTTGAAAAAATGTATATTTACTAATGTATATTATACAGCATATATGATAAATACTATGCTGTGAAGTAAGAATGCTTTTAAAAATATATATTTTGTTTATTTTTATCAATTTACAAAATGCAAAGTGAGAAAACCAAAGAAAAATCTAAATCAAATACATTTTTGGTATGACTACACTTTGGCTTTAAACCAGCGCTACTTCCGGTAGGGGTCTGACATCACTACTTGTTGCCGTCTGGTCCACCCTGACGTTTTGTCTAAAGGTAGACAAAACATTAGGGTGGGCCACATGGCAACAGGTTGGGACATCAGACCCCTACCGGAAGTGAAAAGGTGGAATTTATACTAGCAGGCATGTGGTGAGATGCCGAGATACTCAGTTCACTAACATAGAGACGTGACATTGAAATACTGTTTGGGACCTTTTAGATGGGCTTGTTTTTAATTATGCTTGTGAGTAGCATTCTAATTGTGGTATAAATAAATGCAGTCTTCTTTTACAATATTACACTATTGGAGTTATACAATATTACACTATTGGAGGAGTGGCGACTGAAACGCTGAATCTGTTTAAATAAGCTTATATGACCGATCATTAGTTTGAGAGGCATTGAGAGTCGGTGAGTGCATTTAAACACTGGTGAGTGGTGTCTATTACATTTGTTGAATTTAATGAGGATTTCATAACGGAAGTATACGTTTTTTGATGAACTTGCACACATCTAACACTGGAGAATATCACTGGTGTACCAACATTGTTAACCTGAATGAACACTTATTTAGATAGACATTAATTCACATGCAAATTGTTAATGGTGTATATTTGTTTACTTGATTATTCATCACTTTTTTGGTTTGTGAATTACCACTGTGCTGCCTCATATTCAATCTTACTGTGTTTTGATGACTATGATATGAATGAAGACACTTCATGCTTACTTTCCTTCAACATCAGAAGATGTCCAGCAGTGATATTAGCACAAAACTGGTGGAAACCAGTGGGAACAAAGTACACCTATCTGTACGGAGAAGTCTGGCAAGAAGCAGTCTTCATGGAAGAATTGTGGCCAAAAAGCCATACCTCTGATGTGGAAACAAGGCTACGCAGCTCAACTATGCATGAAAAAATAGGAACTGGGGTGCAGAAATATAGCAGCAGGTGCTCTGGACTGATGATGGGTCAAACTTTTAAATATCTGTCTGTAGCAGGAGGCAGTTTCTTTGCTGGGGGGGGGGGGGGGGCTGGAATGCAGTACAATAATGAGTGTCTGCAGGCAACAGTGAAGTGTGGTGGAGGTTCCTTGCAAGTTTGGGACTCCATTTCTACAAATTAAGTTGGAGATTTGGTTAGGATCAATGGTGTCCTCAATGTTGAGAAAAACAGGCAGATTATCCATCATGTCATACCAACAGGGAGGTGTGTGATTGGCCCCAAATGTATTCTGCAGCAGGACAATGACCCCAAACATACAGTATTGAATTTGAGGCAGTCTACATTCACAGAAGATCTGTGGTCAGTTCTCCAAGATGTTTGGTACTTGCCAAGTTCCTTAAAAAAACACTGTGTGTAATGCCGCGTACACACGAAGGGACTTTTCCCGGCGGACCTAAGTCCAGCGGACAATCCGCTGGACTTTCCAGCTGGGTCCGCTGGACTAAAAAGCGAACGGACTTGACCACACACGATCACGCAAAAAGTCCGACGGTTCACGCGATGACGTACAGCACGTACGACAGGACTAGAAAACGAAAAATACTAGAAAAATACTTGCTACTGAGCATGCGTCCTTTTTGGTCCGCCGGACCATACTACACACGGCCGGATTGTCCGCTGGACTGCCAAGTCCAGCGGATAATTTTAAAACAAAACTTAAAACTTTAGTCCGCCGTACTTTGGCCAAAAAAAGTCCGCCGGCGCCCACACACGAGGGGATTATCCGCTCGACTTCGGTCCAGCGGATAATCCCGCGGGATAGTCCCTTCGTGTGTACGCGGCATAAGTGTAACTACCCTTTTTCCCCGAAAATAAGACCTAGCTTGATTGTCAGTGATGGCTGCAATATAAGCCCTACCCACCAAATAAGCCCTAGTTAAAGTCCTTGTAGGTCTTATTTTCAATGTAGCGCTTATTTTCGGGGGAAACAGGGTAGGGCTTATTTGGGGGTAGGGCTTATATTGCAGACATCACCGATAATCACGCTAGGTCTTATTTTAGGGGAAACAGGGTAGAATAATTGATGCTTGTTATAGAAACTCGATAATAAAAATGATAACAAAATAGGTCAAACAGTTCATAAGCAGATGGGATATACCGGATTATCTGAAAATACCCCTCTCTGGAACAACAAGAATTAGCAGGAAGTGATTCTGATAGGAAAGGTCAAAGAGTGGGAAATGCAGGGTATTAATAGACTGATACAGCTGTATGAATGTAATAATCTCAAAAAAAATTTGGACTTGAAAAGGGAATTTAATATACCACAACATTAATTTTTTAGATACTTGCAGATCCGACATGCCCTAAAGTCCAATTTAGGACACAAGCAGAACAAGTAGAATGGAACAAAATTCCTCTTTTTCAAAATATACTCCAGGCAGGCACAACTAAGGGACTTATTTCCGAGGTATATGGACATCTGTGTAAAGGAACAAATACGAGAACGGATTCCCATAAGGATAAGGAGAGATGGGAAGAGGATATAGGGGAAATATCTCAGGAACAATGGAGGATTTTGGAGATGGGCCCGCTGGTCTCGGTCTCACCCTCGCAGAAAGTATCTCATTTGATGTTGATATATAGAGCTTACTATACTCTTAAGAGGCTGTTTAAGTATGGTAGAAGATCAGATGATAAATGCCCAAGATGCCAGGGGACTGGAGATCTCATCCATTTGGTATGGAGATGTCCAAAGTTATTTAGATACTGGGAGGGGGTTCTTAGTACCATGGGTGATATCTATGGGATAACTTTGAAGATGGAAGTCGGACTTTGTATACTCGGATATAGGAAGGAATCTTGGGAGAGGAAAAGTACCACAGTAGCAATAATGAGATGCTTATTCCAAGCTAGAAAAACTATTGCGGTCGTGGAGACCCCCGGAAGTAAGGGACTGGATCACTGTTATAAATGAAACTATATGTAAAGAAAAAGTAGTTTACACAAAAGGAGAGGAAATCTTAGAGAATTTAAAAGGATGTGGAGGTCCTGGTTGGAAAAAATGGGATCCCCCATTAGAGGGGAGTGGATAGGGTCAGACTGGCGAACTACTGAAAGTGAAGTGTTAAATAGGGAATTAATATAGAGTAAAATAGCCAATACATTTTGTAAACCTATAGAGACTATCTACATACTTAGCACCGGTTGGGAAAAGAGGAGGTGGGAGGGGAGAAGAGAATGTATGTCAAGCATTACAACACTGGAAAACAAAAATATAATTGATATATCTGTCCTTTTTATGATTGTAATGATTATTATACTATTGAATTTTGTATTGGAATTTTTTTTTATAAATAATAATAAAAAAAAAAAAGAATAATTGATGCTGTTTTGAAGGAAAAGGGTGGTCACACCAAATATTGATTTGATTTGGATTTCTAGTTTGTTTCTTTTTCTTTCCATTTTGTTAATTGATAACAAATGAACTATTAAGCATTCTTAATTTACAGCATTTTTTCACACCTGCCTAAATGTTTGCACAGTAGCGTACTTTGTGTACAGAAAATGCATAGGACATAATATTTGTGTCTACATATACTAAATATATGCCTTCTTTATGTTAAATACATGTGTCAAGACAGAAATATAGGAACCAATTCCTAGTTTATGTAAAGAAATCAACGATTATACCAATAATAATTTTATTATTCCATATACAAAAACGTAAAAACCTACCTAAAAACATCTTTCCTGCTGTACCATGGCTGCTGCTGGATTATAAGAAATGCATATGTCTGCATGGCTATCGTAAATAGAACATTGTACACCACTGAAAACAGCATAGATGGAGAGATCAGCTGCCCTGGTGGTCTGTATGGTGCCAGTTTATGGTATGCAGGAGTTGAACTCACTGAAAGAAAGAACAGGGTAAGCAGAGATTAGCAGCTGCTTGTGTTCTAGAAAGTCTACTGTAATACTGTATAGCCTATTATACTACATATATTTCCAGTCATAAGTCTAGGAACACCTAGGTGAATTCATAAAAAGTTTCAACAACATGACAAATATTGGTGCAGGGGACGGATCTGTGGGCCTGTTCAAATGGATACACTGTCCTCAGTGCAACTGAGTTTCCTCTTGCCACTGCAGCTGTTCCTCATAAGGTCTGCTCCTCTTATGATAAACAGCAGGCAGTGCTCAGATCCATAGCACATAGACAGCCTGTTATTTGCCCCAGTATCTGCCCACTGACTGCTGTCAATCAAGGAGAGAACGGACCTGATAGGGAACTAGTTCCTCAACTTCCTCATGAGGCTCCACCCACTGTCAAAGTCACTGAATGCCAGGAGAGTCTTTAACAGTCAAGGACAAGTGGGAAGGGGAGGAAGTAGCAGCAGCAAATTTGCCACCTGTAATGCAACATACAGAGACAGGCACTCTGTCTGTCTCTGTACGCCAACTTACAGTTGGTGTTAATTACCTCCAGCTTCATTATCTCCGAATTGGAGGTAGTTGTTTTTGAATCGGATGCATAAATAGTGCAATTTTGTAAAAGTGGCCTTATTAGGAGCTACCTATATCTGCAACATATGTTAATAAAGCTATTGAAATGGGCTGCATGGATATTTGAACCTAGCACAGGCCATTTTAAAGGTTCATCCCAGCAGAAAAGTGATGTTAGCATCTTATTAAATCCCCCCACTGTTTTCTATGAACACATATACATCAATAACATAAAAACAGTCAAAACTTTAGATGCATTTCAATAAACAAATTGCATTTATTTAGAGGTCACACACAGCCCATTACAAAATATTGATATAAGATAACTGATTTTAGAGTAAGGGGTCGTTGTGCATGAAAACTGATGGGAAAACCTTGCAGATTTTTACTTGAAGAGAAATGCATTTACATCAGTTTCACAATACTTTACATCAGTTTTCATGCGTGTTTCAGTGATTTTTTTTATGCAAGTTAAAATCAGTTATCATGCAAGTGAGTTATGTGCCCTGTTCACACCACAATGTTGATGTTGTGACAGTTTCTGTTCACGCAGAAAACAGCATACACGTTGCAGATTCATGCACAGAAAAAATCTACACATTATATCAGTGTTATGGTGTGAACAGGGCACATAGAGAATATTTTTTTTTGTGCCCTTGCAGAACAACTGACTTCTCTGCACATGGTATGAGTGAGGCCTAAATATATATGTTTGCTCTATTCTTTTACAGTAGAGCTATGAAGGAATTTTCATGAGGCCAGGTTATGTGTGTTTAGGTTACAAATCATCAGGGCAAACTTAAAATTTTAAAGAAAGCACATAAAGAGATGTAGCGAGGAGCTGGCTACCTCACCTGCAGTATCAGAAGACACTCTGTAACATTGCTGCGGTGAGACTATTTCTCTCTAGTGCCAGCTAAGACTGTGTCATAACATCCTTCCAGCAGGGGGATTACCACCAGGGAGCAAAGCATACAGGGAATTGTAGTTACAGGGCTCAAGCGACACATTTTATTGAACTGCTGGGGAACTACAACTACCAGCCGGCTGGCAGAAAAGAACAGACTTCTGGGAGAGCTGATAAAAAGGCCACGCTAGGCCTGGGGCGCTCTCTTGGGACGCTGGCCTGGATCTGCAAGCAGGGGCTCTGTGTTGGAAGTGCTGAGGCTGAGTTGCGGCCTGCACAAGAAGAGTCACCACACGTGCATCTTTGAAGCACCTGTGGACAGCACTGCTTTACTGTCCAGAGGCAGCCTGGAGGCCATTTCTGCTCCATCTGAATTACACAATAGCTGATAGGCAGTGGCGGAGGTCGGACGCCATCCCCGAGCCAGGAACCAGAGGGAGCGCCTGTAAAGTCACTTTCATCACCACCAGCTTCATATGTTGCAGGATTTGGTGAGCGGGCACCTACCAAATCACATAGACATTGTATACAGACACCATTGTCTTTGTTCACATCTCTGGTATTCAGGCAACATTGCCTTACCAGTGCCCACATTTGCAGGAACACTTACAAGCTGCTGAACAGTCACTACATTTCACCTGCCTTACCAGGATACTGCTAGCATCCTACATTCCACTCTTCCTTAACAGGATACTTTCAAGTACACTTTGTTTATCCTGCTCAACAGGACACCAAGTGCACCAACACCAGGCTACCCAAAGACCCTGGATATCTCCATTGTGAGGACCCTTTCTGTTACTCTTTCAGTATCAGTAATTTAGTGATTCCACTGATTACCTTTAAAGGGGAACTCTCACCTTAATTGTTAAAGAGATAGTTTGCATTTGTAGCCTATTGCTCAAATGATCATTGCCTGGGTCTGTGATTTCAGGATTTGAGGGAAACAGACTGACCGTGTTTAAGCCAGATCTGTTCCCCTTTATGTCTGAGTGCATAGGCCACTTTAGAGTCATTTAAGTTGTTTGACTGTGCTATTTTGTAGTCTACATTTGGGTTGGATTTATATTGTTAAAGATCACAGTTTGCTATTCTTCACTATTGAGTTATCAGACTACTATTTGATTGTGGAGAGTCTCCCAGTAAACAAACTTCCTGTTCACTATATCTGTGTCTGTTATTACTGTGTTTTCAATTACACTGTTTGCTAGGTGTGTCAGAAGGGCTGGGACAGTTCTTGGGGTTGAGGGGCAGAGTATGGAAACCAACTATACTTAAAGCGGAAGTAAACCCACCGATTTAACAGTTTCAAAAAAAGGGCATGCCGGGAATGCTAACTGCACATTGGCTATGCTATCAACCAAACAGTCAAACCATCCAATGGCTGGTGTCATAACGGATCACATGTGCAGCACCGTGGCAGTTGAAGATTAAACAGAGGCAAAGATGGCAGCTTCCTTGGCTGAAAACTATAGGGGGGTTTACTTCCACTTTAAGCATCTCCTCTGGGGGCAGAGAAAAATATGTAACAAGTAACTTGTTATTTCTAACCTTTTTTAAAAATGCTAGTTGCTTGGCTTTCTCAGGCTTCATTACTGACCCCAAACAAGCATGATACAGGTGATGTTAGAGTAAACTTTTTTTGGGATAAGAAATCTCATTTGGTGCAACAGCTAGTTAGTGCCTGGAAATCCCAAAAGTGTCAATACGTTTTTTTTTCTTGAGCCAAAGCTTCATTAAACATTTTTTTCCCAAAAGCACAGGTAACTATCAATTGACTTTACATTATTGGTATTCTTTATGACTAGAAAAGTGTTAAAAAATAGAAATATTTCTCCTAGCAACCGTATTCTATCTGTTCCCTTCTATATACAATACGTACATAAAAAAATGTATAACAATGTATGTCAGTTGTACTCACTTGTAAGGAATATTACAAACATGATAGCAAAGTCATGGACAAGGAACTGATTGTTTCCAAAGATATTTCGTTGCTGAAAAAGCACAGAATACATCAGGAAATGTTACGAGCAGTACAATCTCTATTGCTATCACTAGTTATAGAGTGACTATTTTTTTCTATGTTAGTAAAAATGAATGTCTTACCCAGTATAGCAGCAGTGTGTTGATATATTCAATTAATCCAAACATAGACATGTATTTAAACATGCAGAAAGATGTAACAAGTGCAGCTCGTCCTTCCCTGAAAAAAAAAAAAAGTCACTGGTATATTCATCAACTGTTAAAACGATGGTATTTCCAGCTATACAGCAAGTAGCTCACCAAAGGCAGCTTAAACAAAATTTAGGATATAGCCACACAAGGGCATTTTCATGCCTGTGATTTCATACCTGCAGTCTGTCAGATCCCACCAACAAGAGAATCTTATTCAAGAAGCAGGGTGAGGGTAAGTTCCTCATAATACCACAGTAGGCATGTAGACCTACAGTATTATGGTGTGCACTCCTCCCTGGACCGTGGGACCCCCAAAATTTTTTAGGGTGTGCAACAGTGTGTATGTGGGGGGAAAAATGTCATACTTGATCTTTTCTCCAGTGAAACCAGAAGCATTTTCCTCTGTGCATTTCCAGGTTGCGGGCTGTCATCTGATAGCCAGCTGCGGCTGTGTTGTTTATGGTTTCTCTATCCCCAATCAGTTCAGGGACAGGGTGGGAGATATATATAGGGTCTAACATACCCCTGATGTCTCCATAGACAACCTGTCTCTGTACAATCCTATCACACATGTGGCGTATCAGCCCCTTATGCTAATAGTCAAGTGAAGGTAAAAAAAGAATAAAGCTCAATAAAAATGTTTAAAAGCCTCTCAGTACTCACTGAAGAGATATAATTCTATGGCCATTGTTCATGGTTTACTCTAAACTGTTGTGCTGTGAAGATTTTTAATGCTTTGCCTATAGAGAATACATTTTGTGGGTGCACTCCATCTTTGGAATATACATGTTTGGTATCTAATTACATGACACATTCTTAAATTTTATATTTTACAAAAAAATGGGGATTTTATTGTGTTTGTGTGCACGAAAATTTTTACTGAAACTATAGTTTGATAAACTAATATCATATAACCTAAAATTTTACAATTATCAGCTTTTTATTTTACAAGTCTCTGCTTTCAGAAAATGTGTTTTTGGGGGAGTGGGTTGGGTAATCTAAAGGCCAAAAAGTGGCATTTAAAATGCATGTGTGAAAAATAAAACCTCAGTCAAATCCATTCTTTGTATACCCTTCTTGGGCTTTTTTCATTCTCTCATTATGTAGATTTTCTTTCTCTTCTTGTACAGGCATACCCCACTTTTAAGTACACAATGGGGTTTATTTACTAAAGCTGAAAGTGCAAAATCAGGCTCACTTCTGAATAGAAACCAATGAGCTTCCAGGTTTTATTACGAAAGCTTAATTGAACAGGCCGAGGTTAGAAGCTCATTGGCATCTATGCAGAAGTGAGCCTGATTTTGCACTTTCCAGCTTTAGTAAATAAACCTCATTCTGTACTTTAAAGTGGGGTATGCCTGTACTTGGGTGACAGCATGGTTAAAGTTCTAATCATTCCCATTCTCTGCTAATATATATATATATATATATATATATATATATATATATATATTGTTGTGTCCCCCTTGGAGATCTCCAGGACAGCAAATTAAGTGAAATCACCCAGCAGGAATTTTGTAATTTTTTTTCTTTTGTTATAAAATGGTATGGGTAGCCGAACATGTACCAATGCAAAAAAAAGGATGTGTCATTCTGCGGTGGCAGTTGTCGGGCAACAGGGAAACTTCATTGGGCAGCAGGAAATCATCATTGGCTCATGAGTTGTAATGAATAATGAGGATCTGCATTGCTGGACGACGTGAGTAATGCTAGATTTAAATCTGAGGGCACTAACTCCTGTAGGCGAGAGGGCTGGATATCTGGGTCATCCCCACATCCTTTCTCTCAAAAGGGAGATGAGAGTTTGCAGACTTATCAGAATCTGGAAGCCTCCCTAATAATAATGGGGCCCCAGATATGCAGCCCTACCCCCTACAGGAATGAGTATTAGGTGCATTACCCCCTTTTTAAGCATTTCCTTAAAAAAAGTAAATAAAGACACCCACACCGTTAAAAGGTCCTTCATTAAAATATCCACCCTACTCAAACAATAGTGTGCCATAATATAAATCCAATATAACCTTGGATCTGGGGTCACATCTTTACACGCGTGGACCACAAGCATCTTGTGGGTAGGAAAGATTTGTCCATTTTACCTTATGACACGTTTGTTTTACTAATTTTAAATGTGAGTATTCTGATTTATCTGGAATAAACTGTTATACTTCGTTTGATATACTGCACCTTGAGGAGTTGTCTGCTCTTATTTTGATGCACGAGACCTGTGGATTTACCAACCTTGAGGGACATACAGGATCCATTTGCATGTTGCCTTAGAGGAGAGGAGACCAGCCTGTGGATTTTCATTGTGCTTGTTTGATCACTTATAACCTAGTGGTCCATATTTTGGGGTAAGTTGCCCAGTGTGTTGGTGTTCGGTGGATGGTTTACTACTATTCACCTCAGTCTGTCTGGTTATGCACCTCAGGTAACCCCTAAGATATATGGACTTTTATGAACTCATGTGCTGTTTACATACTAGTCTCCATGGACATTTTTGAACTTTTATGTTTTATTTGTCTTTTAGCGCTGTGTATTTTCTTCTTTTTTTTTTTTTCACGATGACCCATTGCCAGCGTGGCCCATCATTTGATACAACAACCAGACACCCAATCATCTTGCCACATTACAACTACTACTATAATGAAATATTATTGTCTTTTTTTTCATCTCGGCCTGCCTAAGTCAGGGCTACGGGATCTCTCATTTTGAGGAGGTAGCACTACTGCCACAAACTGACAGATGCCTGGCCAGTTTCTGTTTTTAAACAAACCAGCTGGAACCTGTCATTTAGTAGCAGAAGTGCTACCTTAAGAAAACAATATTTCATTATATAGGGATTCATTTTTTTTGTTTTTAACAAGCTGTATGTAGCAAAGCAGTAAATGTAAGATGTAAAAGCAAATTGTTGAGGACTAGATTAACATGAGAAAAGTGCTGGCTCATCCTTTAGTTTCTTACTATGTAATAAATAAGTTATGTTTGTGACTTGCCGAATAAATACTTACTTTAACAGCTCAGAAACACATTGGATATTTGTGACATGTGAGTTAAAAGGTGCAGCTACAGATGCTTCTTGTACTGATAGAGAAACCCCAGCATTGGCCATCTTCAAAGCCTTTAAGTAAATGAATAATCATGTATGAATTACTGGCGTGTTGTAAAAACAGGTTGATTTTAGCCTAGAGCATATACAATAAGCGTCACTAAATCATAGTACACATACAGTGCAAACAAGCTTGCTGACAGAATGCACATTTGCAAACTATTGCTATTAGACAACTCTGTTCAATTTGATTCCTCAAAGGTAGTGTCCTAAAAATTTCACCTTGCATTAAAATAAAGCTTGTGCCATCATATGATAAATTTTATTTATGAAATGCAGGGCTTTTTTTCTCAGAGAATAGGTGCAGGAACTCCCCCTTTTCTGAGCCACCCCTTTTCTCCACCCCTACCCACTTCCGAGCAACATTCCTTGGTTCCATACCTACCCACCTCCCAGTACAATACAAAATCAAATATCAATTTGTGGTGCTAAGTAAACCGTAAGGAATTTGGAAATATAACAAGAAATGCAGTAAAATAGATCCCCTGCAGCCAGTAACAATAGAGCCACCGCCAACAACAATAGACCACTCGCACACAAACCCCCCCCAGCAACAATAGACTCCCGGCAGCAACAGCAGATCTCCCCACAATCAGTATCAATAGACTCTCCGGCAGCCAGCAACAATAGACCCCTCCCGCAACAGTAGATTTATTCCAGCAACAACTGACCCCCCTCCAGCAATATAAGACCCACCCCCAGCAACAGTAGGTCCCCCACCAGCAACAATAGACCCCCATGAAAAAAATGATCCCCACCAGCTAGAATAGATCCCCCATCAGTGAGCATCAATAGACCCTGCACCACACCCCATCAGCACTTGCCATTACATACAGTCAGTGGTAAAGGTGCCGAAATTGCGTTCCACCGTGTTCCCGCTGAAAAAAAGCCCTGATGAAATGTACAATAGAAGGACACATTGTGCGACAAGGATAACTTACTTGGCCTAGTCCATAAAGTAAAGAATCAATGCTGAAGGCAGTGTGTTGCCATTATTAAAGCTAAACGCCAGGTATAATCTTTATTGCGTACTTGCAGTACATTGGTCCAGCATTGGCCTACTAAAGTGATAACCGTAGTCTTCTGGGTCCTGTGCTGAGCAGCTTCCCTCCTGCACACTGACCACTGTGGGTCACTCATTCTGCACCGCCATCTTTCATACAATGACTTGTATTTTTTTCAGTGAATGCACAGTGTTCTTTGATTTGACTAGGTGGAAGTCACATCATTACCATCCCTCCTTTCCACCTTGTCAAATCAGAGAATGCCATGTATTTCCTTAAAAAAAATACAGTGTTCTGTGAATGTGCAGACCCTTGGGTATGAGATAGGCCCAAGCTAGACCAATATACAGTAAGTATGTAAAAAGATCCTACCTGTGGTTCAGATTTAAACTATGCTCTACAGCTTTGCCATTTCTTAAAGCGTTTGTTAACCCAAAAAAAAAAATATGTAGATTCTGGTCCCTTAAAGCAGATTACGGAGCACAGTGCTTGTGCTGTGTAATCTGCCCCCCTCTAAACTGTAAAAAAAAACAAAAAACAAACCTACCACTTCCTGAATGGTCTCTCTAAACAGACCACAATAACCAGGGCTGCTCCACTCTCATCACCATGGACAAAGTGCCTCCCTCTGTGATAGGCTGCCTGCTCTCTGCTCTCCTATCTCACCCCTCCTTCCTGCCTGTCATTCCCCTCTGTGTCTGTCTCCGGCCTCGCCCCGCTCCCCACCGCTATTCTTGCAATTTGCAAAATTTCACTGCCAGCCTCCAAATGCACACTATGTCATTTGTTTTAAAAAACAAGCGCTGTAATACCCAATTTCAGCTGTCTTCGGGCCAGTCATGTGACTCGCAGCCACTTTACAGTTACGATACATTGCTTTTGCGGAGGAGACGAGTGGCCACGTGATCTCCCCGTCTGACGTCAGAGGGAGATCATGGCCCCTCCCTCAGAAGCAATGTGTCGGAGCTGGAAAGCAGCCGCGAGTGATGTGACCGGCCTGAAGACAGCTGATATTTGGTATTCACAGAGCTCGTTTTTTAAAACGAATGACACAATGTGCTATGCCAGCCTTAAATTTTTTAGATTAATCTAAACTTCCAAATAATTTTTCTATATTTTTCTATATTCACAAAAGCCTATCCATACACAAAAATAATAGATTAAGGTTTAGACCTACTGTTTAGGTCAGTTAGTGTTGGTAATTTAAAGAACATGATTTCAAAGTTTGTTGATTCCAGTGGTGAAAATGCTGAAACAAACTACTTAATAAAGTGTTGTATGTGGAACAGAAGAGGAAAAGAAAAGAGCCTACTGAGTTCCTGATGGAAGCTGGATCTGGCCAAGTGGCATGAAGGTTAAGGGACATAAATGTATATGGAGCAACAATGATGGATACTAGGGTGGCTGCAGACTTTGAGCAAGCGCCCAGTACAGTTTGTAACCACCTATGATTAAAGCGGAGTTCCACCCTAAAGTGGAACTTTCGCTTATCGGATTCCTCCCCCCCTCCGGTGCCACAATTGGCACCTTTCAGGGGGGAGGGGGGTGCACATACCTGTATAATACAGGTATCTGCACCCACTTCCGGATAGCTGCCCCGCCCCTATCCGGAGCTGCCCCGCCCCTTATCCGGAGCTGCCCCGTTGTGTCTTGGGAAACACAGTTCCCAGGACACAGCGGGGACCAATATGGGCGCGCAGCGCGACTCGCGCATGCGCAGTAGGGACCGGGCAGTGAAGGCGTTGCGTCTTCACTTCCTGATTCCCTGACGGCGGGGCAGCGAGAGACGAGCGGTCTCTCGTCACATTCTGCCTACACCGCTGGAACCAGGAACAGGTAAGTGTCCATTTATTAAAAGTCAGCAGCTGCACTATTTGTAGCTGCTGACTTTTAATATTTTTTGTGCGGGTGCAGCTCCGCTTTAAATCGTTACTAAAAAATAAAAAGTACTGCATAAATGCGTATAGAATACTTACAGCACAGTCATTGGCTCCATCTCCACACATTCCTACATAATAACTGAAAAATATAATTGGTTAAATTATATTATGCTTATAATTTTGCAGAAAAATAAAACCAGTACAATTATTTATGAATCCTATGTGATAAGTCTTTTACTAACAGGCCAATGAATTTGGTTAAGTGAGAAGTTAAATAAACTGGAATCTCTGTGTGTATTCAGTACATTTTATATAATTTCACCAAATATTACAATATTAACTGAATTATTAAATATATTTTTTAGACTTTAGACAATTATTGTTCTAGTACTTACTCAAGTTTTCGGAATTCATCTATAATTGCTGATTTTTGCCCAGGAGACATTCTTGCAAAAACTGTTCCATTCATCAAAATCTGAAAAGTAAAAGAAAACTGTTGAAATGTTGGAATTTACAAGTATTGGCTTTTAGCCAAAAGGGGATCTTATGCAGTAATTATACATACATTGTTCAATTAAATGTATTACAGTAGTGGGCACATAAACATACATAACACATACGGAACCACTTACCTTTGGTAACAAATCTGGAAAATATTGCTCTAGATTTTCATAGGTTTTTCCACTCAGTGAAAAATGGTAATCACTGCTCTGTTTTTTGGCAGCCAGTATATTATCAACATCAATACTAATATCCTGTCATTGAAAAAAATATTTATGTTATATCAATCAAAAAATTTAAAGTAACACAACTGTTTCCTATTGCGATACAGCAGTTAGGCTCCCACGTTTTTATTTATTTTTTTATAAAAAAAATGTATACCCACACATAACCTTAGTATGCAAAATGATTACTTATTAACTAAGAAGTGATGGTCTTTTTTCTATTATATTAAAACTTGCTTTATTTTTATGTACAAATTGTAATTACATATGTACATGTGGGAAGACAAGTTCCTAAATTAGACCTCACCCCTCTCTCTCTCTCTCTCTCTCGCGCTCTCTCTCTCTCTCCACCCTGTTTTTGATAACATTTTATAGACTAGGGAGGTTATTTACGAAAGGTAACTCCTCTTTGCACTACAAGTGCACTTGGAAGTGTAGTCGCTGTAAATCTGAGGGGTAGATCTGAAATGATGGGAAGCTCTGCTGATTTTATCATCCGATCATGTCCAAGCTAAAATGCTGTTTTTTATTTTCCTTGTATGTCACCCTAGGATTTACAGCGACTGCACTTCCAAGTGCACTTGCAGTGCAAAGTGGATTTGCCTTTCATAAATAACCTATGTTTAAAAAAAATATAGATCCTCAATGCTTGATTAGTTGAAGGTTTTATACACAATATAAGAGATTGTCAGTTTAGCTTCTACGTCAGATCCTTATAGCTTTCATTTACTTCATTATCTTTTTTATCAATAGTAATACTATACTGAAATTTGAAGTGATACCTTAATTACAGAAACCTTACAATTATAGAATATCATCACAAGCAACTTACTCTTAGATCTTACAAAGACAGAAATATAGATTTAAAAAAATGTATACATTCTCGAAATACATTAAAGAAGAAAATTCAGATTTATTGAATCATTTTGAGACCTGAATAGTTTTATTTTGTACAGTCTGTGGGTATTCCAGAAGTTTCCAGGTCACAGATGCTGAAGAACACCCCTCAGGTTTACATGCTTCCACTAAAATCACTTGACTGTCATCAGGAATCATGGCACAGTTTTTGGCAACTGTGGTTGCTGTTTGTATGTTGTCCCCTGAATGAAAAACATATAATCACCAAACTTGTCAAACCATTTCAAGCCTCATATGAACTCCTTATTATGTTAGACAAATACTAGATGTTACTGTATGCAAGACAATACTCCAAGGTAAAGTGTATAAAAGTCCAGGTATTAGTTAATATGCATAGGGAAATTTGCCAGGTTTAGATCTAGAAAATCAGTGGGTACCTTGAACACCTTAAACTATATGTGTATACAGGCATGTACTGGCCATCGGTACTATCAGGAGTTTCCCGGTGGGCCGATGGCTCAGTGGGCCGGTTTCAGTGACAGTGGAGGTAGAGCAGGCGGGGACTCCCAAACCCTGTCCACCAATAAGCTAATTCCCTTTGGGCGGATTATTCTGCAGCAGTGCACTTCACAGTTGAAGGCCGGCTTGTGCTATATCAGTACACTGGAGCCGGCTGGGAGTGCTGCTGCGGATTAATCTGCCTAAAGCCAAAAGTGATGAAATAGTCTGCTTTCTGTCCCCCGGCTTCCACTGAACACAGGGGAGAGCCAGAGAAGTTTTTTTTTCTAAACAGCTACACAGCGGGAGTCAGTGGACAGTATTTGAGATACTCACATAACCCCCCCCCCCCCGGTTTCCTCCAGCTCTTGTTACCCAGCTCTGTGGTGCCCAGGAGGAAGGGAGAGGACCAGATGTACCAGCAGTGCACAGCTGGTCCTGGGCTCCCACCTGCAGGACAAGCACTGCACACAGGACCTAGGTAGAAGAAGCTGTGTAGACCAGGTACTGGGGGGGACTAACATTGATGGGCACTTATAAGGCTGCGCTGATGGGCACTGATCAGGCAGCATTAATGGGCACTGGTGTGACTGCATTAATGGGCACTGGTGTGGTTGCATTATTTGGGCACTGATGTGGCTGCGCTGATGGGCACTGATCAGGCTGCATTAATGGGCACTGGTGTGGCTGCATTAATGGACACTGGTGTGGCTGCGCTGATGGGCACTGATCAGGCTGCATTAATGGGCACTGGTGTGGCTGCATTAATACACTGGTGTGGTTATGCCCTGTCCTATGCACAATAGTGGAATGTTTTTACTTATGTTTTTTTTTGTGCAATTGTGTATAGTTTATATACTGTTTTTGTGCATGTTTGCAAAAAAATATATAATTTTTTTTGTTCCAGGTTTCAAAGTTAACACTACATAACAGGGCCTATTGGGATATCCAAGCTCAATTGCATAGCAAAAAAACAAAACAAACAGAAACAAAAGCACAATAAAATCACAATAAAAACAACCTAGCTAAAACCAAGGCATTCTAAACTATCTAAAAATGTGTACGCTCTAACCGCCCGTGCAGGATGAAATATTAGGATTCTTATTGGCCACTCTCCCTCTCAAACATCCTACAGAGCTAAACTCTTTATTTATAAAAATACGCACTCTCCCATATCTCAGGTGGAATCCTTATGGGTAGAGCTCCAAAGGGATGAAGCTAAGGGGAAAATAATACTGGTAGTATGCAGCAAGGATGGGAAGTGTCATTTTAATGGGGGATTTTAATTATTCAGACATAGACTGGGCGGAGTGAACCACGCATTCATCTAAGGCTCGCCGGTTCCTAAATGTCTTGCAGGACAATTTCATGGGTCAGTTGGTAGACGCACCAACTGGAAACAAGGCGTTACTAGATCTACTGATTACCAACAATACAGACCTGATCACGGATGTGGAAATATGGGGTGTGACAGACCTAGCCGGGACACGGGCTTTTTGAGAGGACTACATGCTAGCCTCCTGCCAGCTGATCACGGGCCCCCCAAAATACACTCTCTGTATATGCATTTGGCATTAGAAATAGACTAGCATCTGACACCTTGTGTCCCATTCAATGTCATGATGAACTCAAGCCACCTGTCTATTGTGTAAATGAGGCTGGTCTGGCTTGTAAGGTGTATTCCACACACTGTCAGATGCTAATGTCGTCAACTCCAGACAGCCTGTCTGTTGCCTTGTGTAATTCTAAAGAATATTTCACCTATTGTTGTGTGTGCTAATTAACCCTGTAATTGAATGAAGGAGCCCAGTGTTGATTAAGATAATTAGCTCATGCTAATCAGGTTAGGCTTGAGTCAACTGTATATAAGTGTGACATGTCAAATAAAGATTCATTCCTGATGTACCCTACACTGGTGTTGTCTGGTGACTGGGTAAGCTAAGGGGGTCTTGGATTGTGTGGTACCGGACAGAGGAAGCAGTTACGGCGGACATCTTGGGTACGAGGTCCGTCACAATTGGCTGGCAGCGGTGGGATCGTGCTTCCTTGTCGTGAACACATCCAAACCATCACCTGGATCCAAGGCCCGGATAGCAGAGGTACAGATACATCATGGAAGAGGAATTCGGAAGGAGGTTGCGAGAGATGCGGATACAGCACAGAGGACCAGTATCGGTGCAGGTCCTGCTGGGATGGTATGATTCTGTTCGCCTACAACTCTGGAAAGAAGCGCTAGCCTGTGAGCAGCGACACCAGGGAAAAGTTCTCCCCTCCATCCATGTAAGGTACTGGTCGCAGTATGAAGTAAGATTGCTGTTATTGGGGGAACAACCGAAGCAGGAGTGGACAGCTGAGTTAAGCAGGCTGATCCGGGCAGAAATGCGTTTGGACGAGAGCTACAGAGCCCTCCGGTGGTATGTAGCCCAAGTGTGCCCGTGGACAGCGGATGACAGGCCCACGGAAGGCTTTGATTATAATGGCCTGGGATTGTTGTACTGGAGGCTGTCCGAGGACCCCGACTTTGGGAGTGATCTGGAGTGGCGTTTGGAGGAAATAATGGAGCACAGAGAGCAAAGATTGAACGTCTCGGAAGTGCTCTGGGCACAGGAAGATTTGGAGTTCCTGGCCGCTCAGGAATGGGAGCTGGAGATCGCCTACATACAGCTGCTAGACTCTGCTCAGCAGCAGGGTGGTGCTCCCTTTGCCTGGGACGATCAGGAAATACCAGCAGACAGCTCTGAAATCCTGGCTGAAGAGTCGGCGATGTGGCATAGTAACAGAGTGCTTTGCTCACCTGCCCCCGCAGCTATGGACGCGGAGGTCTTATGGCGGATGCAGCAAGTGCTGACTGACCTTGATGATCCTGTTACTGCACAAAACGAGGTTGGACGGAGGAATATGCCTGTCCAGCAGCATGCAAGAGAATCGGCAGTGGAAAATCTGGAAATTGCCATCCCCAAAGCTGAAGTGCTGACAACCGGCCAGAGCTCGGCCAACCTCTGCTCAGCACTGATAGCATCTTCTGGGTTCCATGGACAGGAGATGGTGAACCTCTATCCCCAGACATCAGTTGTAGAGACTGGGGATTTGATAGACTTTTCTGCTGAGGAAAAACAACCTGATGAGCCTCCAGCAGAAGAGCTGGTATTAGGGCCGAACTTCACTGTGCTCTGCCCAGCACCAACGCCAGTATCCATGGAGTTGCAAGGAACTTCCCCAGCTGAAGCTCTGGTCACTGAACAGAGGGTCCAAGACCTCTGTCCCATACCTGTGGCAGTTCTGGAGGCCCAGGGTGAGGAGGTGGTGGTCACTCCCGAGCAGCAGCTCAGGACCCAAGGAGAGAATGCAATCTGCACTTCACATCTGCAGCTTGATCTGGTGTCAGTGGATGGGCCGGTGGTCTCCACTAACAGAAAACCAGCAGAAGTGCTGGCAACCGGGCAGAGTGCTACCAACCTCTGCCCAGCACCGGTAACAGCTGCGGAGTTCCAGGGAGCTGGGGCAGTCGGCCTCTCTCCCCAACAGTTAGCTGGAGCAGATGATGTAGGGAAGCTCCTACGCCCACCTGAACTGCTGGCAACGGAACAGAGCGCTGCTGGCCTCTGCCCTCAACTGACACAGGACAGATTTCCTGTAAAGGTGGATGGGAATTCAGTCTCCACCTGTATACCCCAGGGATGCTGGGCAGTAGGCCCATATGGCCAACAGCATGACAGACTGAGCCCAGTCACCCTGTCTTCTCTCCAGCGGCTGAAAAGACTCCAGGGAGGAGGGCCAGTCCAGGCCTCTCCCCAGCGGCAGATATGTTCTATGAGAGAGGCAGAGGTTGGCTGGGTGAGTAATACTCTGTTTGAAACAATTTGGTTGGGATACTGTGTGGGTACAGGCATTAGAGGACTGGAACTATGGACTAACTTCGGAGTCAACCCGTCTGGGGTCTCCTCCTGTGTTAGTCTCCTGCCGAAAGGGGAGAAATGTGACAGACCTAGCCGGGACACGGGCTTTTTGAGAGGACTACATGCTAGCCTCCTGCCAGCTGATCACGGGCCCCCCAAAATACACTCTCTGTATATGCATTTGGCATTAGAAATAGACTAGCATCTGACACCTTGTGTCCCATTCAATGTCATGATGAACTCAAGCCACCTGTCTATTGTGTAAATGAGGCTGGTCTGGCTTGTAAGGTGTATTCCACACACTGTCAGATGCTAATGTCGTCAACTCCAGACAGCCTGTCTGTTGCCTTGTGTAATTCTAAAGAATATTTCACCTATTGTTGTGTGTGCTAATTAACCCTGTAATTGAATGAAGGAGCCCAGTGTTGATTAAGATTATTAGCTCATGCTAATCAGGTTAGGCTTGAGTCAACTGTATATAAGTGTGACATGTCAAATAAAGATTCATTCCTGATGTACCCTACACTGGTGTTGTCTGGTGACTGGGTAAGCTAAGGGGGTCTTGGATTGTGTGGTACCGGACAGAGGAAGCAGTTACGGCGGACATCTTGGGTACGAGGTCCGTCACATGGGGCAATTTAGGAAACAGCAATCACAGGTCAATTAGCTTCAGTGTAAATCACCCAAATAGGAAACACAAGGGGAATACAAAGACACTGAACTTCAATTGAGCAAACTTCCCTAAACTATGTACCTTGCTAGATGATATGAATTGGGATAAAATCTTAGAAACAAAGAACACGGAGGAGAGGTGGGTTTGCTTTAAGAGCATATTAAATAAGGGCATTAGCCAGTGCATCCCATTGGAAAATAAATTTAAAAGAGCGAACAAAAGTCCTGGATGGCCTAACTATAATGTAAAAATGCATAAAAAATGCGAAGGAGAAGGCCTTCAAAAAATTACAAGGCTGAGAGATCATCAACAGCATTTAGACTTTACAAAGAATGCAACAAGATATGTAAGGGTGCAATTAGGGCAGCTAAGATAGAACACGAAAGACACATAGCAGAGGAGAGCAAAAAAAATCACAAGAAATTCTTTAAATATATAAACAGTAAAAAAGGGAGGACAGACCATATTGTGCCACATAAAGAATGATGAAGGACATCTGGTTACAAAGGATGGGGAGATGGCAAAGGTATTGAATTTATTATTTTCCTCAGTCTTCACAAGGGAATCGGGGGGCTTCAGTAACCAAAACTGCAGTGTTTGTCCTCATGACACATCACACAAAGCACCCTCATGGCTAACAGAGGACAGAATTAGAAATAGACTTGGGAAACTTAACATTAATAAATTACTGGGACCAGATGGCTTGCACCCAAGAGTACTTGGGGAACTCAGTCAAGTAATTGCCAGACCATTGTTCCTAATTTTTATTGACAGTCTACTGACTGGAATGGTTCCAGCTGATTGGAGAAAGGCCAATGTAGCACCAATATTTAAATAAGGGCCAAAATACATCCCTGGGAATTACAGACCAGTTAGCCTAACATCAATAGTATGCAAGCTCTTGGAGGGGGTGATAAGGGACTATATACAAGAATTTAATAATGAAAATGGTATCATTAGCAGTAATAAGCATGGATTCAGGAAGAATCATTCTTGCCAAACCATTTTTTTAACCTTCTATGAGGAGGTGAGCTGCCATCTAGATAAAGGAAGGCCCGTAGATGTGGTGTATCTGGATTTTGCAAAAGCATTTGACACAGTTCCCCATAAATGTTTACTGTACAAAGTAAGGTCCCTTGGCATGGACCATAGACTGAGTACATGGACTGAAAACTGGCTACAAGGGCGAGTTCAGAGCGTGGTGATAAATGGGGAATACGCTAAATTGTCAGGGATGGGAAGTGGTGTACCCCAGGGTTCTGTGCTGGGACCAATCCTGTTTAATTTGTTCCCAAACGACCTGGAGGATGGAGTGAACAGCTCAATCTCTGTATTTGCAGATGACATTAAGCTAAGCAGGGTAATACCTTCTCTGCAGGATGTAGAAACCTTGCAAGAAGCTCTGAACAAATATTGGGGTAGGGAACTACATGGCACATGAGGTTTAATGTAGAAAAATGTAAAATAATGCATTTGGGTGGCAAAAATATGAATGCAATCTACTCACTAGGGGGTGAACCTCTGGGGGAATCTAGGATGGAAAAGGACCTGGGGGTCCTAGTAGATGATCAGCAATGGCATTCAATGCCAAGCTGCTGCTAACAAAGCAAACAGAATATTGGCATGCATTAAAAAGGGGATTAACTGGCATGCATTAAAAAGGAGATTAACTCCAGGGATAAAACGATAATTCTCCCAGTCTACAAGACTTTGGTCGGGCCTCACCTGGAGGATGCTGTCCAGTTCTGTGCACCAGTCCTCAGGAAGGATGTACTTGAAATGGAGCAAGTACAAAGAAGGGCAACAAAGCTAATAAAGGGTCTGGAGGATATTAGTTATGAAAAAAAAGTTTGCGAGCAGTGAACGTTTTCTCTCTGGAGAAGAGATGCTTGAGAGGGGATATGAATTTACAAATACCATACTGGTGACCCCACAATAGGGATAAAACTTTTTTGTGGAAGGGAGTTTAATAAGACACGTGGCCACTCACTAAAATTAGAAGAAAAGAGGTTTAACCTTAAACTGCGTAGAGGCTTCTTTACTGTAAGAGCAGCAAGGATGTGAAATTCCCTTCCACAGGCAGTGGTTTCAGCGGGGGGCATCGATAGTTTCAAAAAACTATTAGATAAGCACCTGAACGACTGCAACATACAGGGATATACAATATAATACTGACATAAAATCACATACATAGGTTGAACTTGATGGACTTGTGTCTTTTTTCAACCTCACTTACTATGTAACTATCTAACTATGAAGAGGACTCCAGTGGCAATCTCTAAAGCTCTGGTGAACTTCATGCCCAAGAGGGTTAAGGCAGTGCTGGAAAATAATGGTGACCACACCAAATATTGAGACTTTAGGCCCAGTTTGGACATTTTCACTTATGCCCCGTACACACGGTCGGATTTTCCGACAGAAAATGTCCTATTGGACCATGTTGTCGGAAATTCCGACCGTGTGTGGGCTTCATCTGACTTTTTCTGTCAGAATTTCCGATGGAAAAAGTTTGAGATCCTGCTCTCAAATTTTCTGACAACAAAGTCCTGTCAGACTTTTTCCGATCGTGTGTAGCGAATTCCGACGGACAAAGTGCCACGCATGCTCAGATCACATTACAAGACCAAAGCTATTGGCTACTAGCCTCTACGTAGTCCCGTCATACGCAATGAACGTCACCACGTTCAGAATGATCGGATTTTCCGACAACTTTGTCCGACCATGTGTATGCAACACCAGTGTCAGACAAAATCCGTCAGAAAAAATCAGACGGATTTTGTGGTCGGAATTTCCGACCGTGTGTACGGGGCATTAGGGGTATACTCACTTTTGTTGCCAATGGTTTAGACATTAATGGTTGTGTTGAGTTATTTTGAGGGGACAGCAAATGTACACTGTTATACAAGCTGTACACTAACTACTTTACATTGTAGCAAAGTGTCATTTCTTCAGTGTTGTCACATTGAAAGATATAAAAATATATTATTCACAAAAATGTGAGGGGTGTTCTAACTTATGTGAGATAGTGTGTGTGTGTGTATATATAGATAGATAGATAGATAGATAGATATAGCTAGATATCTATCTATCTATATATATACATAGATATATATCTATATATATATATATATAGATATAGAGATATATAAGAAGGCCAGTATGGTGGCCTGAAATTATGGGAGGAGCCCGGGGGTATTTAACCAGCCCACAGGCTGCTGGTCTTTGTCGGTTTCCTGTGCAAAATATCTGTTACGTCAGACATCTATGGCCGACTATTTGAGACCAGCGTTTGCGAGTTCCTGTTCGTGAGTTCCCATATTCGTTAGTCCCGTCTTGGCCAGTTGTGTTGCAAGTTCTGTGTTCCGTGTCCGTGAGTCGTTATCGTTCGTGTTGTGTCGCACTCATGTTACTGAGTCGCAGGTTCAGTACAACACATCTGGTTCGGCTGTCGCAGGTAGGCCTTCGGCTCCCGATTTCATTTCTATGCACCGCTTGTTATGTCACTAAACTGTGATACCTGCACTAACTCACGAATCACTCACAAACATGTCACGATTCAAACATTTCACCCGCACGTGTTCGTTACCAAACAATGGATGTTACCGGGTGTCGCAGGCGACTCGTAGTCGCTCGCTCATGACACTCCGGTCGATGCCGCATCAGGCACTCATTTCGCAAATATTTCACCTGTTCGAATTGCACAATCTTTTTTGAATCGTTTAAAAAACATTGGCGAGTCATTTCGGATCTATCCGAAACACTTCCAATCATTTCTATCATGTCAATCATTTCGAATCATTTCATTTCAATCATTTCATTTCATTTCTGTCACGAGCTGCGCTCCGATTCGAATCTCGTCGCATCTTCGATGCACTGATTCGCTCCGGTGTGCCCCAGACTGCGGCCTCATTTCAATACATGTTCCAGAGACAGACTCACTATTTGGTTACAGATGCAGGCTTTGATTCTAGTCTTTGTCATGATATCTGTCACATATTACGCTTCGATTCGAATCCAGTCGCATCCAAGATGCAGCGATTTGCTCCGATTCTCCCAGCTGCTCGGCCTCATTTCAGTACATGCTCCAGAGACGGATTCACTTGTTGGAAGTAGCCTCAGTTACTGATTCTAGTCTTTGTCATGGCATCGTTTCTGTCACATATTACGTTCCGATTCGAATCCAGTCGCATTCGAAAGAGATGCACCGACCGATTCGATCCAGTGCGCCCAGCTGCTCGGCCTCATTTCCGTACATGCGCCAGAGACGGATTCACTTGTCGGTAGTAGCCTCAGTTGTTGATTCTAGTCTTTATCATGGCATATCATTTCTGTCACTTATCACGCTCCGATTCAAATCCAGTCGCATCCAGTCGATGCACCGATTCGACTGGGTACGCCCAGCTGCTCGGCCTCATTTCAATACATGCTCCAGAGACAGATTCACTTCGAAGGTTCGGTCATTTTTTGATTCTCGTCTTTTTCATGGTATATCATTTCTGTGTTACCTTACCACGTTCCGACACAAATTTAGTCATGACCCCGCACTAATTCGTCAATCATTTCACCTCACGTATCGCGCTCTGATTCGAATTCCGTGGCATCTACGATGTTACCAATTCGTCCCGGTGTGCCCCAGGTATTTGGCCTCATTCGTTGTCTCATTTCAGTACATGCTCCAGAGTCCGGTTCGCAGTCACTCGCAATGCGGTACGACCGAGCCAGGCCTCTGTCATGGGAGTTTATTTCCTCAAAGGCAACATGTCATTTCATTTCATTTGTATTGTTGTCTGTCATTTCATTCATTTTATTCCATTTCATTAATTTCAACTCCTAAAGTCACTGACGCCTCTTGTTATCATCAAATTCTGAACCAATTCACAGGACAAACAGCAAACAACCCTCAAACGAGTGTTTTTCTCACATTTTCTTCAGGTCAGTCGGATTCAGTAGGTCCACCTGCACCAGCTTGAACGGTGCTTCAGCAGGCTCCAGTCTGCAAACATTCACCCCAGAGGACAAGGCAACAGGTGTCATAAAGCCACAACATGTCTCCAGCCGGCAGTGAAGACCTTACCGCCCCTCTGTCACCCTATCCAGTCTCCAAGAGTGGCAATATTCAGTCTCTCAGGGGGTGGACTATCCCCAGACTGACAGCGGAGCTGAGACGTAGAGGGGTCCCCTTTCCTACCACGGCCAGGAAGGCAGAGCTGTTCAGGCTCCTCTTTCCTCCACCTGCCTCAGCAGGATCCAGCACCCAGCAGGCGTCTCAATCTCATCTGCCATTGCTCAGCTACACACCCTTGTGTCATCCCTGTCCTCATCGGTCGTTGAGGTACAGAACAGGGTGACACTCTTGGAGACCAGACCGGCTGTTGCATCCCCTGACCCTGCCGTAGTCCAAACCATCACAACACCTTCTACAGGTATCGCAGTGTGGAGTCCGGTGGTACACCCTTCTCACCTGGTACCACCCAACGTCAGGAAGGACATCCTAGAGGGCATGGATGTCAACCTGGCCTCACTCCTGATCTCGGTACATGATCTGGCAGAGAATAAGGCGTACACCTGGGGGGTCATCTCAGTTATCCTGAAAGCCAAGGACCCCAGGCTTAACAGGAAACTCTCTGTGCCAGAATTTACTTTGGCATTTGGCATGTTGAGGGACGTGGTGTGTTCATCCTCCCCCGGCAGACGGGAGGAGATGGACTTATACCTCCACGTAGTCGTAGACCTAGGCTACAAATATGGTGGCTTTGGGTTCTACGACTACCACCGCTCCTTCTCAGCCAAAGCCGCAGCGAGGTTCCTCCAGTTCCATATACCCACAGACTGGAGTGTCATGGACACGGAGCTGTTCTGCCGGCACTTTGCGGGCCTACGGTCACCACTGTGTGCCATATGCCAGTCGGCGACCCACACCGCTGTCTGGCTACCATCCAACAGATAGACAACACGGCTACTACCAGCACAGGTCAGAGTCAGCAGGCCCCTGCACGAGGGCCACAAACGGACAAACTTGGATGACTAGTTTAGACGGCCGGGGGAGCAGCAATCTGCAATAATTATAACTATGGCACCTGTAATTTTAGCCAGTGCCGCCTACTCTACGTCTGTACCCTATGTCAGAGGGCTCACCCCAGGCTCCTATGCGAGGTCAAGCAAATTAAGGCGTGACAGCCTCCCCCCAGATAAACTGGACTGCATTAGAACGGTCCGCCGGGAGTTTACCCCTGCCAGAGGATGTACCCAGAAGCAACTTCAGTCCCTTCTCAGGATGCTGAATTTTGCGATGCGGATCATCCCCTAGGGCCGCTCCTCCGCATCCCGTCCGCCAGTTACCTGTCCCACACCCATGACCCGGATCAGGTCATCCAACTCGACGCCGCAGCAATAGTGAACCTTGCCATGAGAGAGGAATTCCTGGCCAACTGGAATGGCGTTTCTCTTTTCATCCCCACAGTGTCCTCCCTGTCACCACAGGTGGTGACAGATGCGGCGGCCTCCACAGAGTCCGCCGCAATTTTTTGGCCATTTATGGGTTTTCAGCGCCCTGGCCACCGCAGGCACTAGCAATACCTGGCTTTATCACCACGTCTGCCCTCTTCGAGCTCTACCCCATTGTGGCAGCAGGGCACCTGTGGGGCCACAGCTGGTCCGGGCAGACAGTAGCCTTTTACAACCGACAACCTTGCTACCGCAGAGATCATAAGCAAAGACAGATCCAAGTCCCGGCCCGTCATGTCCTTCCTACGTAGGCTGGTACAGTTATCCCTTCAGCATCAATTCAACTTCTACAGCTAGTTCATCCCGGGGAAGCGCAATCTGGCAGCGGATGCGCTTTCCCGTTCTAACTATATCTCTTTTCAAACAGATGCCCGGAGCCAGTCCCCTGTCGGCTACTATCCCGGACTGGTCTCAGCTGACCCTGGTTTAGCCCAGCATCTACAGGCAGCGACCAACCTCATTAACTCTTCACTCTCCCGCAATACACGCAAGGCCTATCAGACAGCCTGGAGGGCATTCAACAAGTTCTTGTCTCAGCACCCCAGAGAGACGTCAAGTATCAAACAGACACTAGCCTTTATTTACTATTGTCACGTTCATTTGACGTTATCCCAACACCATACGGCTGTACCTGGTTGGTGTACAGCATTTCCTGTCCCTTCAGGACCCCGCAAGACTCTCCGTATTCACATTCCATGTAGTACGGGCCGTTCTCCGGGGTATTCAGAGACCTCAGCCGGTAGTCTGTCCCAGGCGATTTCCGATAACAGGAGAGATCTTCAGGGACATGTCCACCATCCTGGACACGTCTCCGTTCGGTCTCCTCCCCAGTCTGGTCCTGCAGCCGCCATGCACTTGGCCTTCTTTGGGTTCCTATGACCCAGTGAATCTACCTGTAGCCACCCTTCAGGCCCAGTGTTACACAAACGTAACTTAGTCCGCCACCAGGATCATTTCATCCTACACCTGGCTGTGTCAAAGTCTCAGCAGCTAGGCACAGGAATGGACATTCATTTCTTCAGGACTCATAACAACTGGTGTCCAGTGGCCACACTGAATCGGTTATTGACACTTCTGTCCGATCAGCCAAACTCCAGTCCTCTTCTGCCCTTTCCTGTTAAACCTCTTAACACGCCCCAGTTCATGAAACACGTGCGGATCCTCCTCAGCAACGGACATTCATTCCGGGTCGGGGCAGCCTCAACAGCATCCCGGCAAGATGTCCCGGACCACGTCATCAAAAGCTAGGCAGATGGAAGCCAGCCTGCTTCACCCGCTACATGTGTAATCCACAAGTGGAAATGGCCCAGGCATTTGCCAAGCTTACCCAGTGACTTATCTCAAACCAATAAAGCTATTTCCTACCTGAATATTTTGCCCCCTTATTTTGGTGTACCATACGATAAACCAAAGGCACACTTTCAGGTCCATTTCATGTGGTAAGTTTTGTGTTAAACCTGTATGTCATCTCTACACGTATCGGCCATAGGGCTCTAAACCATAAATATATATATATATCTAGATATATCTATATGTACGGTATATATATATATATATATATATATATATATACATATAGTATATATACACGCAAGAAAATCTAAGGTGTTACCCAATGACATAAAGATCAGGTCAAGAAAACAAATGAGATCCACAAGTCAACATTTTGTGTGTAGTGTACAAAACACCCATTTCTCAAACAGTACTTGTTTAGGGCAGCCTGTGACGTATGGTAAGAAAATGTAAAGTGCTGACAAATTAGAAACAGTGACCATAAAGTAATATTTTATGTTACACTCAATCTAAATGTAGCAGACCGAATTTACAGAAAATGGATATTCATACCCCTAGGGGATAGGGTATCCAATTCGTAAATACAACGTAGTTCTCACTGTGACAGACTGTCAAGAAAGTTCCCACCTCATTTGGCCTGTTCTATAATATCAATGAAACATAGCTGGGATACATTATGGTTTGCTTCTGCAAAATAAATAGAACTGGTGAAGAAAATATAAACATGTAAATGTCACTTCTATGTCTACTGATGAAAGCTCCTATGTTTTGACCAACATAACCTAGCCCGCATAGGCATTTCAAAAGATAAATGACTGTGGATGAGCTACAGTTATAGCCAGTGATTTATTTTTGCATGATGTACAGTATATCAAGGTGAAAGAAAACTTTGAAAAAAGAATTCACAAAATGGCAACTATTTTTTTGCCAAATGGGTTAGCGTAGCAGTCCTTTGGAAAGAACAAGAAGTGCATGTAGTAAAGGTCAAAAGAGGTGGGAAGCTTCTGGACAGGCTGTCACAGCAAGAACTACATTATATACACAAATTGAACACCCTGTACCCTGGTTACTTTAATAGTGGGCACAGTGGTGTAGTGGTTAGCACCCTCACCTAGCAGCAATAGGGTCACTGGTTCAAATCCCAACCACAACACCATCTGCCTGGAGTTTGCATGTTCTCCCTGTCCCTGTGTGGGTTTCCTCTGGGTACTCTGGTTTGCTCCCACACTCCAAAGACATGCTGGTAGGTTAATCAGATCCTGTCTACAAAAATTGGCCCTCGTATACAGTATGTGTATGTGTTTGTAAGCATGTCGGGACCCTGCTGGTTAAAGGACCGTGCTATATCAAGATTCAACACAACTCATGCTATATTTTAATTGATTCTAAAATTAAATATTGCATCATGGCCACTGCTTTTAATGTGTCAGCACTAGGGCTTAACCAACGGTATGGAACTTTGGCTGCCCATTTGGGCAAAATGGGGAGCCAAGCATCATATATAGAAGCCGTATTTCGACTGCTTCTATGTATGACAGTTTCACTCATTCAATGGTTCCTAAGGAAGCAGCGAATACTGGCACCTGCTGCATCCCTAACAACCACTGCTTATACATTACTTAAGCAAAGGGTCAGGAAAGCAGTGACATAATTTTGAAAATATGATGTTTTTAAAGGGGCTTCTGATAACCACCCACCTACAGACACCCCAAACCAAAAGCCAGGGTTGTGGAGAAAAAAACCTTGTCCTCAACAAAGGGAGACCTGACACATATTATCAGTTTTTTAGTGTGAGGTACTTAAAATCCATACAAGATTCAAAAGATCTGATTTGCTCTGTGCAATTTTTTTATTTCATTTCATTTTTTACTGTAGGATGTGCTATAGCTAAAGTTACATTTAAAAAAAAATGATACTGTTTAAATTGCTAGGAAATTGTCTTTGTTTTTTTTTAAATAGAAACTAGAATAAAAGTGTTATTCACTGGCAAAATAAAACAATTGTTCCTATAAAATACCATTTTTTTTTGGTGTTGTGTCCATCACCGGAAGTCCTCTCCAGCATAGAATGACACTGTTAATTTGCCTATTTCCTACATACTTGCCTGTTGTTTAAACGCCCCCTAGTGGGAGCATCATCACACATGTTCAGCTCACACATAGGTCTTGGAAGGCCTGCACTGCCAGGATAAGGAACTTCATCTTACTGGACTAGCAAGAAGACTTCAAGGCTAAAGGTAAGTATAGGGGTTAAAAAATACCAGGGGGTATTTGGGGAGTGGGGGTCAAGTGGCTAAAATTTCTGGAGTCCTCACACACAATGTCCAGTACCATAGGGATATTTAATATTTATACATACATGCACACCTGTGTGTTTCCTGTCTCAGACGCCACTGTCAAACTGACAAATTAATCAAAGGGCTCCAGTCAAGTTAACAGAAAGTGGTCTCTCTGTCACTCTCTTTTATCCTCCTATTAGCATGTGCCTTGTTAGTATATGAATTGATTAACTCCCTGTGCTGCTTCTTTCTCTCCCAGATCTTTGCTGTACATTCAGATATCCTCACTGCTCACATTTAAATCATACATTCAATTATCTTAAGTAAATATACTAGAAAAAGCATCACTAGTATGATCTATGCCTTGTTTTACTGTTGTCTAATATTTATTTTGCAATAATGCCTGCCTACTCAGCAGCAATTAACGTCTATTCCTTATAATCTGTTACTAATGCAATGGAAATTCCCACCTGTGATCATTACAGTCCTGATATTGGCTGCATTGAGCTCCTCAAGGATTGGTTTGGTCTCTGGTTTGAGACGATTTTCTAATACAAGCAAACCAAGGAACTCCATGTCACATTCAACGTCTTCCCTTCAGGAAAATAAATAGATTTTAGTAGAGGTTTGGAGATCCAAAGATGTTTTAGAGAATTTGATAACATAAAATTATAACATTGGTTAAATTAATGTTCATTTAAATATATCACTCACTTATATAAATCTGCTTTCTAGGACTAAATACCTTTGCAAATGTAGTTATTGTCTTGTAAAAGTAGTGGTGACATTATCGCTGTACAGCACTTTCAGTGCCTGTGCAGAGAGCAGAGCTGTGGGAGGGACCCAGTAATCAGACCCACTATAGACTGCCTGCAGAAAAACTACAGGATGGGGGTGGATACAAGACCAGTCACCAGTCATTCTGTATAAACTGCTTGTAAGAAGGTGGTAGTACAAATCCATGTTTGGCCACTAGTTGGCACTTCCCCATAAATATATACAGTGAGTCATGGGGTGGGTGGAGTTGGAGTGAATTAGAGAGAAGAGGTCCTTGTGCCCTGCATAGAAGGCAATCAGGGACAGGACATAGATGGCCCAACCTGGGAGGGTGTTGATGACTGCAACCATAATGGTGAGAAGTTATAGAGTAGTGCTGTAAAGATGTATGCTCTGAAGTTGAATGCAGTGAAATGTCTACCTTGAAGTTGTGCAAGTAAAGCCTTGAATCATTACAAAATTTGGACTGGGTCTAGCCTAAGAACCTATGCCTGGTTCTGCTGAGAAGAATGCAGAGTGAAGTGTCAGGCATAGTAAAGTACATGTGTCAGTGAATGCACAATATTTGTCTCCCTCTAGCAGTGAGGACTTAAACTAACGGGAAGATAAACCAAGAGGCATGTTAGTGGTGCCCATGAATGGAACGTAATGCCCACATGTGGATAGCCCTGCCTACATTTTGGGATAGTCGATAGGATGAAGCCAGATGAAGCAGGAGTAGTTTAAGCCATATGGCCTCCCTAGTTTCCCATTTACCTCTGAATTGGAACCATCACCACCTGTCTCCTCCAGAGGGTCTGGATTATCCCGACTGGTATGGACAATTAAAGCCACAGTCCTCTCCTTTGGGTATGCCATGCCACACTACTCAGACCCTAACCTATTACAGGGCTGGGGACCTCCGTCCTCTTTGTTTAGTGGGGGGGCAGGTTTGGCTTGGATGCATTGATGCAGAGACTGCTCCTTAACCCTTTGAGAAGCTGTCCTGCAAAGAAAACTGGGATCTTCCCATGGAGTGCACCTGCTGCTAAGCTTCTGGAATATGTTATGCCAGTGTCATAGAAATTACCTGCAGATCAGACTGTGCTAGTTTCAGTGGAAAGTTCACCTTAGGGTCAAAAGAGGAGGACATATCTGCCATGGTAGCTGACAACTGGAGTTGTTGCCTGTAAGATTACAGACTAGTGTTCTAAAGATGTAAGCCCTGAAGTTAAATGCAGTAAAATGTCTACCTTGAAGCTGTACAAGTAAAGCCTTGAAAAGTTTTTTAGACTTTCCTTTTCTTATTACCCATGGCCTATCCTAAGAACCTGTACCTGGGTTTGATGGGAAGAATGCAGGGCAAAGTGTCCAGTATAGTAATGTACATGTGCTAGTGAATGTGCGATAATTGACTCCATGTGGGAGTAGGGACTCACACTAGCATGAAGTTAAGGCAAGAGGTCTGTTAGTGGTGCCTATTAATAGAACACTATGTGGATGGCCCTGCCTACAGGGGTTCTAGAAGCAGTGCATCGAAACCCTCTGCGTATCTGAAACACTGGGAGCAGGAATTGCCTCACACTCTTTCTGATGAACACCAATACAAAACTGTTCTCCTAACTTTTACTTCTATCATTACCATAATATAAGAGTGCAATTTTTAACTCCTATCTTGTTGATACTGAGATCCAGTGCACATAAGTAAGTGAGATCCTTGGGTTTCTCCAGTGTGTTAGAGATGTGGCCTGGAACCTAGCTCCCTCTCCCATATTTAGTGGCAGTTCCTTATTGAATCTTATTGAAAACCGATCACTAGGAATGAGCCGAACACCCCCCCCCCCCCGTTCGGCTCGCACCAGAACCCGCGAACGGACCTAAAGTCCGTGCGAGCTTTAGAACGCTATTAGTTATAATGGATGCGAACGCTCGAAATTAAAAGTGCTAATTTTAAAGGCTAATATGCATGTTAATGTCATAAAAAAGTGTTTGGGGACCTGGGTCCTGCCCCAGGGGACATGTATCAATGCAAAAAGAAGTTTTAAAAACGTCCGTTTTTTCAGGAGCAGTGATTTTAGTAATGCTTAAATTGAAACAATAAAAGTGTAATATTCCTTTAAATTTCGTACCTGGGGGGTGTCTATAGTATGCCTGTGAAGGGGCGCATGTTTCCCGTGTTTAGAACTGTCTCTGCGCAAAGTGTCATTTTTGAAAGTAAAAAAGCTATTTAAAATCACTTGCGGCTAATGTTAATTCACGGCTCCCATAATACAGAGAACAGTCATTCATTGAAACTCATTCATAAAAAAAAAGTCATTGATAAAAAAAAAAAAAAATGAAAAAAAAAAGCGTAGGGGTCCCCCCAAATTCAATAACCAGGCCCTTCAGGTCTGGGATGGATATTAAGGGGAACCCCAGCCAAAAAAAAAAAAAAAAAAAATGGCGTAGGGCCCCCCTCAAAATCCATACCAGACCCTTGAGGTCTGCTTTGGATTTTAAGGGGAACCCTAGCCAAAAAAAAATGGCGTAGGGTCCCCCTCAAAATCCATACCAGACCCTTATCCGAGCACGCAACCTGGCAGGCCGCAGGAAAAGAGGGGGGACGAGAGCGGCCCCCCCTCCCACCTGAACCGTACCAGGCCACATGCCCTCAACATTGGGAGGATGCTTTGGGGGTCTAAGACCCCCAAAGCACCTTGTCCCCATGTTGATGAGGACAAGGGCCTCTTCCCCACAACCGTGCCCGGTGGTTGTGGGGGTCTGCGGGCGGGGGGCTTATCGGAATCTGGAAGCCCCCTTTAACAAGGGGACCCCCAGATCCCGGCCCCCCCTGTGTGAAATGGTAAGGGGGTACAAAAGTACCCCTACCATTTCACCAAAAAAGTGGCAAAAATTGTAAAAATGACAGGAGACGGTCTTTGACAATTCCTTTATTAAAATCTTCTTTCTTCTTTCTTCATCCTTCGGTTTCTTCATCTTCTCCTTCCGTCATCTTCTTCCATCTTCTTCTTCCATTTTCTTCTTCCTCCGATCTGCTTCTTCTTGCGCTGGTCTTCTCGTCCTTCTCGTCCGGCATCTTCTTCCGTCGGCGTCGGTGTCGGTGTCTTCTTGGGCCGCTCCGCGCAGTGTGAGGCTCCGCTCCGTCTGACAGGTCTTTTAAAACGGAGGGCACCTTGTCACCCCGCCCCCCTCCGACGTCATGGGGAAAGCCATCATGGAATTCCCCATGACGTCCCGTGCGTCAGAGGGGGCGGGGTCACCAGGTGCCCTCCATTATAAAAGACCTGTCAGACGGAGCGGAGCCTCACACAGCGGGAGCCTCCCATTGCGCGGAGCGGCCCAAGAAGAGACAGAGACACCGACGCCGACGGAAGAAGATGCCGGACGAGAAGGACGAGAAGACCAGCGCAAGAAGAAGCGGATCGGAGGAAGAAGAAAATGGAAGAAGAAGATGGAAGAAGATGATGGAAGGAGAAGACGGAAGGAGAAGATGAAGAAACCGAAGGATGAAGAAAGAAGAAAGAAGATTTTAATAAAGGAATTGTCAAAGACTGTCTCCTGTCATTTTTACAATTTTTGCCACTTTTTTGGTGAAATGGTAGGGGTACTTTTGTACCCCCTTACCATTTCACACAGGGGGGGCCGGGATCTGGGGGTCCCCTTGTTAAAGGGGGCTTCCAGATTCCGATAAGCCCCCCGCCCGCAGACCCCCACAACCACCGGGCACGGTTGTGGGGAAGAGGCCCTTGTCCTCATCAACATGGGGACAAGGTGCTTTGGGGGTCTTAGACCCCCAAAGCATCCTCCCAATGTTGAGGGCATGTGGCCTGGTACGGTTCAGGCGGGAGGGGGGCTGCTCTCGTCCCCCCCTCTTTTCCTGCGGCCTGCCAGGTTGCGTGCTCGGATAAGGGTCTGGTATGGATTTTGAGGGGGACCCCACGCCATTTTTTTAGGCTAGGGTTCCCCTTAAAATCCATCCCAGACCTCAAGGGTCTGGTATGGATTTTGAGGGGGACCCTACGCCATTTTTTTTTTTTTTTGGGGCTGGGGTTCCCCTTAATATCCATCACAGACCTGAAGGGCCTGGTTATTGAATTAGGGGGGACCCCTACGCTTTTTTTTTTGTTTTTTTATCAATGAATGACAGTTCTCTGTGTTACAGGAGCCATCAATTCATTAGCCGCGAGTGCTTTTAAATAGCTTTTTTCCTGCAAAAATGACACTTTTTTGCAGGGAAAGTTCTAAGCACAGGAAACCTGCCCCCCTTCACAGGTCACCTATAGACACACCCCCCCCCCCCCAGATGTGATACTGCAATGCTGTTCTAACAGCATGCACACACATATCCCCAGAAATAAAGCATATCTTGTCAGCAGTCAGCAACACACTGACACGCTGACACTGACTGAAACAGAATATGCGAGGCCGCCAATTATGGCTCTCCTCGCTGCCGGCGCTGTAATTGGCCAAGCATGCGGGGTCACAGTGCATGCTTGGCCAATCATCAGCCAGCATTGCACTGCGCGGGCCGCAATGCATTGCGGGGCCGCTCGCATCACACGAATTTGATGCGAGCGGCCCCAATAGTTCTGGGCTCGCCGAGCGAGCGAACGCCCGGTGCTCGATTCGAACATGGGTTTGAATCGAACACCGGGCCCATCCTTACAGATCACCAACCCCGTAGATTAAATTACCACTGTGAACACAACACCCTGAAATCCTCTTATCCCTCAACAAAACTATGTCTGCCCTTACAAATAAATCACTGATACCACACTTCCTGAACACAGCCAAAAATATGATCCCCGAATACTGAAAACCATCCAGACCACCAACAGCGAAATGGATATTGTGAGTTGATCAGATTTGAAGGAAGACCATTCTTAAAAGGACTCACGTGACAGCTAAAATATGTGCCACCTACATTTTAAAAGTGTAAAACAGTGCAAATCTTTTCTGGAGACAATCTCACATCCCATTTACAGTAGAACATGTTATAATATTTTTTAATTATCGTAGACATGAGAAGACCCGTTGAATACAGGTCATACCATTACAGTTGGGAAAAAATACCAATAGAGTATAAATAGTGCGCAGTATCAACCTTGATCTAATTGATCTTGAATAATAATAATAAATAAATGTGGCAAATAATGTGATGAGTCAATAGTATAAATAATAATTATATTCCGTGCTCATGTGAAACAAAGTATTCCCAAGTGTAAATAATAAATACTCCAAATTACACTTAGTCCAAGTGCAACAGCTCAATATATAAAATATATGAGTAAATAAATAAATGAGTAAATAAATAAATAATTAATGTCCTCCAAATAATAAAATAAATAAATATATAATTGATGTGCTCAACTCAGTGCTTACTAAACAGATATTGATATATTCTGCATAAATAACCAGCAAGTAATTTATGTGTATCCTAAACCGATGTGGGTTTAACCCTATACACTGACCAATTAGAGATTGGTTAATTAGTGCTGCTCCACTGATCGCAATAAATTAAAGCTAATGGATACTCTGGCAAATCAGTGCATCAGACATGAGTATATAATGGGATGCCTGAAAATAATAAATGAGATAAGACTTGAATGGGAGAAATAAATAAATAAATAAAGACTTCCCCTTTCAATGTGTATTTAGGGTGATTTGTCTTCATACACTTCTTCCCAGTGTCTTGCTCCGATTAGACATGTAAAAAGAAATGACACAGAAACAACACCATTGTGTAGCGCTTCTAATAAGGGTTTCAAGAGATGCCTAAAACTCTAGCACTCACAACGGTCAGGCTCAAAAGACAGGGCTGTCAGCCCTTCTCCTCCTGAGATACTGATACTGATACTTAATTTTAACTGTAACACATTGGGGCTGATTTACCAAGCATTTGCGCCATGAGTTGCTGCGACTTGCTGCGCATGCCGCTGCGCAACGGCCGTTTTCGTATTCACAAAGCATTTGCGCCTGTAACACAGCACAATTCCCCATTTACTATCATGTTGCCGTTGTTGGACAGTCATATCTATACTTCCTCACATCATTATATCACCCCGATAATATTGCCACTTCCAGCTTTTTATTTTCTGAGTTGAAGAATGCTTGCGCCAGGTTTATAGCGGCGCACAGATCGTGGCCGCCTGTGCGCCGCTATAAACCTGGCGCAAGCATTCTTCAACTCAGAAAATAAAAAGCTGGAAGTGGCAATATTATCGGGGTGATATGATGATGTGAGGAAGTATAGATATGACTGTCCAACTAACAAATATGCCCAAAATAGAACCGAAAATGAACTTTCTCTGAGCAGGCTTGCTGCGCCTGCAAATATACTTGTAACTGCGCTAGGTCAATTTATGTACTGCACATGCACAAGCAGCATTTGCGCCTGTTCATGTGCTCTGGTTCACTGCGCCGGCAAAATCTTAGTAAATGTCAAGCCACGTAGGTCCATTTGCATAAGTTGAACAGGCGCACAACTCAACATGATTTTTTTTTTTTTTGCGCTGGTTCACTTCTATGAGTTTTTTAAAGGCTATTTGAACACAGGTCATGTTAGCATTAAGAAATTAAAAAAATGAAGAAAAAAATGCGTGGGGGTCCCCCTAAATTTCATACCAGGCCCTTCAGGTCTGGTAGGGATATTAAGGGGAACCCGCGCCAAAAAAAAAAAAAATGGCGTGGGGATCCCCCTCAAAATCCATACCAGGCCCTTCAGGTCTGGCATGGAAATTAAGGGGAACCCCGTGCCCAAAAAAATGGTGTGGGGGTCCCCCTCAAAATCCACACCAGACCCTTATCCGAGCACCCAACCTGGCAGGCTGCAGGAAAAGAGGGGGACGAGAGAGCGCCCCCCTTCCTGAACCGTACCAGGCCACATGCTCTCAACATTGGAAGGATGCTTTGCAGTCCCCCCCAAAGCACCTTGTCACCATGTTGATGTGGACAAGGGCCTCATCCCCACAACCCTTGCCCGGTGGTTGTGGGGGTCTGCGGGCGGGGGGCTTATCGGAATCTGGAAGCCCCCTTTAACAAGGGGACCCCCAGATCCCGGCCTCCCCCCTGTGTGAAATGATAAGGGGGTACAAGAGTACCCCTACCATTTCACCAAAAAAGTGACAAAAGAGTTAAAAATGACAGGAGACGGTCTTTGACACTTCCTTTATTAAAGTCTTCTTTCTTCTGGTCTTCTTCCTTCTTCCTTTCTTCATCCTTCGGTTCCTTCATCTTCTTCCTCCATCTTCTTCCTCCTCCATCTTCTTCTTCCTCCGATCCGCTTCTTCTTGCTCCGGTGTTCTCATCCGGCATCTTCCTCCACGGCTGTGTGATACTTTTCTTCTGACAGGTCTTATATAACGGAGGTTGGGGCCACCTGGTGACCCAGCCCCTCTCTGATGCACGGTTCCATGCATCAGAGGGGGGCGGGGTCACTGGGTGGCCCCGGCCTCCGTTATATAAGACCTGTCAGAAGAAGAGAAGCATTACACAGCGGGAGCCTCCCATTGCGCAGAGCGACCCAATAACGAAGAAGAGACTCCGTGGAGGAAGATGCCGGACGAGAACACCGGAGCAAGAAGCAGAGGATCGGAGGAAGATGAAGAAGAAGAGAAGCGTCACACAGCGGGAGCCTCCCATTGCGCGGAGCGGCCCGATAATGAAGAAGAGGCGCCGTGGAGGAAGATGCCGGACGAGAACACCGGAGCAAGAAGAAGCGGATCGGAGGAAGAAGAAGATGGAGGAAGAAGATGAAGAAAAAACGAAGGATGAAGAAAGGAAGAAGGAAGAAGACCAGAAGAAAGAAGACTTTAATAAAGGAATTGTCAAAGACCTTCTCCTGTCATTTTTAACTCTTTTGTCACTTTTTTGATGAAATGGTAGGGGTACTTTTGTACCCTCTTACCATTTCACACAGGGGGGGAGGCCGGGATCTGGGGGTCCCCTTGTTAAAGGGGGCTTGCAGATTCCGATAAGCCCCCTGCCCGCAGACCCCCACAACCACTGGGCAAGGGTTGTGGGGAGGAGGCCCTTATCCTCATCAACATGGGAACAAGGTGCTTTGGGGGGACCCCAAAGCATCCTCCCAATGTTGAGGGCATGTGGCCTGGTACGGTTCAGTAAGGGGGGCGCTCTCTTTTCCCCCCTCTTTTCCTGTGACCTGCCAGGTTGCATGCTCGGATAAGGGTCTGGTATGGATTTTGAGGGGGGCCCCACGCCATTTTTTCTTTTTTTTGGCATGGGGTTCCCCTTAATATCCATGCCAGACCTGAAGGGCCTGGTATGCTCTTGGAGGGGAACCCATGCCGTTTTTTCTTTTAAATTAAAGTCGCCTGGCCTGGGGGCGACTTAAATTCATGTTGTAAGTCACCCCAAGTCGTGTTGTAAGTCGCCCCAAGTCGTGTTGTAAGTCGCGCTGGAAGTTGTGTTGCCCATGTGTGAATGGACTGTTAATGATAACGGCGTGCGCTATTATCAATGGCATATTATTATCGCGGTGCGCCGGTATATTATGTGTGCGCCGGTTCATACACTCAAGTAATAATTTATCTGGCGCACCAATTGTGGTATGAACCGGCGCAGCGCATTCATCTTAGTAAATCAGCCCCATTGTAATGATATATGTACTATTTTTTAAATTTGTTGTGTTATTGTATGGACGAAACTGAATTAAAATGCACTGCACAAAAAAATGTCTTTGTAAAAAATGCATACTTATTCAAACATAGAAATGAAAAGAAAGATGCTGGAAATATTTAAAGCAGAATCACAAAGTAGATATAAAGTAGCAAGTAAAGAGGGTATGGAGAGGCTAAGAAAACAATGGAGATATCTAAAGCCCCATACACACGCTCGGACAATCCGCGGACAAGGTCGGTCGGACTTTGTCCGACGTACTTTGTCCGATGTTGGCGTTGCGTACACACGGTCGGACTACGTTGTCGGAATATCCGGTCCGGAAGAACGTCGTGACGTAAGTCGTCGTCCACGAGATTACAAAAGGGAAGTTCAGCACCACGTCAGGCACCCGTTGGGCTCCTTCTGCTGATCCCGTGTTTATCGAGAGTTAGTGGAAGTTTGGTGACTTAAGATTCGCGCTTCTCAGTTTTCTGACTCAGATCGTTACTGCTCTTCAGTTTGTGCTTGTCGTGCGTATCTGTTTATTAGTGCGTGTAGTCAGTTCGCATTTGTTGGTCATTGCGGCCTATATCTTGATATAGGACGCTTTGATTTGCACTGCTTATTGTCTGCTCGTTGCTGGTATTCACTTCGTTCTTTCAGGCCTTGCTGTTTATCGGTGCTTTCTGTTTGTCCGTTCTGACCAGCCGACCTTTTGTGACCTTCTGAGCGATGTTTCCCGTGCGTACTCGTCGCCGAGTTCGTGCTGTACGCGGAATTGGTGTCGGGCTTTTAGCTTTGACCCAAGACCCGTCCATGAACAGAGTGATGAGGAGTATGTGGACCAAGAATTGGTTGCTTCAGCGTGACCAGTTCTCGCACATGCCTTTGCTTCGTGAGATCCGGGAGAATAATCCTGATGATTTCAGGAACTTTCTCAGGATGACGGACCCCGATTTTCACCGTCTTTTGGCTTTGCTGACCCCCTTTATCAGCCGGCAGGATACCTGCATGAGACAAGCCATTACTCTGGAGCAGAGGCTTGTTGCCACGTTGAGGTACTTGGCGACAGGGAGAAGTCTTCAGGATTTGAAGTTCTCTTCAGGTATCTCTCCCCAGGCCCTGGGAATCATTATTCCAGAGACCTGTTCTGCCATCATTCAGGTCCTGCAGGAGGACTATATTAAGGTAACATTTCTACTTGACTATTCCCTTCTATGTATGCTCTGTTTGCTAATGACTTCTATTTTTGACCTCCTTCCCTAATTACCATGATTGCAATATGTTCTAATATGCTGTGCCCCTTTTCTCCTTCATGCATTTTTCCCTTCACTTACCTCCCCAGCATGCTCTTCTGCCCCAATAGACACCTATGGCCTAGTCACTTAAGCAATGTCTTTTGTCTGCTGCATAGTATTGTTTGCCCCAAAACACCCCCTAAAATATGCACAAATGTTTGCTGTGTGGTTTACTTCATGTAGAGCCCCCTTTTTTTGTTCTTTTGGTGGGGGGGGCAAACTCATTAGGAACCCCCTCCCCCAACTGCTCTGTCAGATGGTACCAATCCTTTATCTGCTGGCTTTCCCAAGGTCAATACACACTATATACCTACCTCTTTATAGTGCGCATCTTTAGGGATGAATTCAGCAAAGCATGTAGTGCAAGGGGCTGCCTCCATACATTCCATTTCCTAATTTTTTGTCTTCTTTCCCTCCTATTAGCTTGCTTGGTAATTTAATAATGTCACACTGTGCCTGCCTTTTTTGAGGGGGGGGGGGGGAAATGTTATTTGATCTTTCCTGTGGCCTGCCAATAGTGTTAAGTACAGAGGGTCTGGCCAAACTAGGCCACATTATTGAGCCATTTGCCAATCAATGAAGTGCAGAGGGTTACCTGTCCACCACCCCCCCCCCCCCAAAACCATAGTTATTGCCAATGTCCCATCAGAAGTGGGGGGATTGATGGGGGGGTGAGTAATCTGTGAAGGGGAGCCTCTACTTTTCTGTGTAAATACTTTCCAGCCTCCAATTTTATACAATGCTCTTGTTCCAAGATGTTGATTGTCTAATCTGCTTGCAATGTTTAGGTGCAAAGTGACTCATTTTTTTTTCTTGTTTCACTCCACAGTTCCCTTCCACGCCACAGGAATGGCAGACTGTGGCCTCCCACTTTGCCAGCCGTTGGGACTTTCCTAACTGCGGAGGGGCAATTGATGGGAAACACGTCCGCATCGTCCCACCGCCCAACTCGGGGTCCTACTATTATAATTATAAAGGGTTTAATAGTGTAGTGATGTTGGCGGTGGTGTCGGCAACATACGAGTTTATGTATGTGGACGTGGGGATGAACGGCCGGATATCGGATGGTGGGGCCATTACGCACACGGAGTTCTACTGGCGTCTCCAAAGTGGCAGTCTGTGCTTGCCACCTCCAGAGGAGAATGCCGAAGGACTCCCCTTCGTCTTTGTCGCAGATGAAGCGTTTGCGCTGACTCCCCATGTGATGAGGCCGTTCCCGATGAGGACCCTCACCCCGGACCAGAGGGTCTTCAACTACAGGCTGTCCAGAGCCAGAAGAGTGGTGGAGAACGCTTTTGGCATCCTGGCCAGCCGTTTCCGCCTGTTCCTGACGGCATTTAACTTGGCGGAATACAAACTGAACCACATAGTTCTTGCCTGTTGCATATTGCACAACTTCCTCAAAAGACATAACAGGAACTATGTGGTGCCCGTTGGCCCAGATGTGGAGGGCCCTCCAAATGCGGACCTCACAGCCCTTCGAGTGGCACGTCCAGGCTTGCCCCCTCTCAATGCCCGCGTGGTCCGGGACCAATATATGGAATACTTTGTGGGTAGGGGGGCCATTGCTCTGCCTGACGATGTGTGAGAGGCATTTTTTAATAAATCTGATATTTTAACCAACCTCTGATTTCTTGTCATTTCAGTCTTCTTTTTAGCTTATTTTACTTTGTCATTTTTTCCCTTTGCCTTCGACAGTGGTAATGCACTTTCTGGGCAAAAGGAGGTAACAGTCTCTTCTTCCCAAAAAGATTATTCTCATGTGTGTTTGCTACCTAATCTTTGGTCTAGAGAAGGTTTCTCCTGCATAACTGACACCCAAAATACTCCTTTTCAGCACCAGGTCTGACAAGTGTGTATTCTCCAAAATGCTGTGCTCCGTGTTTTCGTACAAAGCACTGTGGGTGTCATTTACATAAGTCAAATCCGCTATGCTCTACAAGTGCAGTGAAAAAGTTCCCTGGGAAACGAAATTGCAGTGCAAAGTGGATTTGCCTTTAGTAAATAACACCCATTGCCCCCCATATCCTTTACATTTTACATACATAATGCATTGTTTTATTTAAATAAGGAAGCCACACATTTGGAAAAATAAAAAAGTTTACTTGGAAAACATTCACAAGTGCGTTTACAATCTTCACGCCAAAACTGACAACATCTTGGTTATTTACAACATTATTTACAAAGATTACGCAATTTGTAAAACCAGGCATGGAGCTAAGCAGAACCTATGAAGTAGGAAAGTTCAACTTTGTAAAGTGAAGACAAGATCAGACATGACTATATGTTCAAAGTGTGTTTGATCTTGCCTTCATCACATGGGGGGGTCACCCCCGAAAAGTGGAAATTTGGAACATGCACACAATTTGGTTATGAAAATGGTCATTAGATGGTAAAACACATGCCTAGAAGCTTCAAAAGTGCCATTTTCCATCATGGGGATGAATGGACGTTTTTTGGGGGTGCAACCCCTTCACCACAACCACTTTCGTAGTTCGTAAAGTGTTTGCACCCCCAAAAAAACGTTGCCATTCACCCACCATGATGGGAGCTAGCACATGTGGACACAATGTGTGCATGTTCCAAATTTCAGACAGTTTTTAAGTTGCAAATGTGTTCAGAAGCTGGCACAAATGTGTGTAAATTACTTGTTGCTTTTTCATATTTTTCCTAAAACATCAATGATGTTCTTCAATTTTTGTTGAACATCATTGATGTTTTGCTTTAGGTAATCTAGATCTCTATTGCAGACCATTATCTCTCCGATGAGTACGTGGGCACTCTCTGTGGTAAAGTGCGATTTTTCTTCCACAACATCCACGTCACCTAAAAACCACAAACAAACAAAAATGGGGTGTTGGAAATGAGGCAGCCATACATGGATTAGCTTACCAGTAGCTGTGTTCTCCCACACTCACCTGTTGTGGTGACAATTTCTCCAAGTTCGATGATCTCTCCTTCCTCCTCCTCCTCCTCCTCTGCTTCTGCTCTTTCCCCTTTTTTGGTAGGTGTTGGTTTGGGGGTTTCCTCCGACGGCCCAAGTTTTCGCTCCCCTATGAGAATGTCCAAAAGGAAGATTTAGCAACACAAGCTATTGAGGGCAGAAATAGGAAATGACAAACATTGCTTGAAAGTGACGGACACTATTTTAGTTTGGCCAGTTACAAATGTCAACTACATGAATGAAGTCACTTTGTAAAGGTGCTAAACTGACTAGCTTTTTGGTAGAAGTTTGTGTGATGGAGACCCCCCTCTAGTATCCACTGGAGCACATGTGTGGAAAAGCATAATAAAAAGGGGGTTTGGGTGTCCCAGCACTAGTGCTCTAGAGTCCAGATGGGTAAACAGCTACTGAGTGACCTCTCCTTTACATTGAATAAATTGGCTTTACATTCTTGATGACATTTCTAGTGAGAACAAACTTCCTTTCCCCAAAAAAACACCAAACATCGTATTATAAGTGGCCGAACGATCGAGGTTGCGTACGCTCGAATGCACACACACACGACCATGACAGTGGCAGAAAGATCGAGGCTGAGTACGATCGAATGCACAGACGAACCTGAAAGTGGCCATTTTGGAATGTACAACTTGGTAAAAATCAAAACACAATGGAGCAGTATGCAAGCAAGAAATCAAACACAAAACACAACTACTTACTTTTTTGAAGAATTCTCTTGATCTTTCTGTACTGATCGGCCTCCCTCAGTTTCAGGTCTGACCAGCGTTTCCTGAGTTGCTCCTTGGATCGTTGTACCCCAAAATTATTGTACAGCCTTCTCACAACTTTAGACATGATCTTGGCCTTGCGGACATTGGGGTTGAGGTAAGGCCCATACTTCCCATCATAGTCGCTCCTCTTTAATATGTCCACCATCTCCAACATTTCTCCAAATGACATATTGGAGGCCTTGAATTTCAGGTTCCGGGATCGGGACGTTTCTGCCTCCGGACTTTCCTCGTCCTCCTCCTCGTTGGTGGGATATTTGTGGCGCACCTGCTGTTTCCCCGCCATGTGCTCTCCCCACTACGCCGTAAAGAGAAGGGGTGGGGAATAGACGAGAAAGATCGTCAGGGGCGGGCGGAGTTTGAAGCATGCGCAGTGTATATAAAACGTCACACGCCTGTGTCGTAGCCACGATCTGGGAGACGAGGGGAGAGAAAACTCACACGAGACGATCGCTACAAACGAAGGTACAATTTAACGTTGGTACATAACTAGCCTAGACTGATTTGAACTTGAGGCTTCTTTATGGAGAAGATTAGGAGAGTTTAGCCTGACATAATTTTGAGGGTTTTGTGTGTTGTTGTGTCTTGCAGAGATTGATATGAAGGGATTCAACGACATGAGTTTTCTCCCCCTCTTCATTGCCAAATACAGGGATTTTCCCATATTGTGGCAGGGTATACACCCACATTACACCAACAAACCAAAGAGGCACGCAGCCCTGGAGGAACTTGTGGAATTTGTCAAGCCAAGGTTCCCCACGGCAACTGTTGATGATATTAGAAAGAAAATTGGCAGCCTGAGGAGTGCGTATATCAGGGAGAGGAAGAAGGTCGTGAAGTCTGAGGAAACTGCAACTTCAGCAGATGAGGTCTATGTCCCCAAGCTCTGGTACTATCAGAGTCTCCATTTTCTGAAGGACCAGGCTGATGTCACGGAGCCAACCTCAACTCCTCCTTCCACGCTTCCTTGCGCACAGCCCACCCCTGATGAGGCTTCCGAGGAGCAACCTGGGCCTTCCAGTCTGGAAGAGGTGGAGGAGCCCAGCTTGTTCCAGGTATAGTAGTTTTGCTACCATTTAGGGGAATAATGAATGATGTTCACTTAATTCAGGATCGCCAATTGCTTAGTTCCTAACGTGTTTGACATATCAACAGACAGTGGTGTTGGAGACATTTGGGGCCAGAATCTAAACTGCAGGGCTGAGAATTGTATGGTTTTCTATTTGTAAACATTTTGCAACAGTCACTAGATGAGAATTGTGTGTGTTTGATGAACAAATAACTGAAACTATGTCCCTTTTTCCTACACAGGAAGACCTCAGCCAGGAGGTGGCTGTGGAAGGTGGCAGTCAGGAGGAGGCAGGGGTTAGTGGCAGCCACCAGCTGGGTAGTGGCAGCCAAGAGGGGGCTAGGCCTCGGAGCCTGACTGACACCCAAACCCCTCCCCTCCGCCCTCCGTACAAAAGGGCGAGAAGGGGGGTTATGCGGCACAGTCAGCGCTCCGGATGATAAGAGAGGCTTCAGACTCCCTACATGCCACACCCGCCGATGAGGAGACCTTTGGCTCGGTGGTTGTCACAAAAATGATGGGTATGGAGGTGAGGCAACGCAACATGTGTGAGGGGCTCATCCTCCATGTCCTAAATAAGGGTAGGGCTGGGGAGATGACCCCAGTCACACATGTTTGCCATAGCTACCATGCTCCACCTCCTCCTCCTCCTCCTCCTCCTTCTGCCACCCCACCAGCACGACAGCCACAGCGTGCAAGGAAGCGTGGAAGGAAGACCTGAGAGTGACGACCTGCAATCAGTCTGGTCTGAGAGAAGATGGAGCCTCTCGTAGTACCAGAGCCTGGGGACCTAGATGGCATCTGCTGCAGTTCCGGATACTTTGGACTTCACGACCAGATTGCACTCCCCTTAATATACGTACTCCTCAGGCCCCCAATTTTCTACGCTTGAACAATGATGGTTGCCGTGGGGGGCCAAGACTTTGCAAATTCCCCAAGTTTCACCATGGCTGCGTTCCTCTTTGGTTTGTTGGTGTGACCTAAATAAAGGTTTTTTGGATTTGAAATAATCATTGACTATTGTGTTTTACTTTGCTACAATGACAGTTTTTCTTTGAGTAGGCTGGTACATTTCACTAATCCTAAAGTAGAATTAACAAGGGGCAACAACAACAAACAACCTCCTAGTAAATTTAAGCAAGAAATACAAATGTAAATAATGTGTTTTTGGTAATTTGAGACACACAACCCCCCTCCAAAAAAAAAAAAAAAAAACATTCAAATATGTATTCCCCCCAAAAAAAAAAAAAGACTAATCATGGTAAAAAAATAACAAAGATTCTTTTCCGTTCTGAGTAAAAATAAACATGTAGTGTATAAATGGTGCAAAGTAATAAAGAAGTAAGTTTGTGAGAAGTGCGGGTGAATAGGAGCAGCTAAAAGATGTCATTCTTGTTGCATTGTAAAGAAAAAGAGAATGCGCTGCATTAAAGACATTTTAACATTGCAGCGTGACGAATGTGCTGTGTCGATTAGGAAAGGTAGTTTTACCTGACCGAGCGCTTCCGTCACAGAATTTCTTCTGAGCATGCGTAGCACTTTGTCCGTCGGACAAGCGTACACACGCTCGGATTTGGTGTGATCGGACCGGGTTGACGGCAAATCTTTCCAGCAGGAGATAAGACTTTGTCCGACGGACAAACCGACGAACACTGTCCGATGGTGCATACACACGGTCTGATTTTTCAACAACCTTGTCCGATCGGACCAAATTGATGAAAAAGTCCGACCGTGTGTATGGGGCTTAATTGAAATGTTTGGAAAGTAGTGGAATTGCCAATCTCCATTAATTATTATGACATAAATACAGAACTATGCAAATAAATTTTGGGGTTAAATGGGGATTCCTTAACTCTCCAAATCTGAGGTTTAGATTTAATGTGTTATGGGAGTATAGGAGTGAACTGTTAAGGGCCAGGAATATTGGGCAATATTCACATACATTCAGGTACCTGTGAATTTTACTACACCTAGTCATATCTCACTTTGGCAAAATGATTAACTTTTCTAATACCTCAAATTTTATAAAACGATCTAACATAATTTCAAATTAAAGTGAATGTAAACCCACATATACCCAGTGAAGTAAAAAGCAGCAGATGATACACAGGGATAAAACAAATCTCCCTACATAAGTTGTACGTGCATATCTACTGTCTTTCCCTTTCTATATTCTTTAGAATTCTTACATCATGTTAGAATTTTAACTTCCTCATTGAACACTGTGAGTGCAGTTTTGGCTTACACTGAGAGACAGCTGATTGGAGAAAAAGCACACTCCCCCCTTCCACATAGGTAGAAGAACAAAGATAATTTCAGAGCTGTGCTGTGACAAGACAAGCTCTCTACTAATCTATTTATAGCAACCTCCCCCAACACACATTTCAGGCTGCTTTCCCATCTCAGAGAACTTGTCAGAAGTTATCATGCTGATAACAGAGAAACAAAACAGCAGAAACACACAGGACTCAGGGCTTTGGAGAGAGATAAGAAAACACTACAGATATATGTGCCCAGCTCAAATTTCATGAATCGAGTTTACATCCACTTTAACAACTATATGTTATAATATATGTTAACAGAATTTATAAATGCAATGTGAAGCTGACTCAATAATTTCTAATGTGCAAATGAAAAGAGAATAGTCTGTGATATAAACTGCATGAAATTCCTGGAAGCCTGGAACATTATAAATGCCATACTTGCCTTCATTTCAGACAGATTACTTAGAGCACTCCATTGAGAAAGTTTAGAGAGGATTTTCACCTTGCAAGTGAAGTGAGTAGGGAGTATTTCAGTGTTTATACAATAACAGCATTTGTAATATATTTTTTGAATTCAAGATGAAATTATATAACAGCCAAAGCTAGCTGGGTATAACTTCTGTTCAAAATAATCAGGGCTAGATTAAGGACAACTGATGCCCTAAGCAATGGTACCCTCATTGGCCCCTCCATTAACTGACAAGACAGCCCCAGGTCAGCCCTAGGCCAGACCCACAACTATTTTAAATAAAACGTAAATTTAAATATTTTTATTTTATTTATTTAACAAATTGAACATGGATGAAAACTAGCAAGGTGCATTGCAGCCTTCTGGGAGATGAAGGTGGAAACCTATGGGGCCAAAAAATTGTTGGCCTTTAACTTACCTTTCAGTACTCTCTAAATCGTCCCTATTGGCATTCCCAAGAATTTTGTATGCTACTCCAATAACTCTTAACCCTTGAAATGTGTAGATTTCCAACGTATGTAAAAATTCTTCTGGAACTGCAAATAAAATCATAGTGAGGTTGTGAGGTTTAACTAAAGCAAAAACTAGTCTAAGCTTTAATAAACCAATTACCCTCTTAATTTTATAGTACACAGTCGATTTTTGCAGTTATATTTTTCATGAAATAAGAGTTCTAGAGTCTTTGCATTTTACAGCATACTTGTACTGTGTTTCCTTAAAATAATCACTTAGTAAACATACAAAAAGTTTTAAGACTGAGAAGAGAAAATGTTTAATATAAAATTTAAAATGCACAGATACAGCTTTTGCAAGTGACTGGTTAGTTGCATTTATATTCAGTGTATATAAAATGGTAACACTTTGTTTTCTAGTCTTGTTTTGATGAGATACATTTGCACATGGAGCATGGCTTGACATTTTCCTAATCAAACTGGGTACTCTATTAGAAGTCATCTACATGGTAATCATAAGACCTACAAGCCCCTTTCAGCAATTGGGGTAAAGAGAACTGTTTATGATTAGTAACTTTTAGTAAAAGATTGCATTCCAATGTTTTCATTCCTAAACACGGTAGATGCAAGTGCTACAAATATTTATTAAATGAGTCTATAACACCTTATTTTTATATTGTTACAAATGCTTTTTTTAAGCCTGGTGACATTAAAAAAAAAAAAATACATAAAATCTACCTGTTTCTGGCCTGCAGAAACTGGCCACCATCTCTGGAGCTCCCTTCATGTAAACAGTTAATTCACCATCACCTCCTATAACCTCAGTTATTACAGACATACGTTGCATGGCTGAAGAGAATGGGTACTGGAACAAAACATTCACTCCAAGCACTGTGTTCTGGAAGAAATTAGATAATATACCTTATTTTCAACAAAGTATTGCTTTTAACAATCAATATTTGATCTACTATGTGGGTGCAGTCAAACAATAACTGAGCAGAAAACAAACTTTGGGCGTGATGCAATGCCCAGTAATTATTGAGGTGTGTATGGAAGACTATCTTTAGCTAATACTCATGATTCTTTACCAATTTTGTAGCTGTCTTAAACACTGAAAGCAGGGGTGTAGATAATGGCATCTGCTGCCACCTGTTAGACAGGAATTTCCAAAAAGGGGAGCTAGGCAGTGCAGGGCAAGGGAGGTTATCCTTAGCTCCTCCTCAGCTCAGGTCACATGACCCGAGGGAGGACTTCTCATTGTGAATTGCCTTATCCAATGAATAGATTATTGAGGGGTGGAGGGGATAATGTACTGGGTACGATCTGTACTGGGGTGTCAGTACTGGGGGTAGGGATCTGTAATGGGGGAGAACTGTACTGGGGGACAGGGATGTGTACAGGTGGGAGAAATCTGTACTCAGATCTGTAACTGGGGGGAGATATCTGTATTAGGGGAAGAAGAGTCCTGTATTGGAAATAGATTATAGGAACTGAATTTATTATCTCTTAAGAAGAGGAGATTAAGGGGGGATATGATCAACATATATAAATACATAGGTGGTCTATGTAGTGAACTTGGTGTTGAGTTATTCACTTTAAGGTCATCACTGAGGACATCTCCAAATATGGAATGGTTTCTTCACAGTAAGAGCTGTGAAAATGTGGAATAGACTCCCTCAAGAGCTGGTTCTGACCAGCTCAGTAGATTTCTTTAACCACTTAGCGACCGCCGGCCGTCAAATGACGGCCAGGCGGCGCATCTCTCGTTCCGGGAGGGCGTCATATGACGTCCTCCCCTTCTGTGCACTGCAGGGAGCGCGCGCGCGCCACCGGGAGCGCGCGCGCGCTCTCGCCGTGTCACTGGGCACCCGATGCGCGTGCCCAGCGGCCGCGATGTCCGCTGGGCACCCGCGATTGCCCGGTAACACAGCGGGACCGTTGATCTGTGTGTGTAAACACACAGATCAACGGTCCTGTCAGAGGAGAGGAGCCGATGGTGTGTTCTCTGTACAGAGACACACCGATCGGTCTCCTCCCCTTGTGAGGCCCCTCCCCCCACAGTAAGAAACACTCTTAGGGAACATAATTAACCCCTCCCCGCCCCTTGTGGTTAACCCCTTCACTGCCAGTGTCATTTATACATGAATCAATGCATTTAAATAGCATTGATTGCTGTATAAATGACAATGGTGCCAAAAATGTGTCAAAAATGTCCGATGTGTCCGCCATAATGTCGCAGTCACAATAAAAATCGCTGATCACCGCCATTACTAGTAAAAAAAAAAAAATATTAATAAAAATGCTATAAAACTATCCCCTATTTTGTAAACGCTATAACTTTTGCGCAAACTAATCAATGATCGCTAATTGCGATTTTTTTTTTTTACCAAAAATATGTAGAAGAATACGTATCGGCCGAAACTGAGGAAAAAAAAAATGTTTTTTTATATATTTTTTGGGGATATTTAGTATAGCAAAAAGTAAAAAATATTGTTTTTTTTTAAAATTTGTCGCTCTTCTTTTGTTTATTGCGCAAAAAATAAAAAACGCAGAGGTGATCAAATACCACCAAAAGAAAGCTCTATTTGTGGGGAAAAAATGATAACAATTTCATTTGGGTACAGTGTCGTATGACCGCGCAATTGTCATTCAAAGTGCGTCAGCGCTGAAAGCTGAAAAATGGCTTGGTCAGGAAGGGGGTGAAAATGCACTGTAGTGAGGTGGTTAAAAAAAGCCTGGGTTATTTATTTATTTTAATATACCGGTAACTGGATACTAACATTTATAGGTAAAGTTGTTCCAGGGAATACCCGATTGCCTCTCGGGGGATCAGGAAGGAATTTTTTTCCCTGCAAATTGGTTCATGCTTTGCTGGGGTTTTTTACCTTCCTCTGGATCAACTGAGGGCATATGATTGTGTATATAGGATTGTATAATACATTTTTTTAGGACTTGTTTCCCCTTTTATTGGTTGAATTAGATGGACTTGTGTCTTTATTCAACCAGACTAACTATGTAACTATGTAGACTTCCGCTCATGGCACAGTAATAAGCTGAAAGGTTACCATGTAAACAGTGAGTAGGCTCAAGTTTTATGTCCCTCCCGCTGTCACACTCACATTGGCCACAGCACGCACCTTCTGATTATTTTCTGTATGCCCAAGGTTGAATTCCCCTCAGGATAAAAAAATATCTATTGACCGACTTAAATAATTACCTGGAGGGCGACAAGAGCGCATTTAGTATGTAATGCAGCCCGATGTTTCTAATTGCTGTACTACCGTGAAACAAACGTGCATGATATAATAGAATTCTATGGCTAAGGACAGAAAAAGCGCAGGATAGCTGTACTGCACCCGCGGTGTGGGTAAACTGCAGCACATCAATGTTAAAGCAGTCTTATACTATTATGCCCAGTGAATTGCTTCACACTGACCTAAAGATCTGTTCTTTCCTGCTGCTGGAAACACTCTGGAGACCTCTAGCTAGGATAAGAGGTGGAGTGCAGTTGGTATCACTCCGCATGGGACAGGCGCCAGCACTACAGAGGAGGCATCGGCTTATGTGGCTCTTACCCCCTACAACAGCTCCAACTTTACAAGTAGTCCTTCCACATTGCACTCTGAAGCTCTGGGAAGCCCATACCGTGATCTACCAGTCACCTCTCCGCGATCTACTGGTAAATCGTGATCTACAGCTTGCTGACCCCCGTTTTACAGGATATCTATTACATTTCTACTGCTATCAATTTATTTATTGTACTCACCTTCTATTGATATTTTTGATTTGTAATACTGACAGTGACTTATCACTTATGGCAATCATTTACTGTTGTGAATGAGTTGAAACAAAGTGAAAATTCCCTTTGCAAAAATACCTAATCAAGTGCAAGAAAAATTAACCCCTTTCCCACCTAAGGGTAAAACAAATCGAAATGCCTAAGCACAATTTTGCAACTTCGACATGTGTTACTAAAAAACTGTACATATCGTCACAACTACTTTGTGTACCATAATAATAATAATAAGTAATTATACCTTGTTTTTTTTTCAGGAAAAAATGGGCTTTCTTTTGGCGTTAAATGGTAATTGATATTTCTTGATTTTTTTTTATTATCAAAGAAAAACTGGCCCAAAAATAGTAAAAACTAAATCTTTTTTTTTTTTTTTTTTAGCTGGATATTTCCTGGTATCACCATAATTTACCATTAAAAAACAACCCAAAATAAATGATTCTGCTCCTGACAATCACAGCGATACCACATATGTGTATGTTAGTTGTGGTTTGTACCTGTAGTCCAGCCCACCTCAATTTTTTTTTCTTTTTTTTTTTTTTTTCTTTATAATTACACACTTTTTTTATTTGCAGCTTCATCTCCTGCAAGGAGGGGTGGACTCACAGTGACTGATCACTGTGATAGCCCATCAGAGGCTATCACAGCAATAAGGTGACCCAGAATCATGGGTCCCAGGTTCTGATTGTTAGTACGAGTCCCGGGGATCTTGGTGAGAGGCGGGTCTCTGTGCTGTAAGCGCGAAGAGTGCAGAGAGGAGATTGGTGGCCCAGATGGGACACAGCTCCAGAGGCTGACACAGGGACTGGAGGAAGGAGTTCAGGAGTGAAAGTTACCCAAGGGAACTGAGAAGGGAGCACAGAAACGAAAGGGAGGCACAGCTGAAGAAAGTTCCAAAGAAAATGTATTAGCCTGTGAGCGTAAAGGGGTGCTCTATGCACCTGATTGGCTAAAATCCAAGCTACTCAAGGAGCCAAAAAGATTCCCAATCAGCTAACCTCTTGTAGAGAAGGAAGTTATCTGCACACAGAAGTTTTTTTCGGACTTCTAGCCTTGTGGGTTGTCTGAGAGTCAGGCTTTGAGAGAATGGGAGCTCCTAGTGTAGAAGTAGATGCAGAAGAAATTCTGATACTTTAACCAGAGTGCTCAGAGTATCTGTATGGACATCATGCCTATGCAGGACATACAGTATCTGACAAATTAAGTACATCCCTCACATTATTGTAAATATTTTATTATATCTTTTCATGTGACAACACTGAAGAAATTACACTTTGCTACAGTGTAAAGTAGTGAGTGCACAGCTTATACAACAGTGTAAATTTGCTGTCCCCTCAAAATAACTCAACACACAACCATTAATGTCTAAACCGCTGACAACAAAAGTGAGTACACCCCTAAGTGAAAATGTTAAAATTGGGCCCAATTAGCCATTTCCCATCCCTGGTGTCATGTGACCCGTTAGTGTTACAAGGTCTCATGTGTGAATGGGGAGCAGGTGTGTTAAATTTGGTGTTATTGCTATCACTCTCTCATACTGGTCACTGGAAGTTCAACATGGCACCTTATGGCAAAGAACTCTCTGAGGAGATAAAAAAAATAATTGTTGCTCTACATAAAGATGATCTAGGCTATAAGAAGATTGCCAAGACCCTGAAACTGAGCTGCAGCACGGTGGCCAAGACCATACAGCGGTTTAACAGGACAGGTTCCACTCAGAACAGGACTCCCCATGGTTGACCAAAGAAGTTGAGTGCACATGCTCAGCGTCATATCCAGAGATTGTCTTTGGGAAATAGACATATGAGCGCTGCCAGAATTGCTGCAGAGGTTGAAGGGGTGGGGGGGTCAGCCTGTCAGTGCTCAGACCATACGCCGCACACTGAATCAAATTGGTCTGCATGGCTGTCGTCCCAGAAGGTAGCCTCTTCTAAAGATGATGCACAAGAAAACCTACAAACAGTTTGCTGAAGACAAGCAGACTAAGGGCATGGATTACTGGAACCATGTCCTGTGGTCTGATGAGACCAAAATAAACTTATTTGGTTCAGATGGTGTCAAGCGTGTGTGGCGGCAACCAGGTGAGGACTGGGAGTACAAAGACAAGTGTCTATTCTCTACAGTAAAGCATGGTGATGGGATTGTCATGGTCTGGGGCTGCATGAGTGCTGTTGGCACTGGGAGGCTACAGTTCATTGAAGGAACCATGAATGCCAACATGTACTATGACATACTGAAGCAGAGCATGATCCCCTCCATTTGGAGACTGGGCTGCAGGGCAGTATTCCAACATGATAACGACCCCAAACACACCTCCAAGACAACCACTGCCTTGCTAAAGAAGCTGAGAGTAAAGGTGATGGACTGGCCAAACATATGTCCAGACCTAAACCCTATTGAGCATCTGTGGGGCATCCTCAAACAGAAGGTGGAGGAGCACAAGGTTTCTAACATCCACCAGCTCCGTGATGTTGTCATGGGGGAGTGGAAGAGGACTCCAGTAGCAACCTGTGAAGCTCTGGTGAACTCCATGCCCAAGAGGGTTGGAAAATAATGGTGGCCACACAATATTTTGACACTGGGCCCAATTTAGAAATTTTCACTTAGGGGTGTACTCACTTTTGTTGCCTGCGGTTTAGACATTAACCCCCCTGGCGGTAATCCCGAGTCTGGCTCGGGGCGGAAACTTCAGTACCAAAATCGGTAACCCCAAGCCTCGGGCTTGCATTGCAGCATACAGGAGGAAGTTACTTACCTTGTTCCCTAGATCCTGCAATGTCTCCCCGCTGTGTGTGCGAGCTGTCTGCTCGCTCGATTCACACAGTGCCCGAGTGGCGCTGATCTCCATTCCCTGCGACGTTACGACGCACGGGAGCAGAGATTGGCGCCAAATTCAAAAAAGTTAAAAAACACAATACACATACAGTACTGTAATCTTACAGATTACAGTACTGTTTAAAAAAAATACACACCCCTTTGTCCCTAGTGGTCTGCTCAGTGCCCTGCATGTCATTTTATATAATAAATTGATTTTTTTTTCTGCCTGGAAACTGGAGATTGTCCATAGCAACCAAAAAGTGTCCCTTTATGTCAAAAGTGATTTTAGACCTGCTAGAAAACACTGATAATAAATTAGAATCACTTGCAGAATTGAGCAATAGAGATTTGTGGGGAAATTTGTCATCAAACACTAAATCTAATGAAAGCGACAAGTCTGCAACTGAGCAAATTTCAGTGTTTTTGATTTGATTAAATTATTTAATAATTTTTGTAGTTATTTATTATATTTCAATTTATGATTTTGTGTTTATCATACACAGGATGTCTACTAGACTCTGGTTTGGACAGATTTAAGTGAGTTATTCCTAAGAATTGCAGGTCTACAATATAAAACGCCAAATTTCCCTTCAAAATAATTGTACCGCTTTCAGCACCTAAAACCATAAAGAATCATACCGCCAGGGAGTTTAATGGCTGCGTGTTGGGTTATTTTGAGGGGAAAGCAAATTCACACTGTTATACAAGCTGTACACTCACTACTTTACATTGTAGCAAAGTGTCATTTCTTCAGTGTTGTCACAGGAAAATATATAATAAAATATTTACAAAAATGTGAGGGGTGTACTCACTTTTGTGAGATACTGTAGGTTTAGATTCTTCTAACAAGCCATAACAACTGAAACAAAATGAAGGAACCCTTGGCCTCTTTGAAGAAAGCTACCATATATTAAACTCTGTTACATTCCTGTCTGTACATGGCAGCAAGTGTCTCAGACATTTGCCACAGTAGATGTTTTACTCCATTCACTAAGATAAATAAAAAGCCACTTTTCAAAGTAAAAATTCACTTTGAAAGGTAACATGCCCTACTACTTTGGTGAATCAGGTGGCACTATGTTGTCTTTAAAATACAACAGAAGTGGTGTTTACACTCAATTTTGTTCAATTACATTCAGAGACATACATTATATGATCCAGGCTGAGGTCGTACAGCCATATTCTGGGTTGATGATTCCTCATTATCACATTTATCGGTATCTTCTAATACCTGTGTAAGTGAAATACATTCAATTAGCTGTACTATTTACTTTTTTTACTTGTGTGTAAATATATATATATATAAAATGCTTATACTGTCCATATTACCCAGCCAGTAGCTTCAAACATTTTCAAGTCCAGAGGATCCCCTTGTAAATTCCCATCAATCATGATAAGAGAGTGACAACTTGTCATTGCTCCAAACATAGGCCCCCAGGATAGCTCACTCATCTGGTCATGCTTAAGAATTTCCTGGAAACTGTGGTCAAGATAACAAATGATGCAAAATCAAATAAGCTAGTATTGGTGTAAAAAACTTAAGCTTTCAGACTTGCTGATCCTCCCTTTCAGCTGAGATCACCTTACCAAACACCTCAGCTTTGAAAAAGCTTTGAAAATACGGTTAACATAACATTGGATTATTATTACAGCATAGGTCTAATTTAATGACACTTAACCACTTCCAGCCTAGAGGTCATATATATACGGCCTCGGGAGCAAGTGGTTATATCAAGATCATGACTGCAATTCCTGATCCAGAGATATGCATCTCCTAAAGGTTGTATCTCATTATCTGTGAATCATTGCCTACTTCTCTGATTAAGCCCAAAAGTAGATGTTAGACTCATAGATGACTAGGGATCCAGTTTAAGCAGCACAAACCAAGAGGCAGGGATGGGCACGGGCATTAGGGCACATAACTTGGATAATGCAAATATCTAGATTGATACGGATAATTGACCTATTATGTCCTAACCCCCCCCCCCCCCCCATCTTGATATAGTTTTTTCCTTAAAAAGACCTATACATTTTTGCCAATATTCCAGCATTGTCAGGTGCTAAATACAGTAAGCAGCAAGGAAGCAACAAAAAATAAACATTCATTTGAGACTTACCAAGTTCCACCTGATGATATAACACCCATTAAATCAAGTCCATCTTCTGTTAAAGTGCCAGTCTATATAGGAGTCAAAAATAGATTAGTGCTACAATAAAAAAAAAAATATTATCAATATTGTTTATTAGTTCCATTTGATGTGTTTTATTATCATTATTTGGTTATAGCGTGATTTTGTAATATCATGGCATTAAGGATGATTTTTCGTGGAGTGTAACCAAAGCTGGACAAATACTTGAATTGCAACCTGTTAGAATGCAATCTACCTGACAACATAATTGTTCACACTGACACACCAATGTCAGCATTTATTGGTCAGCAATAATGTTTTTTGTCATTATTTTTGAGTACATGAAAAGTAGCAAAAAATATCAAACCTGGCCATATAAGCAAGGTCTTTTGTAAGGTTCATTTGTACCCATCAAGCCATGGATTTTTAGATATCAAATTATAAGCATACTATGCGAATCGATATCAGAAAAGTAACAGAAAAACATGTTAAAGATATACTGTATACTAAAGCTAAAGTTTAGTTAAAATTGTTTTTCGGAATATAGCACCAGGGATAAAATTTACCTCAAATGAAGTGAGTCCTACATCTTGCTGGCTGCTGATTACTGTAAAAATACTCCCTTCATTGATATGGGACCCTCCTCACAACAGAGAACTGATGGTGCTGACTGAGTTAACTGCTAAGGCTTTAACAGTGAAGGATCATGCTGCTCACCCTCCTCTTCCAGTCGCAAAACACCTTGTATTATCTTCACAGAATGCAAGACATTCTGGAATGGAGGAGAGATGGATGAATGACAGGATTCCTTTCCAACATTCACAGAATACTTTGCCCTCTGTGAAAATAATACAGAGTTTAGGGAATGGAGGAGGAGAAGGGAAGGGTGGGAAGGGAAGACAAGCAGAAAACTATGCATAGTAAGAAGTTCACCACTGTGAGCACGATCTGGTATCACTAAAGGCAGCCAGCAGGATGTAGGACTCACATAACTATTAGAGGTAAGTTATGTCCCTGGTGCTGTATGCTCAGAAATGTTTTTTAAACCTCAGCTTTAAGTTAAGGAAAAAGGTTTTACTTCCTAGAAATACTAACCATGTATATACAATTATAGAACAAATTATGAATTGGCACAACAATGGCTATACAATGCTATGTATGAACAATACCGTTCATATTAATAGCTTCATATTCCATCATTGTTTGTCTTCCTGCTCACTGGAGCAAATACAGGGGAAATTTGAAATAAAAAAAAGTGATAATAGAATAGTAACTCGGCTTCAAAATTAAAACTATTGATTGATTACAATAGTAATTGCTAAAACTGTTTCTTTGAAAAGAACCCATCAGAATAGAAATATTGGATCTGCCATAGCTGACATGTTTCTGAAGATACAGGCTTTGGATCCTTGTTTTACTACAGAGTAGGGATGAGCTCGGTGTTCGATTCGAACATCGGCCATTCGCTCGTTCGTCGAAGCCAGAACTTTGTGGGCCGCTCGCACCAAATTTGTGTGACACGAACGGCCCCACGATTGCTGGCTCATGATTGGCCAAGCATGCACTGTGACCCCGCATGCTTGGCCAATAACAGCGACGGCAGCGAGGAGAGCCATAATTGGCCACAGGCAGAATGCCTGTGGCCAATTATAGCTCAGGGGGGTTTAGTACACGCCCCACACTATATAAGGCCACCAGCGCGGCGGCCTTGTGTAGTGTGTTGCGGCAGTCAGGGAGAGAGCAGGATAGACAGGGGCAGTGTCAGTTATATTCTGTGCTTTTCTTCTTAACCTCCCTAGCGGTAATCCCGAGTCTGGCTCGGGTTCAGTCTTTTCTGCTGAGAGCGGTAACCCCGAGCCAGACTCGGGATTGCGTGCAGGATACAGGCGGGAAGTTACTTACCTTTTCCCCTGGATCCTGCGATGTCTCCCCGCTGTGTGAGCGAGCCGTCCGCTCGCTCGATTCACACAGTGCCGAGTGCCGCCGATCTCCGTTCCCTGCGACGTTCCGACGCACGGGAGCGGAGATCGGCGCCAAATTTTAAAAAGTTTAAAAACACACAACACATACAGTACTGTAATCTTACAGATTACAGTACTGTATACAAAAAATACACATCCCCTTTGTCCCTAGTGGTCTGCCCAGTGCCCTGCATGTCATTTTATATAATACATTTTTTTTTTCTGCCTGGAAACTGGAGATTGTCCATAGCAACCAAAAAGTGTCCCTTTATGTCAAAAGTGGTTTTAGACCAGCTAGAAAACACCGATAAAAAATTAGAATCACAATTTATCATCAAACAATAAATTTAATGACAGCGACTATTCTGAAACTGAGCAAATTTCAGTGTTTTTGATTTGATTACATTATTGAATCATTTTTATATATATTTTTATTATATTATAATTTATGATTTTGTGTTTCAAACTTTATCATACCCGGGATGTCTACTAGACTCTGGTTCGGACAGATTTAATTCATAAGAATTGCATGCCTACAATATAAAAACGCCAAATTTCCATGCAAAATAATTGTACCGCTTTCAGCACTAAATTCCGGACAGAATAATACCGCCAGGGAGGTTAAGCTAGCGCTGTGTAGGGTGTAGTGTGTTGGCATTCAGAGAGAGAGCAGGATAGGCAGGGACAGTATCTTTTTAACCCAGCGCTGCTACAGTGGGTGTAGTGTGCCTCCTGCACAGTATACACCTGAATCTACCCCCTCATTGCTGGTTTTGTGTAGTTCAGTTGTGCAACACAGGCATCTGCCTAACATTCAGTGGGTGTAGTGTGCCTCCTGCACAGTATACACCTGAATCTACCCCCTCATTGCTGGTGTTGTGTAGTTTAGTTGTGCAACACAGGCATCTGCCTAATCTTCAGTGGGTGTAGTGTGCCTCCTGCACAGTATACACCTGAATCTACCCCCTCATTGCTGGTCTTGTGTAGTTCAGTTGTGCAACACAGGCATCTACCTAACATTAACATAACATATTTTTGGTGCAGGGTTCCCCTTAATATCCATACAAGACCCAAAGGGGCTGGTAATGGGCTGGGGTGGGGGAGGGTGGTGATGGGGTAGCCATGCCATTTTTCTCAAAGATTTTCATCCATATTGCCAGGACAAGACATTACATTAAAGCCGCAAGCAGTTTTAAATGGCTTTTTTCCCTTTACAAATGTAATTTTGTACGGGAAACACATGCCACTTCACAGGCATACTTTAGACACGTCCATTTTTAAAACTTCTTTTTGCATTGATACATATCCCCTGGGGCAGGACCCGGGTCCCCAAACCCTTTTTAGGACAATAACATGCATATTAGCCATTATAATTAGCACTTTAGATTTCGAACGTTCACGTCCATTGTATTTAATAGGGTTCTAATGTTCGCACGAACTTCCGGGCCGTTCGCAGGTTCTGGTGCGACCCGAACCGGGGGGGTGTTCGGCCCATCCCTACTACAGAGTAAGCCACCAATTCAATACAAGCAGGCAGCAAGTAAAGTATCAAAGTACAGGATATATATACAGTAGACTTACTGGTTGATTTTTCTTTCAGGTTCCAATATACAGAATATTTCTATCTAAAATTGTATCTTGAAGTGTACACAAAACCAACATTTTTGTTTGTAGGAAATGTTTGAGACCCCTGTCAGTTTTTTTTTTTTTTTTGTGGTCTGCATTATATGGGTGAGGGGGGGTTGGGTATATTCCTTTCTGTCCCCATGACAGTAAGAGGAGATCTCTTCAAGAGGATACCCATTTTAGACAGTTGTCACCAGAATAGGTTTCTAGATTGGAAAAGGACTAACAGAAAGGATGCAACTCCCCAGCAGTGACACAGACAGCAATATAAACTCTATTTCTAACCCTTTCACACACAATCAGACACTAAAAAAATGTAAAACACTTTTGGGTTTACATATAATTTAGCTAGCTTTAGTAGAATTTTGAACAAACTAATATTTATATGAAACCCTTTGTACATGCAATGACTGGATGAATGGCGTTCAAAAGTACTTCAAATTTTGTTTCCTTTTAACATTTGAATTTGGAATGAATGTAATTTCTGGAACAAAAATTACATACATTATAAGAAATTTGTTCATTTGAGAAACATTCTGCTCTTTCTAGTCACTGTGGTCAAAAACGAACATTGATATGGCACAACTAATGATTAGAACATCAAACAATGGTTCTTAAAAAACACTTTCAGACCGGACCAATTTGCAGCCAAAGGACCAGGCCCCTTTTTGCGATTCGGCACTGCGTCGCTTTAACTGACAATTGCGCGGTCGTGCGACGTGGCTCCCAAACAAAATTGACGTCCTTTTTTTCCCACAAACAGAGCTTTCTTTGGTGGTATTTGATCGCCCCTGCGGTTTTTATTTTTTGCGCTATAAACAAAAATAGAGCGACAATTTTGAAAAAAATGCATTATTTTTTATTTTTTGCTATAATAAATATCCCCAAAAAATATATAAAAAAAACATTTTTTTTCCTCAGTTTAGGCCGATACGTATTCTTCTACATATTTTTGGTAAAAAAAATCGCAATAAGCGATTATTGATTGGTTTGCGCGGAAGTTATAGCGTTTACAAGATAGGGGATAGTTTTATAGCATTTTTATTAATAATTTTTTTTTATTATTAATGGCGGAGATCTGCGATTTTTTTTGTGACTGCGACATTATGGCGGACACATCGGACATTTTTGACACATTTTTGGGACCATTGTCATTTTTACAGCAATTAATGCATTTAAATGCATTGATTTCTGTATAAATGACACTGGCAGTGAAGGGGTTAACCACAAGAGGGCAGTGTAATGGTTAAGTATGCCTAGGGGTGTGTTTTTTACTGTGGGGGGGCGTGGCTGTCAGCTAGTGAATGCTGATCTCTGCTCCAATCACAGGGAGCAGAGATCGGCGTCACTAGTTGCTAGGCAGAACGGGGAGATGCTGTTTATCTCGGCATCTCCCCGTTCAGCCGCCCCGTGAGACGATCGCGGGGGTCCCCGCGGCGATCTAGTCTGCGGGGACCGCGATCGGACTCACGGGGGTCCCGACCGGCGTGGGAGCGCGCCGCTCCCGGCGCGCTCCCGATGGCACGGACAGGCTAAAGGAGGGACGTATATATACGCCCTCCTGCCTGTACGTGCCATTCTGTCGACGTATATCGTCGTGCGCCGGTCGGCAAGTGGTTAAAACCAAAAATGTTGAATTAAATTCTACTAGGGTAAAGCCAGCTTAAGGCTGCATTCACACTTGAGCTTAGCATCTTTGGTCATTTTTACAGGCCATTTTTTAGCGTTTTACATGCATTTTGATCATTTTTTGTCTTAGCGTTTTTTTTTTTTTTTTAAGTGTTAGCCAATGCTACTACTGTTTTTTCAGGCGTCCCTATTGGGGCCAAAAATGCTTGAATCTTGAAGCTCAGAAGAAGCTTGAAGCTGAGAAGTAGCTCATGTACTTTTTTGAGCTACTGTACAAGCTTCAAGCTACAAGCAACACTACACTCAGGTGTGAACAGACACAATTGAAAACCATGGGATTTTGGATGCTGAGCTTTTTGGAACTTCAAGCTATAAAAAACACTCAGGTGTGAATAGTTTAAGCCCCAACTGAATTCAGAACAACTATTATAAGCGTGATCACTTTTTTCTACTTATTGCTACATTGGAGTTGACGAGTCCTTCTTATCATGGCATGGCTCCAGTGTCATTTACATTCAAGTTCCTACCAACATCATATTGTTAGACTTCAGGAAGTGAAGCAATTCAAACAAAAGCAATGGAATTGTTATTAATTCACGTTGTGTGCTGTTGATATGTTATTTAAAGTAGTAATGTTTTTTTGAAGCAGTAAGTAGTAGATTTTTCATATTTACTTTATCAAAACAGAACAGGTTAAGCTGCCCACACATGTTTATTCTGTCGGGACTGATGCAGAAGATACTCTTCTTCTTTAGTCGACTTTGAGCGTAAAGAATCCCAACTGTTAAAGCTGCTGGTATGATTGGACAAATTGCAGAGGTCAAAAGTACTAGACATTCCACAATTATTCTCCCAGCAGAAATCTATGAACAAAGAAATATATTTAGAACATTTACTAATTAAACATGATCAAGGACAAATATTCTCAAAATACTTATTGGACCTTGTTTATGAAGCTTTATTTTATGCCTTTTTTGTCAAATGCACAGTAGTATAGATATTTTACACCAATAGTGAGTTACTGAAGGCCAGTTTTTATACTGGTTGACTGAGTTGCACGCAAACACCCAGCCAAGTTAAGGGGAAATGAAAGACAATTACACAGAAATGCTGCACCTCCCCAGTCAACAACACCTTATTTATATATCTAATGCAAAATATCCAGCTGGAAAAAGTTTAAAAGCAGGTAATGGGTGTGTCATGTGTTCCTATGTGCCAGGGTGGCATTTAACCACTTCCCGCTCAAGGCCGTCATATGACCTTCTGGAATTTGCCACCCTCTGGCTCGCCCGTGCGATCGGCAAGCCGGAGAAGGAATCCGCCGGCGCCAGAAGTTTACCACAGTGAATGCCAGTGACCAGATGGTCCCTGGCAGTCTCTATGATCTTCAGAGGCGCAACATTATGACGTCACACCCAGCCTTGCAGTTGTAAACACTGCCTTGTACTCAGCTGGAAAGGCCAAGATAGTTTTTTTTTTTAATCTTGGTCTTTCCTGCCTAAACGAGAGATAGCCAGCATAGCACAGACAGGCACAAATTAACACAGACTGGGACAATTTAACATAGATTTATAGACAATTGTGGGCAACTGCCAACTGTAAAAAGCATGGATTAATAAACTCCCTGGTTAAATTAGCTTTGACCATGGTATATCAAGTGTCCCCTCTGGCGAAGTCAGACTTTTCTACAAATGTTTTGGTGTGGGCCCCATCCCCCTTGCCGAAACACCATAAAAACCTTAAAAATAAGACTTGTGGTTGGGAAAAGTTAAATAAAATACTTATCTTTACTTGAGTTTCCTTGGTGCAGGGGAGACTCAACAAGATCCTGGAGAATGCAGAGGACTCCAAATTTTAACAGAAGCTGCATAGCGCAGGATTGTTTGCTCAGCAAGATTGAAGCTACACACCTTTTTCCCAGGATCTTGCCAGAAGGAAGATTGCATCTCACCCTTTTAAATTTACCCAGGTGTTTTTTTTTTTAAGTTGTATTCAGTGCTTCAGCAAGGGAGAGGGGGCCACAATAAAAAATAAATAAAAAAAAACAGACCTTGCCTTCTTTTTGCTTAGCAGACAGGAAGTGAGGAAAAATCAACAAGAGGCACACAGACAGAAATAGAAACCTGACAAGGATTTAGGCTTTCCCTACTTTAAAGTATGCTAATATTTCTATCTTTTCTGTCAAGAATATACAGTTTTGGACAATTAAAGCATAAACGCTTATAGCAGGCCATGCATGGATTGAAATTTGTCTTGTTCAGCATGGGCCGGCAACATTTTGATCCATGTATGGTCAGGCTGGTTGTTCAGAAGTCGATCTATGGATCAGCTTCTGTATAACCTCCCTGTTGGAAAACTTCTGCACAATCAGTACCACCGATTATAGCCAGCAGTGCTTATCAGTGTATTCTGAGGGAGGAGAAGTATTTTCTCCTGAAACCTGATTTCCCCATTCACACACTTAGTGAATTGAGTAATTTTTTGAGTAATTTCTTTTTGTTCGACCTTCTGAAAAAAAAAAAATCTTATGTCAGAGACGATAATGCTTATGCCTACTTTTATTATTTCATCATCTTCCCAAACAGAAACTAAAGAAAATTCTAATATAACATAAATTGGAATACCACTGACATCTCTTGTATTCTACTATAAAGCAAAAAAAGTAAGTATATATAGTTATCTTGTAGTACCTGTCTCTGTGCAAATATGATGACAGCATAGAGTATGCCGACAACAGCGAGAAATCCCAAAAATATGAAAAACCATTTTACATCTCTGTGTAGTTTGAAGTTCAGAGGTTTGGGATACAATATAGATCTCACCATGTCACCTTTAGTTGTGTTAAATCCTAGGATAAATTAGAGTTAAGAAAACATAGTATGATTTACCAATTAAATATGTATACACAAAATGGATAATGTGTTTTCATACTTACATAGTTACATAATGTCACATGCCCTTTTATATATACCGTATTTAAATCAATTGTCAGCTCAGCATTCTCTGTCATAGCAGTAGTGCCCTAAAAGTCTTGGCATAGTTGACTTCTAAACAATTGCTTTTGTGGTGGCAGCTTACAGAGTTATAAATAATGCTATTATCAATTGGGACCACAGCATTTTTACTGTTTTGCAGCAGCCCTTAAGTGAATTTAATCTAAAGATAGAGAGAAGGAAAATCAGAGACTGAATGGTAATTAGGGAAGTGGGTGCTATCACGAGATTTGGGCATTGTTCAAAGAAATTATTTTTCTTTTTTGTCATCTGATTTCCTTTTACTTCACATTCCCTAGACACAACAGGAAGTGATAAGAAACCTCTCCAGAGTGAAATAAATTCTCCAGTTTTAGTAAATCAACCCCATAGAGCCCAGCAGGGGTAAAGGCTGCAAAGAATAACTGACAGCATTCCTAACCCTTACCTACCCTATCCAAAACTTAAAAGAAAACTGTTTCATGTTTAGATACAGTTTATTTAACCATGGATAATCTTACAATTAAGCCTAGTACACACAGGTCGAATGTCAGGGGACATTGGCCGGTTCAATAGAATCCGGCCGACTGGCCTTCTGTCAAAGGGGCATGACCAAAAAAGATCTGCAGTTCTGCTCCCGTTCAGCGCTCCCAGTCAATGGCTGAGAGCGCTGACTAGAGTGTTCTGGTCGGGGGACCACCCCCCTGTCAGAACACAATAGAACAGCGAGAGAGATCGCTGTACTAATGTTCAATAGTTAGCACAGCAGCTCCTCCTGAGCTGCCAGTTTTTTTTTTGGTCAGCCCTGCTGGGTTTAACGTAAAAAAAAAGAAAAACTACTATTGTGTACTAGACGTTAGAGTTGCTAGATCATCTGCAGTTAGTCATTGTTAATTATCAACTTAGTCAGCAATTTTACGCAGTCAGTTGCAGACACAGAAAAATCACGGGAATGCAAAAATGCATTACAAGCCAATGTATTGAAAGTACACTCAACAGTCTTGGGCAGTTTTTCATTATGTACAGTCAGGCCTATCTCTGTAAGGCAACAAACAAAACAGCCATAAAACTGGACAGTTTAATCTTTGTTTAATATTTGTCAGTAAAATCAAGGAGAATGTGAGTTTTGAGCACTCAGCTCCATTCTTCATTGACATATTCTAGCAGTACTAAAAACCCAGACCTACCAGTCTTCAACACTACAGCTCTGGCTGGTCCTTGCGCAGTTGATTCTGTCCTTATAACGTCTGTTCCACAGAATAAGACATGACGCTTATAATCTTCCCCACTGTACTGCTTCCAAGGCATTGTGTTATCCATGTGTGGCAATTGCGTTTTTGTTACAGGAATGCATTCCCCTATGGAAACCCAGAAAAATAAGGATCAGGCATAGGTTGCAATGTGCAAAGATGTGCCCAGACCAGCCAATGAGATTTCATCTTCAATTAGTTTGAACACCAGCTGTATAGATAAATACACAGCATTGTTACATATAAGCAATTTTATCTTTCAAAGGTTTTGCATTTTATAACCATCCAGATATGAGATGGTTAAGAGTTGCCTTTGAGAGTTGGATTAAGCTTTAGGTTTGAAATGAGGGCTAAGTGTTAGGGTTAACTTGATGTTTGGGATATTCTTGTTCAATTTATGTGTTTCTTAGCACCAAAAAGCCCCATGCTATTAGGGCTAGTCTGCCTTCACTGGAAATTATCATTCTATGAATATAGGTTGCAGATCACAATGATGGACAAGTATGCATTACATGTCAATGTATTATTTAAATAAATAATTTTATTTAAATAAATATATAGGACTAACACACTGGTCTACCAGTTTAAAGTACATGTAAATATTTTTTTTTTATGATTGAGCTGATATTTATTGGAATTCCTTACAATAGCTTTGATAGTATATACCCTACCTGTTTAATGTAGAACAAGTGGACCCAAACAGAAGCATTGTATTTGTCCTGTAAATAAGATTACTCACCTGTCAACATGCCTTCATTCACAATGCATGTCCCATTGATTAAAATGGCATCACACGACATGAAAAAGTTTTTGCCGGATAGAATAATGATATCTCCTGGTACTAGATCGCAGGATTCTATTTGGCTGTATTCTAAAAGAAAATGAACCGTAAACATAGCTTAAGAAGGAAGTAATATTTTTGTAAGGTTCTTTTTTATAGAACATTGGGGGTTATTTACGAAAGGCAAATCCACTTTGCACTACAAGTGCAAACTACAAGTACAAAGTGCACTTGAAATTGCACTGAAAGTGTACTTGGAAGTGCAGTCGCTGTAAATCTGAGGGGTAGAGCTGAAATGAGGGGAAGCTCTGCTGATTTTATTATCCAATCATGTGCAAGCTAAAATGCTGTTTTTTTTTTTTTCCTTGCATGTCTCCCTCGGATCTACAGCGACTGCACTTCCAAGTGCACTTTCAGTGCAATTTCAAGTGCACTTTGCACTTGTAGTTTGCACTTGTAGCACAAAGTGCAGTTGCCTTTAGTAAATAACCCCCATTGCATCATTTCCATTAGTTGCTTATTATAGTCTATCACTTGCAAATGATCCAACTGCAGAAATGCAAACTAAATATTTTTAACCACTAATCCAATAAAAACTATCACCTTAAAAATGCAAAATGAGCAGTAGATATATACTTGTAAATAAAAATAAAACAATGAAATGTTACATAAAAACACCAGATATTTAATTATTTAGAAGGTTTAACATTTCTTGTAAACATCATTTATGTAAAGGAGAATATACTTTTGTTATAGCATTTCTGCACTGAAGACTGTACTGCTATATACTTTATATACTCACACCATACTTTCCTTGGTTCAAATGAACTATTCTTAGCTTACCTTCATCTCTACGACTCACAGTCACCTTCACATTATTATGAGCTTTCACCAAATTATCTAACTTTGTGGATTGCTGTAAAATGTAATTATAAAAATGCATTTCATTAATAAAAAATATTAATACAAATCTGGAAATAACGAATTCACTTAGAACTTTAAAGGCATTGTACACTTTCAAATGTTTCCATTGTTTTAACTAGGTATTAGTGTAGTTATGTTTCTTGTTTCATTTGTTTGTGTTATTTTGTAGTGAAGGGCTCAGCTGCAGTGTTGTAGTCTCATGTCCATGTATTTATTCAGCTACCCTGTACCTAATTGCTAAAGGGACAGGCAACCACTGGTTCCAGGTCACATAGAGTCAAATGCATGCCTCGACATTTCATCTGTATTGCATTACAAATGTGGGAGTGCTAATGTGTTGAATCACTGCAAGGTGAGCTCTCTGTTAATTGCTCTAACTGTTTGTCTCTGTTTCAGATCTAATTATTGTTTAGCTCTCACTTGCAAAACACTAGGCTGAGAGACCCAGGGATTTTGGGATATATACAGTAAAACCTTGAATTGCGAGCATAATTCGTTCCGGAAGTATGCTTGTAATCCAAAGTACTTGTATATCAAAGCAAATTTCTCCATAAGAACCAATGGAAACTCAAACGATTCATTCAACAACCATTTATTCATAAGTCCTTTAGTTTATAGTCAATATAAAAAGATTATAGCAATGTGACCAGGTTGTGTAACTATAAAATGTCCATCCACAAATGGCAGCCTCCACAAGGGGATTTGAAGCAAAATGCAGCAGAAGCTACAGAGAATAAAAGAGAAGGGAGGCGCCTCTAAGTATATCAATATGGTTACATTTATTGAAGGTACAACATTTAGCAACTCTCATGGTTGATGATTAAAAGAGGCACATCTAAGTATGCAGGCATCTGGGGTAAATCTGTCCACATGGACCATCCCCCACACCACCCGCTCCCACTGCTGTCAGTCTGCAATCGTGACTGGGAAGACTACCCTGCAGTAGAGCGATCTGAAAGCGAGGCTTGAACTGCTCGTGGAGCACAGCGTGGAAGGGATGACATCGATGCCAGGGCAGAGTATGGTCTGCGTGGACAGCTTTACCCCGGATGCCTGTATACTTAGATGTGCCTGTTTTAATCATCAACCATGTAAGTTTCTAAATGTTGTACCTTCATTAAATGTAACCATATTGCTACACTTAGAGGCAGCTCTCTTCTCTTTTATACTCAGTTGTGACATGACGCTACTTGTATATCAAGACATCGCTTGTATATCAAGTCAAAATTTATAAAAAATGTTGCTTGTCTTGCAAAACACTCTCAAACCAAGGTTTTACTGTGGTTTCTTCACAGGAAATGTCAGTGCTCACACTACAGACAGAAGCAGAGCCGATCGGCCCTATAGTCACACTATGCAAGCTGCTTAGGGCCCCACCGCTGTGGGGGGCCCCCAAGACCCAGCATCCCCCCCTGTACCTCTAGCTGGCCGTTAAAAGTGCAGTGAGGAGAGGTGGGAGGTGGTGGAAGGCGGCGATAGGCAGCTCTATGGTGCCTGAGTGGGCGGCGGGATCTCCCTGGGGTTTGTAGTACTCTCAGTGTATACAGTGGAGAAGAGAAGGGAGGGCCTCTGACCCAGGCAGGTATCAGTTTCACTTTCACTCTGCTTGAACACTGTTGCTGATGCCCGGGTCAGAGGCCCCTCCCCTCTCCGCTGTATACATTCGGAGATAGAACTACTAGCCCCAGGGAGATCCCCCTACCTGTGGACACCATATAGCTGCTGATCGCCACCGCTCACGGCATCACGGGTCAAGTAGAGGACCCCATAGCAGAATTTTGCTTAGGGCCCCAGGGAGGTCAGGATCGGCACTGGACAGAAGTCATGTAATAACCTGTGCAGTTTTCATGCCATATGCCTAATGTTTTCAGAAACTTCTGACACCACAATGTATAGATGTCTATAGTGCCTTTAGGTAAGAAATAGAACAACGAGTTTCCAAATATGGAGCTTGAAAAATCGAGATTATGTGTGAGAATTTTACTTCTGACTATTTTATGGTTGTACATTACTAAAGCCAAGAGAACAGAAACAAAGGGAAGAAGGTAAGAAATCTTCCATCTCTAACCAACCTCAGCTGGAGGCAAGAAATACACCTGGGTAAATTATTTTTTAAAGATCTAGCTGTGATATATTATTGTTTATTTAATCTTAATTGCTTATGCCTTATTAACTAATTAAGGTGGAGCTAAAAGAGAATTTGTTTGCAGGTTTTGGAATACATTTGCAGTAAAGGTCACAAATTGTGTGTGACTACTCCTAAGGAAGGATAGCTCCTGTCATATCATTAAAAAAGGTGACACCTAATCTGTCAACCAGACATGTAAATGAAACCTGTCATAAGAGAAGTATGTAGGCTGCCATTACTGATTTCCATGTGAAAATGTAAGTTGTTTGGCTGTTATTCTGAGGCTTTGATGTCAATACTTAATTAGTCACTGATCCAAAACAAGTATACAGATCAGGGAAGACATAGAAACATCAGAAGATTCCAAGCCTGTGTTTCAGAAAGTGCTAATGCCAAATGGTTTGATTTACTAATGGCAAATAGGCAGTTCACTTTGAAAGGGAATTTGCACTTTGCAAGGGAACTTTCCCTCTATTTAGTGAATTTGGTAAAAATTCACTTTGGAAAGAATACCAGAACACGTCCAAGGAAAATAAAAAAAATATATTTGTGTTTGCACATGATTGAACGATAGAAGTCAGCTGAGCCTCACCTTTTTTACTAACATAGGAGAAAATTCCTTTGCAAAGTGCAACTTCCCTTGCAAAGTTAACAGATTGTTTGCCTAAATAGTCAGCATGAATGCCAGGCAACTGTCATCTTCAGAAGAAAAGCTCAGCAATAGGGATGAGATGAACCATCCTGTGTTCGGTTCAAAGCAAGTTCACAGAATTTGAGTTAAGTTCAGAGGTAAATAGCTATACAAATGGACTTTTAAGGTGCCCCAAGAAGTGCACAAATACCAAAGATAATTCTATGAAATAAGGGGGAATGTGTACCGCATAAAATGTATTTGTATACATTGTTAAAACCCTGAAAAATAAAAAAAATACATAAAAACCTCTCTACGGAGTGAATTATTTTTTGATATGCATTTAAACATTTAACACTGAAGTAAATAAATAAACAATGGTATATAGCAGTTCACCCCACTCAGGAGGAGTAAACATAATTTGTCACATAATTGTCTCCTGCATTTCACAGGAGTTACCACCTGTTTCTGTAGGAGAGTATGCTTGCCTAGGGAGACCCCAGGCAAAAAAAAATGTGTTCCCACCCAAATTTCATAAAAGGGTATGAATTTTAAGGGGAAACTCTATTCATACTGGACTCTTATCCAAGTATGCAACCTGGCAGGCCAGGGAAATTCTAATCCATACAAGGCCATGTGCCCCCATATTGATGAGGAGAAGGGCCTCCTCCCCACCACTCTGGCCTTGTGGTTACCAGCCCCCCTATGTAAAGTTCACATAAAAATGTTAAGAATAAATAAACACGCTGTTGTCCTTGCCACCCCCTGGAAAGCAATCTGCAGAAGATCGCTTTTCAGATGCATTGTTTAATATCACTGCCCAGATATGGCCACATAGCCATGTCTGGGCAACAATGTCAGTCTCTATCCCTGCCCCTTTGTTTACATGGCCAGGGATCCCTGATCAGTAAATGAATAAAGCCAGGTGATGTCTCTGGTTTCTAAGAACATGGTGGGTCACTTACAGTTGTAATTTATAGTATAGTAGTGGTAGAATGAATGCTACTATATATAACCATTGGCTTCTGCCGAACAGGCTAAAACTTTGGCATTTGGACAAACACACAAAAAAGAAATGTTCGGTCCAAACCTGGGTCCTGGGTCCTGACTGGACAGGGAGCTCATTCCTAGTCAGCACTTGCAGCCTTCATGATTCCCTCACAACAAGTTTTTTTTTTTAAAATACAGTTTTAATAGTAATTTTTTCAAATATTGCTGTAGTATTTCTGAGAACACATAAATATGATAACATTTACCTGTCTGAGCTCCATAAGAGATATTGTGATAGTACAGATACATAAGAGAAGGATTGCAATGGCATAACCTAGATAGCCCTCAGCCAGCCACAAGACCACCGTGAAGAACTGGTACAAATAGAATAAATTTAACACCTGTGCACAATAAAAAAAAAACATAGAAGTAAGACCATGAAAAGAAGTAAGACCATGAAAAGAAATAAAACATGAACATCACAATAATAAACCTGAATACTCATGTGTACACACCTTATTAATTAATAATTTCCAGAGCGGTGCAACTTCAACTTCAATAGTGTTATGTCCACACACTACTCTCCTACGATCAGCAAAAAAGAAAAAAGAAAAGAAAATTATAACATATTTATTTAATATTCAGCATTATATAAATTAATTCCAAACTAGTATATTCTAAACCACATGATATTTAGGTAAAGCTGATTTTATCAGCTATTTTGGTAAGCAGAAAATGGTAAGGTTTATTGGAGCTGATTACACTATAGAGAAGAACATGATATTATTCTTTATAGCAACCATTTAAATTTCAGTTTCAATTTTGCTCGCACAATCAGCAATCGCCAGTTCACACCAGATACAGTTCCGTGTGCTTTTTTTCTGCACTAAAAATGCATGCACAGTGTTTTCCGTGTATTCCAATGGCTCTAGTTCACACCAATGAAGTCAGTTCCAGTCAGTTTTCGGTCAGTTTCTGCACCGGAAACTGACTGGAACTGACTGCACTGGTGTGAACTAGAGCCGTTGGAATACATGGAAAACACTATGAATGCATTTTTAGGGCCAGTTCACACCACAAAAATGCATTCCGGATACGTTCCGGATCAGTTTTTGCTTACAGATCACACCACACGCAGTTCCAGTACGTTTTTGATACAATTTTCTAGGTTCCACTACAGCTCTGTGCAGAAAAAATGCAGCAGGCTTTACATTATTTTTTTTTTGCACCGGAAACTGACCAGAAACTGACTGCACTGGTGTGAACTAGAGCCATTGGAATACATGGAAAACACTGCATGCATTTTTAGTGCAGAAAAAAAGTGCACGGAACTGCATCTGGTGTGAACTAGCACTAATGCACAATCGGACTTTTCGGCCGGACTGTCCGGCGGACTGCCAAGTCCAGCGGACAATTTTAAGTCAAAACTTCTAACTAAGTCCGCCGGACTTTTGGGAAGAAAAAGTCAGCCGGAGGCCCACACATTGTCGGATTGTCCGGTGGACAATCCCGCCGGAAAATCCGATCGTGTGTACGCGGCCTTAGTCTGACAGTTCCTCTCCTTTCCCCTTTCCCCTTCCCTTCCCTTTCCTCTGCCTTTCCTTCATATTAAAATGCTTGGTCACAACTAAGATTTAAAGTGGTTGTAAACAAGGTATGTCCCATGATAATATAAATGACAACATCAGCGAACACACACAAAAAAAAAAGAAAACAAGAAAGAAATGCAATCCATTAATAAATATATGTAAATATAATGTTTAAAACGAATGATTTAAAAACTTTACAAGAATTTGATTGCAGCAGTTTGGTTATCATCAATACAACAAAACCCAAACAGTGATAATGGCTATAGTGGTATGATATGATTTAATTGATTGTTTACTAGAGTCTCTCCCATCTAAAGTTAAAGTAAGAAGTGGAGAACTAAAATCCCCCCAGCACCAGTCTCATCAAGTGTTCAAACTGTGTTTAGCAGAAACAAAATTTAACCTAACCATTTTTAGTTCTCCAACAATTGATCAGACTGGTGCTAACCATAAAGTGACCTGTGTCACCCAATCTGCATGAAATAGACTTTTTATTATGGTTCTGGGTGGTGATATAGGTCATGTTAGCCGTTTCTGAATTACCTGCATTACATTTTTATGTCTTTAACTATTCAACCTATGGCTGCAGGGGTGTGTTATTTTATCAGTGCCCTGATCATGTTTCACCTAAACTTTCCACTTGGCATGGACCACCTGGGAAGGAAGTAAGGGCAGTTCTCTCCACTGGGGACACAGACAGAAAATAATTGAAAACAATTAGACAAGGGGTGGTGAACAGGTCCAGTTCAGATGTACTGTATTTGTTCCTGTGACTGAGACATCACTTCTTGAGGGCCCAGTCTTGACATTAAAGCAAACAGCTATAACTGCTGCCATGTAGCCCAATATACAAATATATCGATACTACAATGAAAAACAGGTAAAAAGTAAAGCAGTGCTCACCTGATGTCTTGCTCTTCTTTAATAAGACCAGATCCATAATGTGAATGTAGGCTATAGCAGGAGTGTTCATCCTCCAAAGTTCTGAAATTCCAAAGACCGTTGCATTGAAATATGTTGTATGTATATGAGATTTTTTTAACATAGGCACATCAAAAAACTACTTTTACATTTAATCTTGTTTGATATTCAGTAGTGCATAAACCCAATGGTGAACTAAGAACAGCAAAGTATACAAATGAATACAATTTTCTAGCATAACACCAAACTTCAAATAGCAAAGCACATCAAATACATATTTTTAAAGCAAATTCGGTATTTAACCACTTGCTTACTGTGCACTTAAACACCCTTCCTGCCCAGACCAATTTTCAGCTTTCGGTGCTCTCACACTTTGAATCACAATTACTCAGTCATGCAACACTGTACCCAAATTATTTTTTTGTCCTTTTTTTTCCACAAATAGAGCTTTCTTTTGGTGGTATTTGATCACCTCTGGGTTTTTTATTTTTTTGCGCTATAAATGAAAAAAGACGGAAAATTTTGAAAAAAAAGAATTTTTCTTAGTTTATGTGAAAAAATTTAGCAAATTATAAATTTTTCTTCATAAATTTTGGCCACAATTTATATTGCTACATATCTTTGGTAAAAATAACCCAAATTAGTGGATATTATTTGGTCTTTGTGAAAGTTATAGAGTCTACAAGCGGTGGTGCGAATCATCCAAAATTGATCACATCTGATGTACTGGTGACCTATCTCATTTCTTGCGACCCAAACAAGCCAGGAAAGTACAAATACCCCCCAAATGACCCCTTTTTTGAAAGTAGACATTCCAAGGTATTTAGTTAGAGGCATGGTGAGGTTTTTGATGTTGTAATTTTTTTCCCACAATTCTTTGCAAAATTAAGATTTTTTTTTTTTTCCCACAAAATGTTCATTGTAATAGGTTATTTCTCTCACATGGCATGTGTATACCACAAATGACACCCCAAAATACATTCTGCTACTCCTCCTGAGTATTACGATACCACATGTGTGGGACTGTTACACAGTCTGGCCACTTACAGAGGCCCAATATTGAAATAGCACCATCAGGCGTTCTACAAGCATAAATGACACATCTCATTTCTCAACCACCTATTACACTTTTGAAGGCCCTGGAGCACCAGGACAATGGAAACGCCCACAAAGTGACCCCATTTTGGAAAGCTAACACCCCAATGTATAATCTATGAGGCATAATGAGTCTTTTGAACGGTTCATTTTTTTCCAAAAGTTTTGGGAAAATGTGGAAAAAAAATGAAAACGCATTTTTTTTACGCTAAGTTGTTCATTTATAAGATATTTCCAACACATAGCATGTAGATAGCAAAAATTACACCCCAAAATACATTCTGCTACTCCTCCTGAGTATGGCGATACCAAATGTGTGAGACTTTTACACAGCCTGGCCACATACAGAGGCCCGCCAGTGAAGTAGCACCTTCAGGCGTTCTACAAGCATAAATGACACATCTCATTTCTCAACCACCTATTACACTTTTGAAGGCCCTGGAGCACCAGGACAATGGAAACGCCCACAAAGTGACCCCATTTTGGAAAGCTAACACCCCAACGTATAATCTATGAGGCATAATGAGTCTTTTGAACGGTTCATTTTTTTCCAGAAGTTTTGGGAAAATGTGGAAAAAAAAGAAAACGCATTTTTTTTTACGCTAAGTTGTTCATTTATAAGATATTTCCAACACATAGCATGTACATAGCAAAAATTACACCCCAAAATACATTCTGCTACTCCTCCTGAGTATGGCGATACCAAATGTGTGAGACTTTTACACAGCCTGGCCACATACAGAGGCCCGCCAGTGAAGTAGCACCTTCAGGCGTTCTACAAGCATAAATGACACATCTCATTTCTCAACCACCTATTACACTTTTGAAGGCCCTGGAGCACCAGGACAATGGAAACGCCCACAAAGTGACCCCATTTTGGAAATCTAACACCCCAACGTATAATCTATGAGGCATAATGAGTCTTTTGAACGGTTAATTTTTTTCCAGAAGTTTTGGGAAAATGTGGAAAAAAAAAAAAATGAAAACGCATTTTTTTTACGCTAAGTTGTTCATTTATAAAATATTTCCAACACATAGCATGTACATAGCAAAAATTACACCCCAAAATACATTCTGCTACTCCTCCTGAGTATGGCGATACCAAATGTGTGAGACTTTTACACAGCCTGGCCACATACAGAGGCCCAACATCCATGTAGCACCATCAGGTGTTCTAAAGGCATAAATTACACATTTCATTTCCTGAGTACCTATCACATTTTTGAAGGCCCTGGAGCACCAGGACAATAGAATTACCCACAAAGTGACCCCATTTTGGAAAGAAAACACCCCAATGTATATTCTATGAGGCATAATGAGTCTTTTGAACATGTAATTTCTTTCCACAAGTTTTTGGGAAATGTGGAAAGAAAATTAAAACCAATTTTTTTTTTACAAAGTTGTCAATTTAGAAGATCTTTATAACACATAGAATGTACATAACCAAAATTACACCCCAAAATACATTCTGCTACTTGTCCTGAGTATGGCGATACCCCATGTGTCAGACTTTTCCACTACCTGGCCACATACAGAAGCCCAATATGCAAGTAGCACCTTTAGGCTTCTAACGCATAGCATGTATACACCAAGAATTGCACCCCAAAATACATTCTGCTGAGCAAAGGGTAAGAAAAAAGGCTCACCTGTGGTTCTAGCAGGCAGGAATACCGTTCCAGAGCAGTCAAAGTTCAGTTCAGGTAACAGGCATAGGTATGGCTAGTTCAGGTAACAGGCAAAGGCATGGCCAGTTCAGGTGCCAGGCAAAGGCATGGCCAGTTCAGGTGCCGTGCAAAGGCATGGCCAGTTCAGGTGGCAGGCAAAGGCATGGCCAGTTCAGGTGGCAGGCAAAGGCATGGCCAGTTCAGGTGGCAGGCAAAGGCATGGCCAGTTCAGGTGGCAGGCAGAGGCATGACCAGTTCAGATGGCAGCAGGTGGCATTTTGTACATTAGGCCTTGGTCAGGTAAGACCTGAGGACAGGGGTAGAGGCTTCTTCCCACCCAAATCTCTACGAAGCCTCCGAGTCTCCAGACCCTAATCCGAGAAAACAAAACCTGGAGAAAAATGTTTTCTCCACTCGGAAAACCTTTTCTGGAGCCCCTCACATGTGAGACCCCTGTGCTGTACAGTGGCAGGGCAAATGATCAGTTCAGGAGGCAGGCAAAAAGAATGGTCATTTAACAGGCCGAGGTCAATTCACGTTGAAGGCAGAAAGATGTTTGGCAGAGGCATAGTCGTTAACAGTCCGGGTCATTCACAGAAATGGCAGAAAGTGGAAACTGGAAAAAAGTCATCTAATAGTGCAGTGAAGTATGATAGCTTCGAAAGCACGTTCCAATACAGAGGCCTGGATGGGAGGGACAGTCGGGACAGTAGTATCGGGTGTCGCGGCGATTTCCCCTACTTGAACACACACGACATTTTTTTGGGTGTTTGCGACCTGTTTGGGTAGGAGGGAGAAGTTCAGGAAAGTGCCTTTCATGGAGTCTGGCTACTTCATCAGAGCGAATTAGTTCAGTGGGTTGGCCATGGGGATAGATGAGGGCTGTGAGGACGTCTTCTTGAAATCTGAGATAGGTCAGGGAACTTTGGGTGCACTTAGAAAAAATAATATAGGAATTGAACATGGCTAGTTGCATCAAATAAATGGCGACTTTTTTGTACCAAAAAAGTGATCTCCTGGTGGCCAAGTAGGGCTGCATCATCTGGTCGTTCATATCCACCCCCCCCCCCCCCCCATGTATAGGTTATACTCGTGGATACATTTTGGCTTCTGGACGGGGCCTTTTCTTCTCTGCAGTTCCACCAAGGTGTCGTTGTGTATTGTGGAAAGGATGTAGACGTCTCTTTTTTTGTCTCGCCACTTCAGCGCTAGTACCTCTTCAGTCCGCATACTGGCCTTTTCACCCGTCTTCAAGTTCTTGGTGACCAATGTCTGTGGGAAGCCTTTGCGGTTGGTCCGTGCTGTCCCACAGGCCACAGTCTGCTTTAGGTAGAGATGGCGGAAAAGTGGGAGACTTGTGTAGAAATTGTCTACATATAGGTGATAACCTTTCCCAAGCAGTGGTTGGATCAGCTGCCAGACAATTTTGACACTTGTTCCCATGTAGGTAGGGCATCCAGGGGGGTTTAGCTTTTTGTCTTTTCCCTCATAAATTATGAAATCATATGTGTAGCCCGTGGCCCTGTCACACGCCTTATAAAATTTTACCCCACGTCTGGCTCGTTTACTGGGGATGTATTGCTGGATTCCAAGTCTTCCAGTAAAGTGTAAATGTGACTCATCTACACAGATATTTTTATCTGGGGTAAACAGTCGTTTGAAGCTGGCGCAAAAAAAATTTAAGGGGCCGAATTTTGAATAATTTATCATAACTGGGATGATTTTGAGGGAGGCATTGGGCATTGTTATTGAAATGTAAAAATCGCATTATCATTTCATAACGGGTTCTGGGCATCATTGATGAATAGATCGGCATGTGGTGGATATGTAGGGTAGACCAGTAGGAATGGACTTCATTTTTTTTTGTCAGCCCCATGTTGAGGGTTAGGCCAAGGAAAATTTTAAATTCTTCAATGGTGAGGGGTTTCCAAACAAAAGGGCGGGCATAGGAAGAACTTGGATTGTTGGCTATATGTTGGCTGGCATATAGATTACATTGCTCTACAATGTAGGTTAGGAGATCATTGGGAAAATAATAAAGGGGGGTTACATTTTCCGTCTGTATCTGAGGGCCTGGCTGGGCTGTAAAAAGGGGAATTACAGGTTCTACTGACGTATCGGGCAGCCATGTTGGATACAGTAGAACATCTGGAAGGGTAGTACTGCCTCGTTGATGTGATGCTCCATTGCTAGCATCTGGCCTATCTTCTAGGAAGGTTGCCAAACTGCTGGTGGATAGCTGCCTATCCCGGAGTGCTGCGCTGCTGGTGGATGCCTGCATATCATCCTGGAGTGCTGCGCTGCTGGTGGATGCCTGCATATCATCCTGGAGTGCTGCGCTGCTGGTGGATGCCTGCGCCTGCTCATTTCTCCTGCTTCTCCTTGTTAGGATTCTATCATCCTCTGTTTCCATCTCGGAGCCACTGCTGTCCACTGGCTCATAGTCGCTATCCGAGTCTGACAGAGAGAGTTCCCCACTACTCTCGTCTGACATACTCTGGAGTATCTGGCAAGCCTCCTCTGCGCTGTATGACCTTTTAGTCATGTTGACTGGCAGATGCGTCAGATGGCGGGCAGATGCGACTGATGGCGGGTGTCAGATGCGACTGATGGCGGGTGTCAGATGTGACTGATGGCGGGCGTCAGATGCGACTGATGGCGGGCGTCAGATGCGACTGATGGCGGGCGTCAGATGTGCCTGATGGCGGGCGTCAGATGTGCCTGATGGCGGGCGTCAGATGTGCCTGATGGCGGGCGGGCAGATGTGTCTGATGGCGGGCGGACAGATGTGCCTGATGGTGGGCGGACAGATGTGCCTGATGGACAAACAGCTATATAACTCACTGATCTCCTGGCTGCAGCACAGATCTCTCTTCCTCTCCTCACTGACAGGCTCTGTGTGAGGAGAGGAAGAGATGAGAGCAGTTACAACTGCTCTCTATTTACATTACATGACGACTGTGATTGGACACAGTCGTCATGTGATCAGGAGGGCCAATCAGATGGCCTTCCTGTCTCACACTGCTCAGCTGTCTCTGGGGGACAGATCGGGATCGCGCCGCTGCGCGGGCACGCAGCGGCGCGATCTCCTGTCATCTGCCGCCCTTCCCCCTTTGTTGACATTGCGATGGCTGTGATTAGACACAGCCATCGCACGGATCAGGAGGGCAAATACATTGCCCACCTGCCGTGCCGAGATGCGGCGTGTGCGGGGGACACGCGCGCATCGGGATCGCGCGGATGCGCGGGAGCGCGCCCGCGTGATCCCGCTACTTCTGACAGGACGTTCCGGAACGTCCAGTCAGAAGTAGACGGCTCCCACCCGGCCGTATATGTGCAGTGGCCGGGTGGGAAGTGGTTAAGTTTTGAACAAAGGGGATTTCATTTGAAATCAACGCAGAATCAATGCTAGTCACTGTGGGTTTAATTTACTAAAACTGGAGAGTGCAAAATATGGTGCAGCTCTGCATAGAAACTGATCAGCTTCCAGGTTTTATAGTCAAAGCTTAATTGAACAAGCTGAAGTTAGAAGCTGATTGGCTACCATGAGGAGCTGCATCAGATTATGCACTCTCCAGTTTTAGTAAATCAACCCCTGTGTGCTTTGCATTTGGGTGCATTAGGTCAGCTGACCTAATAGTTCAACATTTTCTTGTGACAAATTATGTATTTATTATTGCAACTACTTTATAGCAACTGTTTTCACCACACATTGAGTACTGTCCCCTATTGAACAGCACCCTTCATTATTATTATTATTATTATACAGAATTTATATAGCACCAACAGTTTGTGCAGCACTTTACAACATGAGGGCAGACAGTATAGTTACAATACAATTCAATGCAGGAGGAATCAGAGGTCCCTGCTCGTTAGAGCTTACAATCTAGAAGGGAGGGTCAAGTGAAACAAAAGGTAATAACTGTGGGGGATGAGCTAATGTTAAAAATAGACATACAGTTGTTAGGTGTGGGTAGGATAGGCTTCTCTGAAGAGGAGGATTTTTAGGGATTGTCTAAAAGATAATAGAGTAGGAGATAATTGGACAGATTGGGGTAATGAGTTCCATAGGATTGGAGAGGCTCTGGAAGATCACAGGAGTCAAGCATGGGAGGAGGTGATGAGGGAGCTAGAGAGAGCGCAGGCGGTCTTGAGAGGAACAAAGAGAACGATTAGGTTGGTATTTTGAGACTAGGCTTGTGATGTAGCTGGGGGCTAAGTTGTGGATGGCTTTGTAAGTAGTTGTCAGTATTTTGAATTAAATTTGTTGGGTGAGTGGAAGCAAGTGGAGGGATTGACAGAGAGGAGTAGCAGATACTAAGCTGTTGGTAAGGTGGATGAGTCTGGCAGCAGCGTTCATGGTGGACTGAAGGGGGGGTAGACTATGTAGAGGTAAGCCAATGAGAAGGGAGTTGCAGTAGTTGAGGCGAGAGATGACCAGGGAGTGAATTAAGAGCTTTGTTGTGTCATTGGTTAGAAAAGAGCGTACTTTGGAGATGTTGCGGAGGTTGAGGTGGCAAGATTTGGGCAGTGATTGGACGTGGGGCTTAAAAGAGAGTCCAGAACTACACCTAGGACCTCGGCATGTGAAGATGGGCTTATAGTTGTGCCATCAATTTTGCCAGAGAGATCAGGGGAAGGGGCACGTGGGGGAGGAAAAATTAAAGTTCGGTTTGGATAGATTGAGTTTGAGGAAGTGGTGTGACATCCAGACTGATATATCTATTAGTAAATTAGTGATACGGGAGGAGACAGAGGGAGTAAGCTGAGGGGTACAGGAATAGATTCGGGTGTTGTCAGCATAGAGAAGGTATTGCTGACCCAGGAGGTTAAAAATAGGAGAGGTCCAAATACAGAACCTTGGGGGACCCCAACAGAGAAAACAAGAGGAGAGGAGGAAGTAGAATTGTAAGTAACGCTAAAGGTTTGGTTGGATAAGTAGGAAAGAACCAGCAAAGAGTACAGTCACGGAGACCAAAGGCCTGGAGTTTATTGTGGAGGAGGGGGTAGCAAACCAAATCAAAGGCAGCAGAAAGGTCCAGGAATAGGAGTAGAGAATAGTGTCCAATAGTTTAAGCTGTTAGTAGATAATTTTTTAGTTTTAGGAGAGCAGTTTCACTGTCAATATAAAAGTCCACAAACTGTGATTGGGTGCTCTAGCCAGGACGTTCAGGCCCCACAGATACGATACTTAAATTAGGAAGGCTGGCAACTTGGATGCTCTTGAATAAAAGTATTTCTGTTTTGCCTAAGGGTCTGTCTTTTGTTCCCAGTACTCATTTCTGCCTTTTTTTCCACTATATTGGATATTAATCGTTTTGTCAGAAATCTAATGCTTAGGAAACATTTCAAAGATATACAGTATCTCACAAAAGTGAGTACACCCCTCATTTTTTGTAAATATTTTATTATATCTTTTCATGTGACAACACTGAAGAAATTACACTTTGCTACAATGTAAAGTAGTGAGTGTACAGCTTGTATAACAGTGTAAATTTGCTGTCCCCTCAAAATAACTCAACACACAGCCATTAATGTCTAAACCGATGGCAACAAAAGTGAGTACACCCCTATGAAAATGTTTAAATTGGGCCCAAAGTGTCAATATTTTGTATGGCCACCATTAGTTTCTAGCACTTCTTTAACCCCCTGGCGGTATTCCCGAGTCTGGCTCGGGGTGGAACTTCAGTACCATTAGCGGTAACCCCGAGCCAGACTCGGGATCGCATTGCAGGATACAGGGGAAGTTACTTACCTTGTCCCCTGGATCCTGCGATGTCTCCCCGCTGTGTATGCGAGCTCCTCCACTCGATTTGCACAGTGCCCGAATGGCGCCGAACTCCGTTCCCTGTGACGTTACGACGCACGGGAGCAGAGATCGGCGCTAAATTCAAAAAAGTAAAAACACATACAGTACACTGTAATCTTACAGATTACAGTACTGTATAAAAAAAAATACACATCCCCTTTGTCCCTAGTGGTCTGTCCAGTGCCCTGCATGTAGTTTTATATTATAAATACAGTTTTCTCTGCCTGGAATTTGGAGATTGTCCATAGCAACCAAAAAGTGTCCCTTTATGTCAAAAGTGGTTTTAGACCAGCTAGAAAACAGCGATAATAAATTAGAATCACTTGCATAATTGAGCAATAGCGATTTGTGGGGAAATTCGTCATCAAACACTAAATCTAATGACAGCGACAATTCTGCAACTGAGCAAATTTCAGTGTTTTTGATTTGATTACATTATTGAGTAATTTTTATAGTTATTTATTATATTATAATTTATGATTTTGTGTTTCAAACTTTATCATACCCGGGATGTCTACTAGACTCAGGTTTGGACAGATTTAAGTGAGTTATTCCTAAGAATTGCAGGCCTACAATGTAAAACGCCAAATTTCCATGCAAAATAATGAATTACATTTTAAGAAAAAAATGGCGTAGGGGTCCTCCCCCAAAATCCATACCAGACGCTTTAGGTCTGGTATGGATTTAAGGAAAACCCTGCACCAAAAAAAAAAAAAAAAATAGCATAGGGGTCCCCCCAAAATCCGTACCAGACTCTTTTCTGAGCAGGCAACCTGGCAGGCCGCAGGAAAAGAGGGGGGGCAAGAGAGTGCCCCCCCTCCTGAACCGTACCAGGCCACATGCCCTCAACATGGGGAGGGTGCTTTAGGGTCTGACCCCAAAGCACCTTGTACCCATGTTGACTGGACTGGGGGGGGACCCCATGCTGCTTTTTTCAATAAGTTTTATCTATATTGCCGAGACCCGACAATTCATTACAGCCGCAATCAGTTTTATATGACAATTTTTCCTTTAGAAATGTAATTTTGCTGCGGTACTGTTCTAAACACTGAAAAAATGCACCACTTTACAGGCATACTATATACACCCCCCAGGCAGCATATTTAAAGGAATATTACATTTTTATTGTTTCGCTGCTCCCGAAAAATGGCCGTTTAAAAAAAAAAATTTGCATTGATACATGTCCCCTGGGGCAGGACCCAGGTCCCCAAACACTTTTTATGACAATAACTTGCATAAAAGCCTTTAAAATTAGCATTTTTGATTTTTCATGTTAGTGCCCCATAGACTTTAACAGTGTTTCGAATTTGCCCCGAACACTGCATATTGTTTGTTGTTCGCCCGAACCGTTCGCCCATTCCTAGTCCTTTATTAGCGTGTTTGTACTTTGGACTTTTGTCCGACGGGCTTGTGAAAATCCGAACACGGACATTTGTCCACGGAAAACTTTAAACCCTGCCATCCAACATTTGTCCGCGGAAAATCCGACAACAATTATCCGATGGAGCATACAAACGGTCGGATTTTCCGCCAACAGCCTGTCATCACACAATTCCCGTAGAAAAATCAAATTGTGTGTACAAAGCTTAAGGGCTTGTTTACACTTCAAACTGTGGCACGCTTTTTAAAAGCATTCTGATAGGCAATCAAAGCACCTGTCACTAAATAATATGGTTACCTTACAGTCCGTTTCACATGCTTTGCTTCGCTTCAAACATTACAACCCATATCAATTTCTTGGTATTTCAAAGCATCTGCAAAGCCTCCATAGAAGTCTATGACAAAGCTCGCTTACAGCTCCTGAAGCTTTTGAGAGGCTTTTATTCAGCTGTGGCTTCACTTTGTTTTGGAGGTTTTACAGGTATGAGATATCCCAGGATGCACTGGAAAACCAACAAGCGAATCAGAAAGACATCACCGGCAGTCACTTCAGGATCATGTGTATATATTCTGGAAGTGTCTGGTGCAGACATCACATCTGGTGTGCAGTGTGGAGCAGTAGGAAGGTGAGTGGGATCTGGACCGGAGCAAGCAACTAGCAGATGGCACATGTGGTCTGCAACATGGGAACACTATAGCAGAAAGTAAATGGGACTGGAGAGTGAGGACAGAGAGGCAGAGGACCAGCGGGGCTGGGGAACCAGAGCAGGAGAAACTAGCAGATGTCACATATGGTGTGCATGGGATCAACATAGCAGTAGGTGAGTGGGGACCGGAAAAAGAGGAGGATCAGAAAACCAGATGATCAGCATAGCTGGGAGTTACTACTGAGCGGGGTTTCAGGAAAGCTGGGGGTACTCCTGAGTGTGACTATAATAGCAGAGAGTGGATTAAGACCTTTACATTCCTGTGTTAGGGTGTACCAAGTTTGTTGAGAAGAACGATACTACTCAATTATGTACAATGCTGTGAAAAAGTATTTGCCCCTTCCAGATTTTTTTTTTTGCAAATTTGTCACACTTAAAGGATTCAGCTCATCAAACAAATTGTAATATGATATAAAGATAACTCGATTAAATACAAATTACTTTTTTAAATTATGATTTAATTTATTAACCACTTGCCGACCGGGCCATAGCCAAAATACGGCTACAGCACGGTTTGCTTACTCTGGGAGGGCGTCCATGGATGCAAATATCCATGACTGCTGGGTCCGGAAGACCCGGCGCATCACGGTAAATGGTGCTTGTAGCGGCCGTTTATCACGTGATCGCTCCGTCAAATGACAGAGCGATCACTTGTAAACAAACCGGCATCATGTCATGATGCTGGTTCCTCCCCCCCCTCTCTGTACCGATCTGTACAGTACGAGGGGAGAGAGGGAGAGGGGGAGAGATCGTTTTTAGCAGCGCTGTGGGCTGGATCTGTAGTGCCCACAGGACTGCTCTGTGCCCATACCATGCAATACTCTGCAATAATGTGCAATACTCTGCCAATACTCTGCCAATACTCGCCAATACTTGCCAATACTCTGCAATAAATTTTAACAGAAATTATTTTTTATTACATTTTTTACTGAACTTTCAGTATTTTTTGATTTATAGCGCAAAAAATAAAAAACCCAGCAGTGATTAAATACCAACAAAAGAAAGCTCTATTTGTATGAAAAAAAGGACAAATATTTCATATGGGTACAGTGTTGCATGACTGAGTAATTGCCATTCAAAATGTGAGAGCACCGAAAGCTGAAAATTGGTCTGGTTAGGAAGGGGGTTTAAGTGCCCAGTGGTCAAGTGGTTAAGGTAAAAAAGCTGTCCAAACCTGCCTAGCCTCTGTGAAAAAGTAACTGCCCCCCTTGCTAAGTCATGAATGAACTGCAATTAATCAAATTTTTTGGAAAACAGAGCTAAATTTTACTTGCCACATCCAGGCCTGATTACTGCCAGACCTGTTGAATCAAGAATTCAGTTAAATAGAAGCTGTCTGACAATGTGAAGCATGCAATTACAAAGTAATTGACATGTATCAGTCTGGGAAGAGTTACAAACCCATTTCTAAGGCTTTGGGACTCCAGTAAACCATGGTGAGACCCATTATCTACAAATGGAGAAAACATGGAATAGTGGTGAGCTTTCCCAGGAGTGGCCAGCCTAACAAAATTACTCCAGGAGCACAACCACATCTCATCCAGGAGGTCATAAAAGAACCCAGATCATCAACTAAAAGAACTGCAGGCCTCACTTGCCTCTTTTTAGATCAGTGTTCATGATTCAACAATTAACAAAAAGACTGGGTGAAAATGGCATCCATGGGAGAGTTTCAAGGCGAAAGCCACTGCTGACCAAAAAGAACACAAAGGCTGGTCTCACATTTGCCAAAAAACATCTTGAGTATCCAAGACTTTTGAGTAAATATCATGTGAGCTGATGAGACAAAAGTTTAACTTTTTGGAAGGTGTACGTACGTTCTGTTACATCTGGTGTAAAACTAACACAGCATTTCATAAAAAGAACATCATACAGTCAAACATGGTAATGGTGGTGTGATGGTCTGGGGCTGCTTTGCAGCTTCAGGACTTGGATGACTTGCCATAATTGATGGAACCATGAATTCTGTGCTCTACCAGAAAATTCTGAAGGAGAATGTCCTGCCATCAGTTTGTGTCCTCAAGCGCACTTGGGTTTACAGCAGGACAATGATCTCAAAAACACCAGCAAGTCCACCTCTGAATGGCTTAAAAAAAAATTAAGGTTTTAGAGTGGCCTAGGCAATCCAATTGAGATGCTGTGGCATGACCTTAACCCCTTCCCACCCGGCCTATAACAGAATGACAGGCAGGCGGTGGTTCAGTTATCCTGACTGGGCGTCATATCCTTCAGGATAACAGCTGCCGCGCACCTGTGGGGGCGCGCATCGCGGCAATCGGTGGTGCAGTGTGTCAGTCTGAGGAAGAGCCAGGGACAGATGCGAGTAGAGGAGAGACAATCGGCGGCTCTCCTGACAGGGGGGTCTGTGCTGATTGTTTATCAGCGCAGCCCCCCCTCAGATGCCCACCTAGGACCACCATCATGCCGTCCAGGACCACCAGGGAAGGGGACAACATGTGGATGGCCAGGTATGTACCCCATGGCTATCAACATATGAAACAATATGCACAATAGATGCCAATCAGTGCCCACAAATGGTCACTGACTGGCAACATTATAGTCCAGATAAAACAAGTGATGTCCAGCAATGCCACCCATCAGTGTCACTCATCAGTGTCCATCAGTGCCACCTCTCAGTGCCCATCCATGCCCATTAGTGCCCACCTATCAGTGCCCATCTATACCACCTATCAGTGCCACCCATATGTACCCATCAGTGCCACCCAGAAGTACCCATCAGTGCCGCCTATGAGTGCCCATCAGTGCCGCATACCAGTGCCACCTATCAGTGCCCATCAATGCTGCCTATCAGTGCCCAGTGCCCAGTGCCACCTCATCGGTGCCCATCGGTACCGTCCTATCAGTTCCCATCAGTGCAGCCATATCAGTGCCCGTCATTGAAGAAGAAAACTTACTTATTTATAAAATAATTTAACAGAAACAAAGAAAAACTTTTTTTTTCTAAATTTTCGGTCTTGCGCAAAAAGTAAAAATCGCAGAGGTGATCAAATGCAACCAAAAAAAAGCTCTATTTGTGGGAACAAAATTATTAAAAAATTGTTTGGGTACAGTGTAGCATGACTGCGCAATTGTCATTCAAATTGCGACAGCGCTGAAAGCTGAAAATTGGCTTGGGCAGGAAGGTGCATAAGTGCCTGGTATTGAAGTGGTTAAATGGGCCGTTCATGAACAAAAAACATCCAATGTGGCTGAATTAAAACCATTCTGCAAAGAAGAGTGTGGCAAAATTCCTACACACACATTCCTACTACATTCCTACAATGTGAAAGACTCATTGGCAGTTATCGCAAACGCTTGATTGCAGTTGTTGCAGCCAACGGTGGCACAACCAGTTATTAGGTTTAGGGGGCAATTACTTTTTCACATAGGGTAAGGCAGGTTAAAGCAGCTTTTTTCCCTTAATAAATTAAATCATCATTTAGAAACTCCAGTTATCTTTGTGTAATATTTGTTTGATGATCTGAATCATTTAAGTGTGACAAATATGCAAAAAAAAAATCAGAAAGAGGGAAAAAACTTTTTCACAGCACTATACATAGAAATAATTTTAGCTAAACTTCATTGCAGAGTTTTACACAATAATGTTCCTTGGGGATTGACACATGCTTTTCACCCACTTGAAGTTCCTCAGTCAATTCCCTGCATTAAAAAATAAACAAATAAAAACATAACCTAATCTACTTACCCGAGTCCCTACCTAACAGAGTCCTGGCTGCAGCACAGCTCCTCTCACTTACATAGGTTTACCGGCACAATGTATGTCTATGGACACACAACCCGACTTGGGAGGGTGCCCGCATGGGTGTTCCCTTAGCACCCAGCTTGCTGAGAGGGCACCCAGAAGAGAATAGGAGCAGACCGCATCAGCGAAGGACTGAAAAATTAGGTAAGAGACCACTCTGTGCAATATCATTGCACAAAGCAGGTAAGTACATCTTTTTTATTTGAATTTTGAAAAAATAATAATAATAACGTTTAATATAACTTTAAGACCATACAAAGTGCAAAAGACATAATATCTTTTTTTTTAGCATTAACTTGCTTCTAACTTAAACTGAGTTGATTCTGTTTTACTTTTGACCTGCTTTTGCATTCATATTGACTGGATAAGGTAACAGTTCAGTTAAAACCAGAAACATTTGTATTTATTTTCTAAAGACATATACAGCAGGCTATTCATTTTACAAAGGAAGTTTCGCTTTGCTAGGGAATTTTTCCAAGAGCTTGGTGAAATTTTGCTTTGCAAAGAATACCCAATTATGTGCAAGAAAAATAAAATAAAACATTTTTGCATGAATGGATGATAGAAATCACCACAGCTTCACCGCATTCACTAAGCTATGGGGAAATTTGCTTGCAATGTGCAACTTCCCTTGCAAAGTGAACAGTCTATTTGCCTTTAGTAAATCAACTCCATTGAATCTCATCATGAAGAGGTGGAAATGTGTTCTTTACATGTTTTTAAACTTACCCAATTTTCTGAAATTCCTTTTTGTAGGTGTCCCATACATATCGAATCTTCTGTACTCTAATGAATTTTACCTTTAGAGAGATATTTTCATTTTTTAGCATTAAAGCACTTTAACTGATCCAATTTACTATAATGTATAGTGTATGGGTAGGTGTGGTATCCATGGATATTTATATCCATGACATATATAAATCATGTGTAAAGAAAGACTGCGCTGGACAAAAACTAGTGTATATAAGCAGCAAACCACATGTGATAAACAAAAATCAAAGATATAGAAAAAAGGTTGCGCTATAATTAATATTAACAAATCCTAAACTCATAAATAAACCCTAAATGGTAAACACTGTGAAGTGTATATACCAATGAGGATCAACTATTGAAAATTACATCAAGTGTAAAACAAATAAATTATATAAATACGTAACCTATCACCCATAAACAGCATAAAAGCAAAAAGGTGAATGGTTATAAAGCATAAGTGTCAGTGCTAAGGTGACAAATAATTCATATAGTGACTGACAAAAAAGTCCACATAAATGCTCATGCAGGGCTGTGATCCCAATCAGATTGACATCCGTATAGTGAGTGACTTTTTCATAGGTGATCCCACCACCAAGTAGATTCAAGGCTTACCAGCTGTAGAAAAAGAAAACACCTGCGGCTACAACCCAGCCAGGGCCTTTTCCTCTGTATCCCTTCAATATGGCAAATCAGAGCATCTGTATCCTTGTCAAGTGCTGCTCGATCATTCCAGGGCCACCAAAGATTTCACTTCGCCGGGTGGTATATTCCCCCAAGAGCCAAAAAGAGGAAAGAGGGCAGACCATGGGTAGGATCCAACAAAATTTATTTTAAAAAACGCCAAAGGCGTATAGACATCCAAGTATAAAATATAATTTTAAAATTTGCGGCCGGCCGGCTGCAGTAACACGCGCCCGTGCTTGTCCGTGTACTACGCCCCGGACAAGCACGGGCGTGTGTTACTGCAGCCAGCCGGCCGCAAATTTTAAACTGATATTTTATATTTGGATGTCTATAAGCCTTTGGCGTTTTTTAAAATAAATACATTTTGTTGGATCCCACCCATGGTCTGCCCTCTTTCCTCTTTTTGGCTCTTGGGGGATTATACCACCCGGCAAAGTGAAATCTTTGGTGGCCCTGGAATGATCGAGCAGCACAGGATACAGAGGCCAGGAATATTCAATTAGCGGACCTCCAGCTGTTGCAGAACTACAAGTCCCATGAAGCATAGCAAGACTCTGACAGCCACAATCATGACACCCAGAGGCAGAGGCATGATGGGACTTGTAGTTTTGCAACAGCTGGAGGTCCGCTAATTGCTTATCCCTGGCCTATATACTTTCCTGTTGTGCTTGTCCCCAGCTAGCCATATAAACCTGTATTATTTGGAAACGGCTTCAAATCCTTCATTATTTCTACTTCATTAGGTTGAGTTGGGTAAGTGTGATATGGTAAGGCCTTTATTAACTCAAGCAGTGCATACCAGCATTATTGTGCATTGTTCTAAGATCAGCCAAATGGAAGAAGTGGTGCAACTCACATGAAGAGCAACTTTATGCTTCTCTTTGCATTGTACATGGAAATATGGGTGTAGTAACTATAAGGTGTAAGTGTAATAAGGAAATAAGTGTGTAAGTCTGACTGCTTGGTAAGAAATGTATGTCAATTGATGTAATTACATGTAAACTCATGGTGTTTTTGTGGGGATTGCCAGTGCCTGGAACCCCTCTAATATTTACTACCAATCATCTCTACACTTCCTTGTGCTCACCTTTCATATCTATTAAGCCTTTCTTAAATGGATCTGCATTCATAGCTTTCCTTCCTATTAGGAAAATCATAAAAACTATATGGTAGATATACATTTCTGGATGTTCATGCAAATACACATACACATTAAAAGGGAAGTCATCAAGAATGATAGAATTGGCAGACTCTTCCTATGATAATTCTATTCAAAAGGCCAATGCAAACTGTAATGAGAACATTTTTAATTGGACACATGGGCAATTGTTTATTTTCATAAGAAACAAGGGTTATAAACACTATATCTGGTCCTAATTGTTATTTTCAGTGACTGCAGGTAGAGTCTTTTCATCTTGTTTAACAAGCTTGCTTTCTTCACCTGTCTGTGCAATACTTATAATTACATTCAATTATTAGTCATCAATGCTGTATACACTTATGCTGCGTACACACAGTTGGATTTTCTGATGGGAACAAATGTTTGTTGTCAGACTTTCCGATCGCGTGTACACAAGTCCGTCGGACAAATGTAAAAACGCACATGCTCGGAATCAAGGATGAGCCGGAAGCGTTCAATCTCGTAAAACTAGCATTCGTAATGGAGATATCACATCAGCTCGCCATACGTCTTGTACTTCACAACGTTCATAATTATTGGCCAACATTTGTGTGACCGTGTGTGTGCAAGACAAGTTGGAGCCAACACCCTTCGAACAAAATTCCACGGGTTTGTTGTCGGAAAGTCTGACTGTGTGTACGAGGTTTAACTTGTCTGAGAAGGCATTTAGATGCATAGACAGTGTAGTTCTGCATTTTATCTGTCCCAATACTCATAGTGCCCAGTGTCAGTAACCTCCTGACAACTGAAAAAATACTTTCTTTTCTATGTACTTGTATTCTAACATAAAGGAACATGGGAGGAAAAAGATCAGGAACTTGAAAATGAAGGAGGGATGATTTACATTGTATTTATATATTTTCTTGTGCATAACAGTGTGCAGTTTGTTTTTCTACAATGTTTCCAATATCTCATTACACCTGAAACAAGGCTTCCTAACTATATACTGTATTGGTATTAATGTGTTGGCTGGTTCTGCAACATGAGCAGCTAGAATGAAAGGAAAAGGGGGGACAACTGTTTCCATCCCCCCTTTCCTCATGGGTTTGCGGCAGCAGGGTTTCTAGTATCCCCTCAGGTTTAAAAAATGCGGGAAGGTTTCTGATTGGCCCCCTGATTGCTGCAGAGGTCAGCTGACCACTGTATCTGGGCAGTTTAGAGGCACCTGTGAGGAGAATTTCAAATAAAAAGGAGGGTTCTAAGCCCCATATTTTCAGTTGCCTCAGTAACTTTAAGCTATGCCGTTACCTCCCTCCCTCCCTTCAGCTATTTCATTATGTGGCAGTGCCACCTTATTTAAGGGGGACAGTTTACATATTTTAAACATTTGAATTTATTTATTAATAAAAGTGTTGGTGTTATTTGAAGTGTCTGTTTGAGTTATGGGGTAATTCCCCTTTTCTTTTGATGATGCAGCTCGAGTAGTAGTGGTGAGCTGTTTATGTGTTTTTAAATGGAAATAAAATTCTATTTTAGTTATTAAAATAATAATAAAGGTCGCGGAATTGACAAATAAAAATGGGAATATACTGTACATTGTGTTGTGACCACACTTTTCCGATTCATTTTGTTTGTTTTATTGTTACAACAGAAGTTCCTGCTAGAAATAAGACCAATATATGAGGTCATGGTTAAGCAGAGTGTTATGATACTAAATATACATTTTTGTCCAAGATAGTAAGAAACAGTTGGAAATGGCTAGGAAGCTTTAGATTATTCTTTATATCAGTGTTTTGACAATGTTACGTAACCATCAAGTAATGGTATTCTATACTGTAATCGTTTTTTAATTGCATCCTAATAACAATGAAGACTGTGGGAAGCACATGGAGAGAACTCTATAGCAGCTTTGTAATCTTCCTTTACAAAGTACTGCATTTGTTGCTGAGATAGATACATGGAAACTAAACTGATGTAAGCTTGTGTCAGTGCATGGCATGCAAAGGCATATAAATCAACATACAAAAACACATAACTATGGTTGTTATCTACTAGCACCACGTAATATTTTGGCACTTGATAAGCAAAGAATAATAATATTTTATCTTGCTAGATACCCCAGCTGAATATTCTAGTTAATAATTCTCACGCTGATTTTATTGTATATTGTAATAAAGTACCTGGCTAATATGGTAACAATCTGGGCAGTTATCCTTCTACAGTGTTGCATTCTTCTGCCAAGTCAATCTAGTTTGTCTTGCTGGCAAACAAAGAGCTTCTTAGTACCTGCTCCTACCATGCCAAGATTTCCTATTAGGTTAAACTAGGTTACAGCCCAATATCCATTCACCTGACTGAATTATACTTATCAGACTGTTTGAGATTGTCATAAAAGCTTTTGTTGGACTCCTATCTTAGAAAAACAATCATGATCTTTACCTTGGTATTGAGAAAAATGTTTTCTGGCATGTCCTTATGTTGCATACACTTGATATGAAATAGTAACAAATGCTTTGTGGCCCTTATCGACACAGATTTCGTGAACAAACAAGTTCATAAAACACCTCAGATTGGTAGTCGCTACACTACACTGCACAATTGTCTTCTGTGCAGGGGTGTTTCTAGGCTTTTGAAAGACCTAGGGCACCCTTAAGGAGAGCAATGATGCAAATGATGGGAGTGATCAAATTGTTCTAACAATGGGGGGACTTAAGCCTGGTACACACTACAGTGGCTCCGCTCAGGAGCTGCTGTACCAACAATGTGAAGTTAGTTCAGCAATCGCCCCCAATAAGTTGTTGTGTTCTGACAGGGGGATGGCCCCCCGCTAGAACACTCCGATCAGCACTCTCTGCCATTGGCTGGGAGCGCTGATCGGGAGTCAATCGGCTGCTGGTTTTCCAGCATACATTCCCACATACACACGGGCAGGATGTCGGCCAGTATTTTTTGTATCCGCAAATGTCTCCCAACATTCTGGCTGTGTGTACCAGCTTAAAAGCTATATGGATAAAAAAAAATCTAAGCCTACTCTGCTCTTGGTTAGGATTAAGTAATGTACAGATTGTAGTGGACAGAAGTGCATATCGCAAAGAGTGCAGGGGCCAAAGATAAGTAATGCACAGAGTACATGAGTCAGAAGTATGTAACGCGGTGGTCTGGAGTAGGGATGAGCCAAACACCCCCGGGTTCGGTTCGCACCAGAACCCGCGAACTGACCAAAAGTTTGTGCGAACATTAGAACCCTATTAATTACAATGGACGCGAATGTTCGAAATCAAAAGTGCTAATTTTAAAGGCTAATATGCATGCTATTGTCATAAAAAGTGTTTGGGGACCCGGGTCCTGCCCCAGGGGACATGTATCAAGGCAACATTTTTTTTTTAAAACTGCAGTTTTTTCAGGAGCAGTGATTTTAATAATGCTTAATGTGAAACAATAAAAGTGTAATATTCCTTTAAATTTCGTACCTGGGGGGTGTCTATAGTATGCCTGTAAAGGGGCGCATGTTTCCCGTGCTTAGAACTGTCCCGGCACAAAGTGTAATTTTTGCAGGAAAAAAAGCTATTTAAAATCACTTGTGGCTAATGAATTGTCAGCTCCCGGAATACAGAGAACAGTCATTCATTGAAAGTCATTGATAAAAAAAAGTAATTGATAAAAAAATAATTAAAAAAAAGCGTGGGGGTCCCCCCAAATTCAATTACCAGGCCCTTCAGGTCTGCTATGGATATTAAGGGGAACCCCGGCCAAAAAAAAATAAAAAAAATGGCGTGGGGTCCCCCTCAGACCAGACCCTTCACCGAGCACGCAACCTGGCAGGACGCAGGAAAAGAGGGGGGGGGGACGAGAGCGGCCCCCTCCCTCCTGAACCGTACCAGGCCACATGCCCTCATCATTGGGAGGGTGCTTTGGGGGTCTGTGACCCCTCAAAGCACCTTGTCCCCATGTTGATGAGGACAAGGGCCTCTTCCCCACAACCCTGGCCATTGGTTGTGGGGGTCTGCGGGCGGGGGGCTTATCAGAATCTGGAAGCCCCCTTTAACAAGGAGACCCCCAGACCACCCCCCCCTGTGTGAAATGGTAAGGGGGTACAAAAGTACCCCTACCATTTCACCAAAAAAGTGACAAAAATTGTAAAAATGACAGGAGACGGTCTTTGACAATTCCTTTATTAAAATCTTCTTTCTTCTGGTCTTCCTTCTTCCTTTCTTCATCCTTCGGTTTCTTCATCTTCTTCTTCCGGCATCTTCTTCCATCTTCTTTTTCCATCTTCTTCTTCCTCCGATCCGCTTCTTCTTACTCTGGTCTTCTCGTCCGGCATCTTCTTCCACCGCGCCGGCGTCTCTTCTTGGGCCGCTCCTCGCAATGGGAGGCTCCCGCTGTGTGAGGCTTTGCTGCGTCTGACAGGTCTTTTAAAACGGAGGGCGGGGCCACCTGGTGACACCGCCCCCCTCTGACGCACGGGGACGTCATGGGGACGTCCCTATGGCTTTCCCCATGACGTCAGAGGGGGCGGGGTCACCAGGTGGCCCCGTCCTCCGTTATAAAAGACCTGTCAGACACAGCAAAGCCCCACACAGCGGGAGCCTCCCATTGCGCGGAGCGGCCCAAGAAGAGACGCTGACGCCATGGAAAAAGATGCCGGAACGAGAAGACCAGAGCAAGAAGAAGCGGATCGGAGGAAGAAGAAGATGGAAGAAGAAGATGGAAGAAGATGCCGGAAGGAGAAGATGAAGAAACCGAAGGATGAGGAAAGGAAGAAAGAAGACCAGAAGAAAGAAGATTTTAATAAAGGAATTGTCAAAGACCGTCTCCTGTCATTTTTAAAATTTTTGTCACTTTTTTGGTGAAATGGTAGGGGTACTATCTGGGGGTCCCCTTGTTAAAGGGGGCTTCCAGATTCCGATAAACCCCCCGCCCGCAGACCCCCACAACCAATGGCCAGGGTTGTGGGGAAGAGGCCCTTGTCCTCATCAACATGGGGACAAGGTGCTTTGAGGGGTCACAGACCCCCAAAGCACCCTCCCAATGTTGAGGGCATGTGGCCTGGTACGGTTCAGGAGGGAGGGGGGGGGGGCGCTCTCGTCAAGGGTCTGGTATGGATATTTAGGGGGGCCCCTACGTCATTTTTTTTTAAATTTGGCGCAGGGCTCCCCTTAATATCCATAGCAGACCTGAAGGGCCTGGTAATTGAATTTGGGGGGACCCCCACGCTTTTTTTTTTATCAATGATATTCAATGAATGACTGTTCTCTGTGTTACGGGAGCCGGTGTTCTAACATGAAACAGTCCGGCTATCACTTAGTGCCCGCTGTGTACTGCGCATGCGCCGCGCATTCATTAGCTGCAGATGGCTGCCTTAGATGACACAACAGGCCAGAAGGGTGGTTTAATGTGATACTGCAATGCTGTACTAACAGCACGCACACACTACACTAATCCCCAGAATCACAGCAGATAATATCAGCAGTCAGCAGAATGAATAATGTCACTGACACCATCATGTTCCTAACACCGGAACACGAGGCCGCCCGCCGCAGACTTATATAGTGTGGGGCGTGTACTAAACCCCCTGAGCTGTAATTGGCCACAGGCATCCTGCCTGTGGCCAATTATTGCTCTCCTCGCCGCTGGCTCTATGATTGGTCAAACATGCGGGGTCACAGTGCATGCTTGGCCAATCATCAGCCAGCAATGCACTGCGACTGGCGCAATGCATTGCGGGCCGTTCGCATCACACGAATTTGATGCGAACGGCCCAAATAGTTCTGGGCTCGACGAGCGGTCGAACGCCCGATGTTCGATTCGAACATGGGTTTGAATCGAACACCGGGCCCATCCCTAGTCTGGAGTAAGCAACACACATAGTGCAGAGATTAGGAGTAGGTAACCCACAGAGTTCAGGGGACGGCAGTTTGTAATGTACAGTGTTCAAGGGTAAGTAACTCGCAGTGTGCAGGGGACAGGAGTAAGAAATGCAGAAACTAAACTAAGAAGCATGGATGAAAGTGTAGCTGAACTAACTTTATTTTCCCTTGAGAAGAGATGATCAGGGGGGATACGATCACCATGTATAAATACACAAATTGTTATATACAGTGAAATTGAAGGAGAGTTATTGACTTTAACTACATTGCAAAGGAGAAGGGGGCACTCATTGTATCTGAAAGAAAATATGTTTAATCTGCATAAACGGAAATGCTACTTTACAGTAAGTGCTGTGAAAATGTGGAATAGGCTTCCTTAGAAACAATTTAAAGGCAGCTTAGTAACTTGTTTAAAAAAATCTAGATGCATACCTAAATGCTTACAATATAACTGGATGTTAGAATTCATGATAATAACACCAGAGATTTAGTAGTGTATTTAGGTTTTGTGCTGCCCTAGGCCTGACTAAACTCGTGCACCCCCTAATTTAAATATGGTCCACCCCTTCCTGTCAAGGCCACAGCCCTTGCTGTTTAAGACCTACCCTGAAATTTTCGAGTGGGGACACTAGTTCTGAGGGCCTGGGGGGGAAGGGGGGTTAATGGATTCCCTTAATTTGCATAGATTTTCTCTCACTTCCTGTTCAAACTGAAAAAAAAAACTGACAGGCCATAACCCTCCCTTATTCTATCCAAAATGAATAAAAAAAGTGTTGCCTATAGTTCTACTTTAAGCACAAATTTCTGATAATTTTATGGAGAGGACTAAGAATATATAACCATGCCAATGGTGCATCAGAAAACATATAGCACAGTGAGTAAGGTTTGTGGTTCAGGATGATAGGACAGTCAAAATTAGAAGTGGTGCCCCCACAGTTGCAGAATGCTGGCCGCCCGCATAAAGGAAGCATTGCGGCCGCTTTATGAGGGCGCTAGACTAATTTGTCTCTCAGCCCAGTCCACCCCATAAGACTAGCGCTACACTAACAGTGTAGCGCAAGCTGGTGGGGACTCTTTCCATGCTGCCCCCCTGCAAAGTGCTGCCCTAGGCCTGGGCCTTGTCGGCCTAGGCCAGGATAAAGCCTTGCAGAGATTGTTGATCAAGGCAATATTCAATTGCTTTAGAGAATCAGAAAGAAGTTTCTTTTCCCCTGTTGGAGCAAATTGGATCATGCTTCATAAGGGTTTCTCAGTCTTTCTCTGGATTAACTGTTGGTACTGTTTATGGAGGTTTTCTATTTATTCTCTATGCAACAAAGAGATAGGTCTTTCCTTTCAACAACAATTGAACTATTGGGTTCTTGGAGGGAGTAGAACCCGGCCAGACGCCAATACACACACTACTCCCACCCCCCACAAACTCTTCTCCCGTATAGATCATTAATGTTAGCATCCCCGCTTGTCCTGACCTCGACCATTGCACCTCATTCTTGGTCTGACCATAATGCGGTCATCACCTCTTTCTCCTCATTAGTCCCTAGACCTAACCACTGAACCTGAACTATCACTGACAGCCTGTTAGCCAATCCAACCTACCGCCAAGACACTGAAAGCGCCATTAAAGTCTACCTGGCTAACAACAACACACCAGACGTTTCCCCTTTAACTTTGTGGGAGGCCCACGAACCTGTGATTAGAGTGGCAAGTATCAGCGGAGCATCACATAAAAACCATGCAAACGACCAGGCCCAGATGGATTCTCAGCAACTTACTACAAGAAATTTTCTGCCCTTCTTACCACTCATTTATTGGAGGCATACAACTCGCTTCTCTTGGGCCATGCCTTCTCCATGATCCCTAAACCCAACACTGATGACACAACTTGGTGCAACTACAGGCCGATATCCATACTTAACCTAGACATCAAGCTTCTGGCTAAAGTACTTGCATCTTGACTTAACTTGTTCATTGGGACTCTTATTCACAAAGACCAAACAGGGTTTGGTCTTCTAGCCTATACTGCATGCACCTGCCGCATCCCCTCATGCTTCATTTCTCTAGACATACGCAAAGCGTCTTGACCATACTTCCACTCCATCCTACAGTGCTGGAGGTTTGGCTCACACTTTTTAAAATGGGTCTCGGCCCTATACCAAAACCCCAAAGCATATGTATCCTACTTCGGGTTTTGCTCAGACCCTTTCCCTATTGAACGCGGCACTCGCCAAGGTTGTCCTCTTTCACCACTCCTTTTCGCCCTAGCGATTGAACCTTTTGCCCTTCTAATCCGCTCCAACCCAAATATCCAAGGCCTGGAACTAAGCGGACATTAGCATAAACTATGCTTATTCGCTGATGACGTCACTATGTTCCTTACCTCTCCCTTAATTTCCTTCCCAAACCTACTAGTCATACTCTCTCGCTTTGGGCAATTATCTGGTCTCCACGTCAACCCGCAAAAATCTACAGGCCTAAACATTTCTCTCCCTCCAGCCCTACAGTCCCACCTTAGCACAATTCTCCCATTCCCTTGGGCCACCTCACATATCACATATTTATGTGTCAAATTTACAGCTAACCCCTCTGATCTATTTTCAGCCAACTACCCACCCATCGTGTGGCACCTCTACTTTCTTATGTCCAAATGGTCACCCCTACCCTTAGCCTGGTTGGGCAGAATAACACTGCTAAAGATGTTCATTCTCCACAAGATCTTCCACCTCTTCCGAGTACTACCAATACGGATCCCTACTTCCTGCGTATTCTACAGCGAAAAACCTTACACTTCATATGGGGGAAGATCAGACCTCGCCTACCTCAACCAATTCTTTACTCTCCCCGTATAAGAGGAGGTCTTAGTGTACTTAACTTCTCAAAATATTATTATGCAGCACAGCTGGCACAGCTTCCTAAATACCATGCAACTAAGGAAACTCCTCTATGGGTAGCCCTTGAATCTGTAGATTGTGACCCCCCTACAGCTAACCTTCTTTGGTTAACACCCTCGCAATGAAGCACCATCACCAACCCTATTACCAAACACAGCCTATCCATATGGGACAGACTCAAACTCCACTTTAGTCTACAATCTCTACACAACCCCCTCCTATCCTTTATCCACAAACCCTCCTTCTATCCAGCTTGGACCTCCCCACCCTCTTTCTCGGCCTGGTCCCAGGCAGGCCTACTGCAGGCTCACCATTTATTTTACAAATGGTACAGTCACACCTTTTCCAGTATTACGTGAACTTCATAACCTTCCTTTGTCAGAAATGTTCAGGTACTTACAAATCAAGCACTTCTTCTCCTCCTACACACCACCTGGCTCTTCTGCCCCTACTTCACCACTTTCGAGCAGGCTTGCACGAAGGATCCCCACAGACATGGTCTCATCTTGGACCACTATGCCCTTCTCCTAACACACTCAACTTTCTCCCCACCGGCATATGTAAAGAAGTGCGAAAGTGACCTCAACCTAACTGTTGATCCAGCTGATTGGGCACATATATGGCAGGTGACTAAATCAGCCTCACCCAATATCGTAGCCTTGGAGACCAACTACAAAGTGCTCACCAGATGGTATCTGGTCCCAGCCAGGATTGCCAAATTCTCCCCCCAATACTCCCCACATTGCTTTTGAGGCTGCACCACACCAAGCACACATGTACACATTTGGTGGGAATGTCCCACGGTGTAAGCATTCTGGACCGAAATATTCTAGATACTTTCTACCCTATTGGAGACACCAATACCACTTGACCCCACAATAGCTCTCCTGAACAACAAACCCTTGACTGTAACCCACCGCCAATTCAAACTCCTCCTATTCATTACCACTGCAGCCAAGCAGACAATTGCTAAAGTCTGGAAACCCCCATTTCTATGCATCTTAGCAATGAAGAACAGAATCATTCAAGCAATGGTCCATGCCAAGATTTAGGCAGATCTCCTGGACAAAGTTTCTGCCTATGAAAAACTATGGAGACCGTGGATTACTCACTTCCTGCCCCCTGACTTAGATGACTCACTTCTATTGCCATGAACTTCAGGTTACATGGGACATTTAGATCCTGGTCCTCTCTAGGGACCCAATTACATTTCACCTTCCCCTTCTCTTCTCTCCTTTCCCCTTCCTTACCCCACCTAACTTATTACGACTACCTCTACAGCCTAGTTTTCAATTATGAGGGGTTTACCCTCTTTACCAAATGTGTTACATAGCACTACCTGACTGGAACTAGTTACTGCCTTTCGGCCTTTAACTTAGTTATGTTATGCTGTTATGCTATTCAGGTAACATGTTCTCAAATTTTTCCTGATGTATTGCAATGTACATTGAAATATGCTTAGTAAAACTTTTGAACAAGAAATAAATTACTGCATTATTCTAATGAGTTTGAGCTCCTCAGATATTCAATGATCTTCTCCTGGCAAGCTGCAGGACCCTTTAGTATTGTTTTGAACCAAGTCCATTTCATGCGAAAGCCAAAGACTGTCATCTATTTGACTGGACCTTGTACTGCACTTTACTGGTCTGTGTTTTCTCTATTTATTCTCTATGGGCTTACAATTTTAGAGAATATTATGGACATTGCTGCAAGTGAATTGATATCTTTGTTCTTTTTGTATTACTAGTTGAGATATACTGAAAAATCATTAGTGCTGCTGTGTCCAGAAGTGCTAAATCCACTAATGTAAGCATGCTATTGAAAGATTGTACTATAACGGCACCTGTTAGGCAGGCTTTGAAAATGGCGGCGGCAGCCTCCTCACAGAACATCACACAGCATAGTAAAACAGCGCCCTCACAGACCACAGAGGAGAATGCTGACACAGAATCTGACCCTGAGGTATCTCAGTACAATACTAATGAAGATATGTTTAAAAGATTTGAAACTATGCTCCACAAAGCTTTAAAGAAGACATCTGATAGAATTACAGATAAACTGACTAAAGAAATTAGAGAACTGGGCCAGAGAGCTGAGTTAGAAATCAGAGTGCATGACCTTGATAATTTTACACAGCAAAATACCTCAGAGATTGAAAATCTAAAGGAAGAAAATATTTTATTACAGTCACGTTTAGAAGATCAGGAAAATAGGGACAGACGAGCGAACTTGAGAATTAGAGGAATTCCTGAGACAGTCCTCGATCTCTCGGCGACCGTAACAGCATTATTTCAGGAATTACAGCCTGGCATTCCCGTCGACAGACTGGAAATGGATAGAGTGCATAGAGCGTTAGCTCCCCGCAAAGCTAATGGCCCACCCAGAGATATAATTGCTAAATTCCATTACTATAGAACCAAAGAGCAACTTCTGGCGGCTGCTAGAGACAAAGATTCCTTGCAATTCCAGGGCCATACATATCAGCTCTTTGTGGATATATCTCCTCTCACGGTAGCCAAACGTCGCGCACTAAAACCACAGCTTCAAATTCTGCAACAACATCATATTACATATCACTGGGGTTTTCCTTTCTCTCTAAGGTTTACTTTTCTGGAAACTAAATACGTCTGTAGATCATCGGAAGACTTGCAATCTGCTTTGGTTGAAATGGGCATCGCTGATAAAGCTACGCCAAATAGCCACCCCCGCAGACGTTCGTCCTCAAGCTCTCCTCAGCAAAATAATATGTCAGCCCCTGCAGGTACCTTTTCATCTTCTCGACAGCATATGCACAAAAGAGGTCGTTTTGAAAAGCAAAGCCCCTCCAACGTAGATTCTATGGACTGACACTTTCATCTAGCTAGTTTTGTTAGCATTTGTCCCCAGCACTAATTGCTGGTTGAGAAATTAGGAAAAAATGACTCCAACACCGTCACTCTGCTCTCTACCCTCACGAGGGAAAATTATTTTTTTTCTTGCAAAAGCTAGGCCTTTTTGTTTTTTCATGTAGGTCCATCAGGTTCCTACATCTTAATACCAACTTCTGAAAAATCATTAGTGCTGCTGTGTCCAGAAGTGCTAAATCCACTAATGTAAGCATGCTATTGAAAGATTGTACTATAACTTACTTTAAGATCTGGTCTTCTTATAGCTCTATTTACTGTGGAGTTTTCATCAGACATGACAGAACATGGCGATCCACTCAGCCAATCGTTAAATTCATCTAACATGATCCAGCGTACTTTCTTCCTAGTGTATTTCTTCCTTTCATCCTAGAAAAATGGCAGATATATGTCTGGTAATACTGCTCCCAACAATAGAAAGCAGTGAGATGATATCTAGTTGGTGTATATAAACAACATTTGCAGTTAAAAGCTCATAATGGATTGCAGTTCTATGTAACTGGACACTGCAATAGAAAAGTTACTTACAGTTGTTCTAAGTAAAACCACATTGGCTTTCTCCAAAGACGATGGAACACAGTTTGCCCATACGCTCCACTCTGGCTTCCAATAAAAGAGCAAGAGAAGAATCCCTCCTGACACGCAGTAACCAATCACACACAGGATAATCCAAGGGATGCTCACTTTATAGCCAAAAATTTCCTATTGTCAAAACACAGAACACAGAAAGATTTTATTCATAAAAATAATTGAATCAGAAATAACAAAACAAAAGAAATATGCAACTGTGTCAATCAGTATCTATATTAATTTTATACAAACGTGGATAAAAATCAGCTAGCTTCTAATTGTTCTGACAATTTTAAATACGGTAATAACACCTGTGTTTTCTGTGGTAACATTTCCAGGGCCGTTTTTAAGGCAGGGCAAAAGGGGCAGCTGCCCTGGGCCCTGTCATTGTTGTGGGGCCCAAAGCAGCTTCCTCATACTTACCAACTATCCTGGTTTAAATGTCCTCGTCCCTTGAGGTTTTATTCCTGTGCTGTGTCCCAATATCTCAGTGTGAAGTGCTGCTACTAATGCTGCCCAACTCTGCCCTATTGTTGTGTACAGATGATTCACCTGCAGACCTTGTGTTTACATGTAAATTACCGGTATTCATATGTAAATAGTGGCCCCCTGAGGTCATATCCACAGTAATCTCTAGCAACCAATCAACAAGCATAAATTATGAGCTGTAACCTCTAGCAACTAATCAGTGAGCCGTAATGTGTGCTGTAGCCTCTAGCAACCAGTCAGTGAGTGGTAATGATACACTGTAACCTCTAGCAACCAGTCAGTGAGCGGTAATGATACACTGTAACCTCTGTCAACCAATCGCAATAGCCGCCTGATCTGATTCAGTAAATGATTTTGAGTCTAGCTGCTATTTATTTTATGTCTCAGAGCAGGTGGAGAGCATAACTTCATGGGGGGGGGGGGCCCAAGAAAAGTTTTGCCCAGGGTCCAATAAATATCATAGACGGCCCTGAACATTTCTCTAGTTTGTTGAAGCTGTCTCAGGTTTAGAAGCTATCAGATGGAACTCAGAAACTTCTCAAGATCTCAAATGCAAGGTAAGTCCATAGTTTGTCACCTGACTGTCATGAAGATCCTGCCAGAAACCCAAACCCGGGTCGTCCCGGCCCTCAGATTCCACTGCGCATGCGCATGCGCGCCCGGGCGCGTGCACGTGTGCAACCGTGCACAGGGAGACGGGCGCGCGCTCTAGTTAGCACCAGCCGGCCTATTTAAGCTTGACCTGTGCAGACGGTCTTTGCTGTCTGCTCTACAGCGTTGTGGTGTGTGAAATCTGATCCTGATATATCTGTTCCATTGACCCGGCTTACCATAGACTATCCAGCTTTCTGCCTGTACCCGACCCCGGCTTGTTGTGACCATCCTTCTGCCTGATCCACTGCACCTTGCTACCAGTTTGATTCCTGACCTGACTTCCTTGATGAACTCTGGTTACCTGCATGGTCTCTGTCCGGTCTGCAGTCTGATCCCTGTAATGAACCTGATCACCTGTATGTCTCCAGCCCATTCAGTGGTTCTGTTTCCTGCTCCCAGTCTGATCACCTGTACAGATCCAGCCAGCCTCTGCTATCCTGTTTACCTGCGAGCCTGCTTGCTAAGCCGTTGTCCAGATCCAGCCAGCTCTGCTATCCTGTTACCTGTGAGCCTGCTTACCTGCCCAACTCCGGCCTGCTCTGCTATCCAGTCTGCTAAGCTGTTGTCCAGATCCAGCCAGCTCTGCTATCCTGTTTACCTGTGAGCCTGCTTGCTAAGACGTTGTCCAGATCCAGCCAGCTCTGCTATCCTGTTACCTGTGAGCCTGCTTACCTGCCCAACTCCGGCCTGCTCTGCTATCCAGTCTGCTAAGCTGTTGTCCAGATCCAGCCAGCTCTGCTATCCCGGTTTACCTGTGAGCCTGCTTGCTAAGACGTTGTCCAGATCCAGCCAGCTCTGCTATCCTGTTACCTGTGAGCCTGCTTACCTGCCCAACTCCGGCCTGCTCTGCTATCCAGTCTGCTAAGCTGTTGTCCAGATCCAGCCAGCTCTGCTATCCTGTTTACCTGTGAGCCTGCTTGCTAAGACGTTGTCCAGATCCAGCCAGCTCTGCTATCCTGTTTACCTGTGAGCCTGCTTACCTGCCCAACTCCGGCCTGCTCTGCTATCCAGTCTGCTAAGCTGTTGTCCAGATCCAGCCAGCTCTGCTATCCTGTTTACCTGTGAGCCTGCTTACCTGTTCAGTTCCGGCCTGCTCTGCTATCCAGTCTGCTAAGCTGTTGTCCAGATCCAGCCAGCTCTGCTAACCTGTTTCCAGCTCATCAGTCTGTATCCAGTCTTCCCTGCCATCCAGTCTTCCACCGTGTCCGCTAAGTTGACTTGGTCACTCTACCGGTCTGTTGATCCTGCCAGGCACCCGTGCTCCTCCTCACTCCTGGGTCTCCTGTCCCCACACCAGGGAACCAGGAGTGGGAGTCGCAAGGGAGGTCTCTCTCTGCAATTTCGGGCTCGCACCACCAGGTACGTGACAGTAGCAGACAGCCATGTCTGAGCCCGAGCAGGGAGCCCCCGCCATGGAGGGGTTATGCCAACACCTGGCAGGACTGACCGAGGCGGTGAAGAATCTCCAGCAAGGGTACACCCGGCTGGAGGAACGGGTACTGACCTTATCCGGTCCCACCGGTACCCAAGGAACTTCTCACCCGGCAACACCCCCAACGGGGCCTGCACCTGCCCAGACTATAGTGATGCTACCACCTGAGCCTAAGGTCCCCACTCCAGAGAAATTTTCAGGTGCCCGTGGTAGTTTCAGGACTTTCCGCAATTCTTGCGAACTCCATTTTGCTCTACAACCTAGGACCTTCTCCTTAGAGACCACTAAGGTGGGCTTTGTGGTAGCCCTACTGACTGGGGATCCCCAAATCTGGGCCCACCGTCTCGTGGAACAGAAGGATGCAGCATTGACCAATCTCTCCACTTTCTTTGACGCCATGGCGCAGTTATATGAGGACCCCCAACTCTCAACCACTGTGGAAGCCGCCCTACGTTCTCTCCAACAGGGTCGGAGACCAGCAGAGGACTATGTGGCTGAGTTCAGGCGTTGGGGTGCCGACACTGACTGGAACGATGCTGCTCTCCGTCACCAATTCCGCATGGGCCTCTCAGACGCGCTCAAGGACGAGCTCGCCAGAGTAGGGGTTCCTCAGACCCTGAACTCCCTCATAGACTTAAGTATCCAAATCGATCGGCGCCTACGGGAGCGTAGGGCCGAACGAACCTTGGGGTCCCCAAGACCCACCTGGATGCTCCCCAGGGCCCCAAGCCATTTCCGCTCTGCTCCCTCTGCCAAGCCTGTTTATACCTCCACGGCATCGGAACCCATGCAGCTAGGACTCCTGCGGCCTTCTCTCACCCCAGCAGAACGCCAGAGACGCCGCAGCAACAATTTGTGCCTGTATTGCGGAGAGCCAGGTCACTATGTCTGAAATTGCCCGGCTAAACTCCGTAAGTTTCCCACTATTCTTTCCAGTTATGTTGATCCAGTGACCGGGGTTTCGGCTCATCTTGCCCTTTCTGTCTCCTTCCAGCTCCCAGGAAGGACCCTGCGGACCACAGCCATCATTGACTCTGGGGCCTGTAGTTGCTTCATGGACTCTGTTTTTGCTGCCCGGCATCAGATTCCTCTCCGTCCGAGGGAACAGGGACTGTCCGTCCATCTGGCAGATGGATCCACCATTAAATCTGGCCCAGTGACCCAGGAGACTGCCCCATTGCACACAGTGATCTCTGAATCACACCAAGAACTCTTATGCCTGGACATAATCTCTTCTCCCTTGTTTCCGGTCATTTTAGGTATTCCCTGGCTGCAAGCACATAACCCGGTCATCAACTGGGCCACAGGAGAAGTGGCCTTTTCCTCTCCCTACTGCCAAAGGTCCTGCGGCTCCATGGTCTCCGCAGGACCCTCCGCTCTGCTCTGCCTGGAAACTGAGGCAGGTCTACGTCAGTCCATCCCCGAAGCCTACCATGCCTACCTGGATGTGTTCAGCAAACAAAGGGCAGATGTGTTGCCACCCCACAGGCCTTATGACTGTCCCATTGAACTTCTTCCCGGGGCCAAGATTCCCTTCGGCAGGGTTTTTCCCCTAACAGAGGTGGAGCAGGGGAAACTGAAGGACTACATTGACGATAACTTGAAAAAAGGTTTTATCCGCCCGTCCACATCTCCTGCAGGTGCAGGAATATTTTTTGTAGAAAAGAAGGAACATTCCCTCAGACCCTGCGTGGACTATCGTGCCCTAAACGAGGTCACTGTCAAAAACCGCTACCCGCTTCCCTTGGTTCCAGAACTGTTTCAGAGGCTTGGCACGGCCTCCATTTTTTCCAAATTGGACCTCAGAGGGGCATACAATTTAGTTCGCATAAAGGATGGGGATGAATGGAAGACGGCATTTCGGTCCCGATTTGGGCACTTTGAGTACCTGGTGATGCCGTTCGGACTCTGTAACGCCCCCGCTACCTTCCAGTCCTTCATTAATGATGTGCTTCGGGACTTTCTTGATGTTTTTGCTGTTGTTTATCTTGATGACATACTAATTTTCTCTTCCTCCCTAGAGTTGCATCGTGGACATGTCAAAAGTGTTCTGGGCCGCCTCCGGCAACATGGCCTTTATGCCAAGGCCGAAAAATGCCTCTTTGAAGTGGAAAGCATACCCTTCCTGGGCTTGATCATCTCCAGTAGGGGCATTCGGATGGACCCCCAGAAGATCACAGCCATCCTGGACTGGCCTGTTCCCGCATATAAGAAGCGATTTATTGGTTTCGCCAATTTTTATCGCAAATTCATTAAAGGATTCTCGGCCATAGTGGCACCCATTACACAACTCACCAAACAAGGTACCCGCTTCCATTGGTCTCCCGAGGCCCAGGGGGCCTTTGAGGCCCTCAAAGGGCTCTTTACCTCAGCTCCTATCCTGAAGCATCCGGACCCTTCACTACCCTTTGTTTTGGAAGTGGACGCCTCTGAGATAGCCGTAGGAGCAATCCTGTCCCAGAGACAGGGCATCAAGGCCCTGCTACACCCCGTGGCATTCTTCTCACGAAAACTATCCCCGGCCGAGAAGAACTACGATGTGGGGGATCGGGAATTATTGGCTATAAAGACCGCCCTCGAGGAATGGCGCTACCTGCTGGAGGGGGCTACTCATCCAATCTTGATCTTCACGGATCACAAGAACCTAGAGTACCTGAAGACTGCCAAAAGGTTGAAACCTAGACAGGCCCGTTGGGCCTTATTTTTCTCTCGTTTTACTTTTCACGTGACCTATCGTCCGGGTTCCAAGAACGCGAAGCCGGACGCTTTGTCTCGTATGTACCACAAATCCCAGGATGGTTCCCCTCCAGACACTATCCTTGCCCCTGGAAATTTCCTCCTGCTACAGGAAGACTTGCTGTCCCGGCTCAGGCGGGCTTCCAGTGGCCTCATACCCACTCCTGGACCTGGGTTGCAGGCCAAGGATGGTCTACTGTGGCATGGGGATAAAATTTTCATTCCCGAGGGTCTGCGGGTAACCGTCCTGGAATTGTGCCATGATCATAGACTTGCCGGACACTTCGGTGTCACCAAAACCACTGAATTGGTACAACGTACCTTCTGGTCGCCTCAGCTAAGAGAAGACTGCAAGAGATTTGTGGAGACGTGCACTGTGTGTATACGGAGCAAGAGTTACAGAACCAAAGCCTGGGGTCTACTTAAGCCGTTGCCAGTCCCAGACCGTCCCTGGAAGATGCTGTCCATAGACTTCATCGTGGAACTGCCCCCAGCAGAGGACCACACTACGATCTTTGTAATAGTTGATCGCCTGTCAAAGATGGCACACTTTGTTCCTATGAAGGGCACCCCTTCCGCTTCAGAAACCGCACAGGTGTTCATCCGAGAAGTCATCAGACTCCATGGGGTACCGGCCAACATAGTGTCCAACCGAGGGGTACAATTTACCTCTCGGTTCTGGAAATCGCTCTGCAAGGCCCTCAATATTGAACTATCATTTTCATCCGCTTATCACCCTCAAACCAATGGGCAAACCGAAAGGACCAATCAGACCCTGGAACAATATCTACGGTGCTTCTCCTCCTTTACCCAGGACGATTGGATCTCCCTGTTACCAGTTGCCGAATTTGCATATAACAATGCCATCCACTCTGCCACCCAACAGACGCCCTTCTTCGCCAATTATGGCTTTCATCCTTCGTTCCTGCCCAATTCTCTCCCTGAATGTACTGTGCCCGCAGTTCAGAAAAAGATTGACTTCTTTGCTTCCAATAACCAACTCCTGCAGGACACCATGGCCCGGACCCAGGAACATAATAAAACTGTTTTTGACCGAAAGAGGCGTGGAGAGTTGGTATTGGCACCAGGTGACACAGTATGGCTTTCCACACTAAATCTGAGGATGGCTTGTCCCTCGAAGAAACTGGGCCCTAAGTTCTTAGGTCCCTTTCCAGTCAAACGGAAAATAAATGAAGTAGCCTATGAATTGGAACTCCCAGACTCCCTCAAGGTCCACCCGGTCTTCCATGTTTCCCTGCTGAAACCCTCCACTCCTAACCCTTTTCCCAACAGGAGGACAGTACCCCCGGATCCAGTCCTGATAGATGGCGAGGAGGAATATGAAGTAGAGGCCATCCTAAATGTTAGGAGAAGGAGAAATCAGAATCAGTTCCTGATCAAATGGAAGGGATATGGTCCTGAAGAAAATTCCTGGGAGCCCGAGTGCAATATCCACGCTAAGAGTCTAGTTCAAGCCTTTAAGAGAGCCCATCCTGAGAGATTTGCCCAGAGGGGCACCCGGTGGTTGCCCCTAGGAGGGGGGCAATGTCATGAAGATCCTGCCAGAAACCCAAACCCGGGCCGTCCAAGCCCTCAGATTCCACTGCGCATGCGCGCCCGGGCGTGTGCACGTGTGCAACCGTGCACAGGGAGACGGGCGCGCGCTCTAGTTAGCACCAGCCGGCCTATTTAAGCTTGACCTGTGCAGACGGTCTTTGCTGTCTGCTCTACAGCGTTGTGGTGTGTGAAATCTGATCCTGATATATCTGTTCCATTGACCCGGCTTACCATAGACTATCCAGCTTTCTGCCTGTACCCGACCCCGGCTTGTTGTGACCATCCTTCTGCCTGATCCACTGCACCTTGCTACCAGTTTGATTCCTGACCTGACTTCCTTGATGAACTCTGGTTACCTGCATGGTCTCTGTCCGGTCTGCAGTCTGATCCCTGTAATGAACCTGATCACCTGTATGTCTCCAGCCCATTCAGTGGTTCTGTTTCCTGCTCCCAGTCTGATCACCTGTACAGATCCAGCCAGCCTCTGCTATCCTGTTTACCTGCGAGCCTGCTTGCTAAGCCGTTGTCCAGATCCAGCCAGCTCTGCTATCCTGTTAACCTGTGAGCCTGCTTACCTGCCCAACTCCGGCCTGCTCTGCTATCCAGTCTGCTAAGCTGTTGTCCAGATCCAGCCAGCTCTGCTATCCTGTTTACCTGTGAGCCTGCTTGCTAAGACGTTGTCCAGATCCAGCCAGCTCTGCTATCCTGTTACCTGTGAGCCTGCTTACCTGCCCAACTCCGGCCTGCTCTGCTATCCAGTCTGCTAAGCTGTTGTCCAGATCCAGCCAGCTCTGCTATCCGGTTTACCTGTGAGCCTGCTTGCTAAGACGTTGTCCAGATCCAGCCAGCTCTGCTATCCTGTTACCTGTGAGCCTGCTTACCTGCCCAAATCCGGCCTGCTCTGCTATCCAGTCTGCTAAGCTGTTGTCCAGATCCAGCCAGCTCTGCTATCCTGTTTACCTGTGAGCCTGCTTGCTAAGACGTTGTCCAGATCCAGCCATCTCTGCTATCCTGTTTACCTGTGAGCCTGCTTACCTGCCCAACTCCGGCCTGCTCTGCTATCCAGTCTGCTAAGCTGTTGTCCAGATCCAGCCAGCTCTGTTATCCTGTTTACCTGTGAGCCTGCTTGCTAAGACGTTGTCCAGATCCAGCCAGCTCTGCTATCCTGTTTACCTGTGAGCCTGCTTACCTGCCCAACTCCGGCCTGCTCTGCTATCCAGTCTGCTAAGCTGTTGTCCAGATCCAGCCAGCTCTGCTATCCTGTTTACCTGTGAGCCTGCTTGCTAAGACGTTGTCCAGATCCAGCCAGCTCTGCTATCCTGTTTACCTGTGAGCCTGCTTACCTGTTCAGTTCCGGCCTGCTCTGCTATCCAGTCTGCTAAGCTGTTGTCCAGATCCAGCCAGCTCTGCTAACCTGTTTCCAGCTCATCAGTCTGTATCCAGTCTTCCCTGCCATCCAGGCTTCCACCGTGTCCGCTAAGTTGACTTGGTCACTCTACCGGTCTGTTGATCCTGCCAGGCACCCGTGCTCCTCCTCACTCCTGGGTCTCCTGTCCCCACACCAGGGAACCAGGAGTGGGAGACGCAAGGGAGGTCTCTCTCTGCAATTTCGGGCTCGCACCACCAGGTACGTGACACTGACTTTCCCTTACTTCATAACTACCGTATTTTTCCGTGTATAAGACGCTACTTTTTCCTTAAATTGTTAGACTGAAATTCGAGCAGCATCTTATAGGCAGCCTGGGAGAGAGCCGCGCGGGTGCGTAGCTGGTCATAGCTTGTCAAACAGCTTCCTCCAATCACGAGCTGTATGTTAGTGACGTCAGCTGGAGGTGGAGGAGAGGTGGAGAGTGCACAGATCCGATCACGTTAACGTGGAGACTGCGCAGATGCATCAGGGAGCAGAGCGTTTTGAGCCCAAGATGTCAAAGAATAATAAAAGTAAGAGATTGTCTTATTCTGCAAAATTCAAACTCAGTGTAGTTAGCTATGCAAAAGAGCATGGGAATAGAGCTGCAGAGAGACAGTTTGGACCTCCCCCACTGAGAGTATGATCAGACAGTGGATAAAACAGGAAGAGCAACTCCTTAATATGCCAAAAAAGAAGAAGGCCTTAAGGGGAAAACAAGCAAAATGGCCAAATTTGGAGCAGAGGCTTAAGACTTGGATTTTGGAGTAGCACCAGAGTGACTTATGTATGTCAACCAAACTTATTCAATGTCAGGCAAGAATGTTTGCAAGCGAAATTAACATTGTTGATTTTACAGGAAAGGCAAAATGGTGCTTCAATTTCATGAGGAGAGAAGGGTTGGCCATGAGAACACGAACAAGGTTAGCTCAGAAAATGCCACCAGTTTATGAGGATAAAATCCAACAGTTTCACTCCTATGTCATACAACTTTGGAAAAAATATGATTTTGAACCAAGTCAGATTGCAAACATGGATGAGGTCCCTCTCAATTTTGATGTGCCTTCCAACAGAACTGTTGATGTGAAACGAATCAAAACAGTGGCGATAAAAACAAGTGGCCATGAAAAGACACATTATACTGCTGTGCTTTAATGCTGTGCAGATGGTACTATGCTTATTTTCAAGTGGAAAACCTATCCTAAAGAGACCATACCACCTGGCATTATTGTGCAAGTTCAAGAGAAGGGATGGATGAATGAAGACATTATGGCCATTTGGTTTGCAAAGGTTTGGTCCAGAAAACCTGGAGGGCTCTTAAAGAAGCCAGCTCTGCTTGTCTTTGATCATTTCCAAGCACATTTAACAGAAAAGACTAAAAGGGTTGCATCAAAATTGCGAACACACCTAGAAGTTATTCCTGGTGGTCAGCTACAGCCACTAGATGTTTCAATCAACAAGCCATTTAAAGTCCTGATGAGAGAAGAATGGAGTAGATGGATGCAAAAAGCAGGTGATAACTTGAAACCGGCAGGAAGAGTGAAAAAAAAACAACCATTACTGAGGTCTGCAATCGGGTCCTAAACTCATGGCATGGCGTCAAACAAGAGGTGATTGCGAAGTCCTTCAAGAAATGTGGAATCAGCAATGAAATAGACGGAACTGAGGATGATCTCACATATATAGACAGTGACTCAGAAGACAGCAGTGATGCAAAAGAAGTTGAAGAAATTCTGTCTGGAACTAGTGATGAAGAAGAGAACATTGATGTAACAGAGGCTGAATAAAGTGATATGCTGCATAATATACTGGTATGTAAACGTTAATTACTAAATAAACTGTTTTACCTGTTTGAAATATTATATTGATTTCTTAATTTTGGGTTGGAAAAGTGGGGGGGCGTCTTATACATGGTGGCGTCTTATACACAGAAAAAGTAAGTCTACTCAACTGCCATTACCCTGTCTAATGTATGTGCCATTGAGGCCATTGAGGCAGTTCCAGAGAGGAGTAGAATGACAGTTGGCAGGGCTTAGTGGTGGTCAGGGAAAGCCAGGTCTTACGGACAGTGAAAGAACAATTGAAATGGGAACAGAAGAGGCTTTTTTGTAAAAAGCCTCCCTCCATACAAGTCATTGACATTGCACAAGCAACTTGCAGCAGGTTGCTGCAGGTCACAAGAAGGCCAACTGCAAATCAACTGTAAATTCAAATGGAATGAAACCACTGCAAAAAAAAAACCTACCAATGTAACTGTTTGCCAAAGCAGTGACAGTCACGACATGCCTTGGCTAATGTGGCAGCTTTCTTGGCTATAAAGTATATGAGTATTTGGTTCCACTTTAATGAATGCTGTATTTGTTCATCTACACAAGTCCAAAGCCATCTTGTGGGGCTGGGCAGGACTTAATTTGTTAAAAGTTTAAAAAAGAGCACAGGTAGAAGCTGTGCCAAAAGCTGACAGTGCATATCACTGATTTATACATACAGTTCATATTATGGGCATGATGATTTTGCATTGTAGAGGGTATAATTAAATTGCCTTTATTCTAAATTAATTACCACTTATACCTAAATAACACCTACTGTGTTTCCTTCTGGCAAACATAGTTTGGCCTGACAATTGTCAGAAAAGCAAATACACACACCCAGGGCTGAAAGCGGTATACTGTAAAACCCAAAAGCAGACATTTATTATATTGCAGCTTACAAATATTTAGATGTGATGGCTGCATTCATTTTCATTTTTGGTTTAATACCGCTTACCGTTTAAGTATCCATTAGGCACAGTAGGCCTGTGCCTGCAGACAGCACAAACTTAAAGGTGACTTTCCCCCGTAATTATAAATTGGATGAAAGATTTAGCACTGTAAAACACTTTTTGATAGTTAATTAGTGCATTTCACATACAACTATATAGAGCAGACCAAAATAAGGGACAAATGAGGAGGAAAGGGGAACAGAGGATTTTTTTTTACCGAATGGGGGACAGACCCTTGATATCAGGGACAGTTGGGAGCTATGCAAACTCCATTAGTGTTACCTACAACTATGTAGAGTAACAGTCTGCCTCACATGGTATAAATTGCATTGATTGTTTAGACAGGCCCTCATGCCACAAAGGTATTAAATCCAAAGGAGATTGCACAGACATTGTATAGTCAGATTGCAATGTGTGTGACCCTTCTTAATATAACAAACTTCACGTGATCTTTTCTTTCAAGCTATTTTCTTATGTCTTCTTCACTTTGTATTCTGCTTGTTGGAAATCGATTACTTAACCTCACTTTCTTTGTATGCAATTCACTATACTTGTATAGGTAATCAGTGACATCTGCGGGTGTACGTACCAGGAATGGTTTGGCAAAGTTTTCTGGTTGAAAGATAATAAAATAATGTATATATTATTTTATGCCTGTTTTATTGGTATTAAGCTGATGCGCAAGCTGCCCAAGCTCAGGCAGTGCATCCAAGGCTGCTGGCGACCACCAGTCCAGTCGGTGCTGTGCTCCAAAAATACACTGACCCACATGAACGGGAGAAAAGAGAGGGGAGTGGACGTCACTCAGTTGCCATGACTACACGTTTTGGTGGTGTGGCCTCCTTCCTCAGGTCACAAGAGATTCCTGGGTTGCAATGCTGCAAAAACCTGATTCAGTTGCATTAAATGTATCTAAAAAGTGCAACGCATACCAAATCATACACATGTACATCATAGGCAGGATGTCTGGACTACCAAAATAATAATCTTGCCAACAGGTTGTACACTGTGTAAGGCCCATAACAAACTTTTGTGCATTATCCCTTCCATTATGTATGGAATATTACATTTTGAAATTCTATGCAAATGTGCGGGTAGAGCTGAACTTGCATGATTTCAAACCTGCCCTCATTGTGAACCTGGGCTTAAAACCCGAAAGCTGATTAGTTCCTATGCCCAGCTGCATTAGATTCTGTGTGCACCAGTTTTTATTGAATCTCCCCCGGTGTTTTTAAAGCAATGACAAGGACACAGCTGCATAGCTGCTGATGGTGCTAATGTATATGAAATGGTGGACGACAATAGTGATAGGGATAATGTGTTTCTGAGGTGTGTGTAATATATATATAGAGAGATAATTTGACAGATTTATGATGAGGCAGGTATTACTGCTAGGTAGCTTGCAAGTTCTGTGATAAAAATGTGAACATTTACACTTTCCACCTTCTCTAGTGTTAACATTTGAGCTATGGGTTAAGGGCGGATTACTGAAATGCGGCATTGTGGCAATACAGTGTAGTTTTACATGCTGCATGCAAGAATCCTCCAGTGGCAGCAAATATGACACTAAACGCAGGCTTTTATTATTATATACATGAATAGAACAAAGTATTAAACCTCATTCCATAGCCCATCTAAAATGTATGTAGCAGGGAGCTGGTTATCTTGCCTGCAGTATCAGAAGACACTCTGCAACATTGCTGCAGTGAGACTGTTACCCTCTAGTGCCAGCTAAGATTCTGTGTCATCACATCCTGCCAGCAAAGTTTTTACCACCAGGGAGCAAAGCATACAGGGAATTGTAGTCCCAGGGCTCAAGTGGCACATTTGTTTGAATTGCTGGGGAATTACAACTACCAGCCCGCTGGGAGTAAAGAACAAGCTGCTGGGAGAGGATATAAAAAGGCTTGTCTAGGCATAGATCTCTCTCTTGAGACACCGGCCTGGATCTGCAAGCAGGGACTCTGTTTTGGAGAGTGATGAGGCTGAGTTGCGGCCTGCACAAGAAGAGTTAACATGAGGCAGGAGAACAAAGTGGACTTAGGGGAGAGGTGGTTCCTCCCAGGTCTATCAAGGTATCCACAGCTGGTCTATGACATCCAGCCTGAGAGAGGGGGGATCCCAGGTGCATATCCAGATGCACCTGCAATAACGGTGTGAAGTGTTCCGGTGTGAGGTGACCAGTCTGGTCACTAGAAGAGCCTGCCTGTTCAAGGATGTTCATTTGAGCCTTGATCGCCAGATTGGGGGAGGGGGCATTTGCCCATTTACAGGAAACAAGGACAATGCACACAGATTTGTATGTTGTATGGAGACTGTATACAGACATCATTGCTCTTAGTCACCTTGCTGACACGTGTAGTGCTACAAGACATAGGGCCATTTAGATACAGAGACACTGTATACAGACACCTTTGTCCTTTTACCCTGCTGAGGATGATCTTGCATTCTTGATAATCCAGGCCAGTTGTGTTGTTTGGCCCTGCTATTCAGGAGTTTAAGTGTACCAACAAGAATGGCTAGCTGAAGAATCCAAAGCCTCATTTTCCTTCCAAGAGACTGAAGTTACTGGTGCCATGTAGGTACACACACACATGTTCAGGGCTCTGTATATGTAGTGGGTGTGCGGGGTAGTTTATCTGGGAAGTTAAGCCACTGAATATTGAACTGAGTACAGTGTTTGTAGTTGGGCCTGTGGTGTCAGGGGACAGAAGAGAGAGGTCTGACATAAAGAGGGTCAGTCTTCTGCTCTCCTTCTGCCTGAACTCATAGAGCCACATTTGAGTAGAGGTAACCAATCTAATATAGAGTGTCATATTGTGATTTATTTGCCATTTAAGTGTGCCTCTGCTCTTGGGGACATTCTCAGGTTTGGAATTTCCTGAAAGCAGCCTGAATATAGTATTGAGCTACATTGCTCTAAATCTCCGTTATTGCTCTCCAGTTAATTACTTGAATATACGACAGCAAAAAGTTGAGATGGGTTGAACTAGGGGTGGGCCAACATCCCAATAGTAGATTAAAATAGCAAGGATCCCCCTTGCAGGACTTTAAAGGCCCTATTGGTTGTAAAACACACCAAAAAGTACAAAAAATATGTAGAAAAATATATATGTAATTTATTTAGACAAATAGTAAAAAACAGTTGGCATAAAACAAGCGGAAGAAAGAACGTGGCTGTTTAAGTTACAAGTCAACATGGCAATAGTGACTGAACACTGCTGAAGGTCCTGGACCACCGTGATGCAGAGACGGAGTCCTTGAACCACACCCAGTGCATTTCAGAATCGCTTCCTTCTTCAGTGGTGTAAATAGATAACAAAAATAGTAGTAGTAGTGCTGAAACAAACTTACATGTTGAAAATCAAGAACAAAATGGCAGCCTTGCTCTTTTCTTTACTTATATATATATTTACTGTTACTGTTTGTTACTTTTCCACTGAAATATTGCAGTAAAGACAATTTCTGTGTTTTATTATAACGTGTGTGTTTCTCATTGGTCATTGCACTTACACTATTGCCAGGTGTGCCAAGAGGGGCAGAGACTGTTATTGGGGTTAAGAGGCAAAGTATGCAACAACATACTTAAAGGGGTTGTAAACCCTTGTTTTAAAAAAAAATGAAAAAACTAACATGCCATACTTTCCTCCACTGTGCAGTTCGTTTTGCACAGAGTGGCCCCAGTCCTCCTCTTCTAGGGTCCCTCTGCGGCGCTAGTGGTTCCTCCCCGCATCAAGTGTCCACATTGGAGAAGCACTCTCCTTGGTGGACACCCGTGCGGGCGCACTCCCGAGTCCCGCATCTGTGTCCATTCACATAGAATGCAGGACTTGGCATTGGATTTGATTGACAGCAGCGGGAGCAAATGGCTGCGCTGCTATTAATCAGGACACGAGACACCAGGTACATAGTTAAATAGTTAGCTAGGCCGAAAAAAGACACAAGTCCATCCAGTTCAACCATTAAAAAAAGAAATAATAAATAAAAATAAAAAATATCCAAATATCCAATCCAGGTAGAGCTGGTGTGCTCATTCCCGGCCGGAGAAGTATCGGGGTCAGGTAAGTAAATCTCAGAGGGCCTGCAGCACCACAGAAGGTTTTTCACCTTAATGCATGGAATGCATTAAGGTGAAAAACCATAAGGGGTTTACAACCCCTTTAAGCGGCTTCTGCGGGGGTAGTGCTACATGTAGTAGCAAATATTGAAGTTGTTAAAAAAAGGATGATTTAAAATTCATTGATACTGTTTGGATAATAATGCACACTTTAAATAACAATTTATTAGGTTTATACTACTCAGAATCTATAACATTTAGACATTTTGTGTTTTCTAAATATTTTCAATTCATATCTTTTAAACAAAAGGGTTATACCACTTCTAGACCGCAGTTTTACTGCGGCAGGTTGGCTCGGCTGGGCAAATCTATGTTACCTTATGTTGCTTTTCCTTTTGGCCACTAGGGGCGTGCGCACTAGCAGCATGTGCCCGAAGCCGATGCGAGTGCCCGGTGGGCACGATGACCATCGGGGACCCGCGATCGCTCGTGACAGAGAAAGAACGGGGATCTGTGTGTGTAAACACACAAATCCCGAGTAGAGACAGATCGTGTGTTCATACTAAGTATGAATACCGATCTCTCTCTCCTCCTAGACAGTCCCATCCCCCCTACAGTTAGAAAACAGTAACACAGTTAACCCCTTGATCGCCACCTAGTGTTAACCCCTTCCCTGCCAGTGACATTTATACAGTAATCAGTGCATTTTTATCGCTGTATAATTGTCAATGGTCCTAAAAATGTGTCAAAAGTGTCCAATTTTTCCGCCGCAATATCGCAATCTAGATAAAAATTGCAGATCACCGCCATTACTAGTAAAAAATAAGAATAATAATAAAAATGCCATAAATCTATCCCATATTTTGTAGACGCTATAACTTTTGCGCAAACCAATCAATATACGCTTATTGCGATTTTTTTAACCAAAAATATGTAGAAGAATACATATCGGCCTAAACTGAGGAAAAAATTGTTTTAGTTTTTTTTAAATGTGGGATATTTATTATAGCAAAAAGTAAAAGATATTGGGGGTTATTTACGAAATCCACTTTGCACTACAAGTGCACTGCAAGTGCAGTCGCTCTAAATCTAAGGGGTAGATCTGAAATGAGTGGAAGTGCTGCTGATTTTATCATCCAATCATGTGCCAGCTAAAATGCTGTTTTTTATTTTCCTTGCATGTCCCCCTCGGATCTACAGTGACTTTACTTCCAAGTGCACTTGCAGTGCACTTGTAGTGCAAAGTGGATTTGCCTTTAGTAAATAACCCCAATTGTGTTTTTTTCAAGATTGTCGCTCTTTTGTTTATAGTGCAAAAAAAAAGACACAGAGGTGAACAAATACCACCAAAAGAAAGCTCTATTTGTGGTAAATAAAAGGACATCTTTTGTTTTGGGTGCAGCGTTGCATGACTGCGCAATTGTCAGTTAAAGCGACGCAGTGCCGTATCGCAAAAAATGGCCTGCTCATTGAGCAGCCAAATCTTCTGGGGCTGAAGTGGTTAACACAGAGTCCCCCCTCCCACAAAAAAAAGAAAATGAAAAGTCAGCTGCTACAAATACTGTAGCTGCTGACGTTTACTATTAGGGCACTTATCTGTCCAGGCATCCAGTGGTGTCCTCATCCGAGCCGATTCTTGTATTGGCTCTCGGGGGCTGGTACCACCATCTTGGCTAAGTGAAACTGGCAGTGAAGCCTTTGGTTTCACAGCTGGTTTCCTACTGCGCAAGTGTGAATCGCTCTGTGCTTTGTCAATGGGCCGGCTGCCAGGGGGGGGGGGGGGGGGGCTGAACTTTTAGCTCACTTCACCGCTGTGAACTGAGCCGGAATTGGGAGCAGGTACCTGTCAAGACCAGATACCTGCTCTCCCCCAAATGGTGCCAAATGTGGCGGTGAAGGGGGGAGGAAGCAGCCAAGCGGAGCTTCCCCTTTTGGGTGGAGCTCCGCTTTAAAGTGGTTGTAAGGGCTGAAGGTTTTTTACCTCCATGAATTCTATGCATGAAGGTAAAAAAAAAAACTTCTGTGTGCTGCTGCCCCCACAGAACCCCCCCCCCAAAAAAATTACCCAACCCCCATCTCAATCCAGTGATGTGCATGGGAGCAGCAGCTCTCCTGGGTCTCTCTTTCCTCGTTGCTGCTGCTGTCAATCACAGGAAAGGAAGAGGGAGTGGGGGTAAGGCTGAACCATGCTCTATGTGTTTCATAGACAGTGAGCTTGCTATGGGGGCACTCAGCATGGGGAAGGAGCCAGGAGCGCTGGAGGGGGACCTGAGAAGAGGAGGATCAGAGCTGCTCTGTGAAAAACCATTGCACAGAGCAGGTAAGTATAAGATGTTTATTATTTAAAAAGAAAAAAAAATTGAGCCTTTAATGTTACTCTTAACCTGCATTAACAAAAGAATGCAGACAATATCTGTTAAATCTCCTAAACCCATATAAAAGATTATTTAAATTGCCTGGCCCTAGCTGGTGAACTGGTCAAAGAATTGTCTGTATTTTCTACTCACTTCTGCATGGGAAAAAGCTAAATTGCATCCTAAAGGCTAAATACCCCATCTCAAACTTGCCTATCTCCTCTGCATTACATGTACCCCTTGCCACCATTACATGGTTTCTGTAATATGGAATAAACTTTTTTTTTTTTTGTATAACAGTAGTGTAATCTTTATTATTTAAATATCATCATTATGGATATGTGCAGCCACAATGCAAGAGAAATACATATATTTTATAAATGTGTCTTTAGTTACCTTTGCCATTTATATAGGAAATATTGTTATTTGCGGTAGGCAAAATGTTATATTGACAGAGATAAAACTATTTTGCATTTTGATAATATTAAGTACAGATTATTATAAAAAGTTAATTAACAAATGATTTTATTTTATGGATGTAATCAGCATTCAATGCTTCATATAGTTGGATTCTTAGTTTTTTTGCCACAATATTTGATGCTCGATGAGTGATACACAGAGCTTTCATTTGACCAGATCTGTTGTACAGAAGACTTTTTGTAGAGAGAAAAAAATAACTGCATGCTTCACATTTTAATGACTTTCAGTGGTCCTCTCATTTGGCTCTGCTTTCAGTCCTGCTGTTGTGTGCAATAGCAGGTGTCTACAGCAGGCCAGAAAAGGCACAAAGAAAAGTTGGGTGTAGTGGGTAGCACTCTTACCTAGCAGTAAAAAGGGCTACTGGTTCAAATCCCAACCACAACACTACCTGCCTGGACTTTGCATGTTCTCCCTGTGCCTGCGTGGGTTTACTCCGGTTTCCTCCCACACTCCAAAGACATGCTGGTAGGTAAATTGGTCCTAGTATATGAATGTGAGTTAGGGACCTTGTAAGCTCCTTCAGGGTAGGGACCAATGTGAATGTACAATGTATATGTAAAGTGCTGAGTAAATTCAAGGCACTATATAAGTACATTAAATAAGAAGAAGAAGAAGAAAAAAGAATATTCAGTAATCATTTGTTTGGTGCCCTATTTGACATTGAAAATTAATGTTGCTAAGGGAAACATTACTACATGTTTCTTGCAATTGCATTTCTATCTCTTTAAATGAGTTCCCTTTCAAATATTAATAAATAATAACTAATTTAACTTGCATCAAAATGTAAACAAAGTGGGAAATAAACTCACCATCTCATTTTCTTCTCCTTCATTAATAATTGCACTGTGATCTTTGGGTAATTTTGACCTCATCTTTATGAGTAGATGTTGCCTCGAATAATGAAACTCCAGACAGTGAAAGGGATTTTGATCCAAATTTATAACCTCATCCAGTGCCTCTATTTTTCTCCATTTTTTTTATGCATTGTGCACACCTATTTAATTAATTATAAGGAATGACTCACTACAGATCTATCTGGGTGGATTAAAAAGTTGACTTCCGTCACCTAGGTGTTTATCTTACAGTTAATGCCAGCCATTGTATCACACATTCTAGATACGTACAAAGCATAAGTACAATAACCTGCATATGTATGTTTATGTTTGCACTCCAAAATAATTGTACAAATGGCTCAGTAAACTGCAGTGCATTAGTATGCCAGAGAGGTAATGCAGCCAGTGAACATCTAATTGTGGGCTTCATTTTTTGTATGTAGGGGTGTATTTTGTCATGAAGAAATTTCCTGGCATTGAGATTATATTAAAGCTGCTGCTGTGTCTTGCAAAGGATAATTGCACAGAGAAAGTAAGATAAATGTGTGGCTTTTATTAATTGTCAAAAATAGGTCAGGTTTTTTTTAGCAATCTGTAAAGCATTTTCAAAATTCTGTTACTCTTTTTCCTAAGTGAAAGTAGTCCTTCCTAGTGTCCGATAACCATATGGCATGACATGTTAGAGCGGGGTTTCTCAACCAGGGTTCCATGGAACTGTAGGTTTCCTCCAGAGGTTGCTAGGGGTTTCTTGAGCAATGAACAATTTCTGCCTCTCAGATAAGTTCCCACTGACATCATTGATCTTTTTAGCTATCTGTAAGGGGGTAAATCTTCCCAATGACCACAAGTGTAATGAGAATCCTTCCCACTGAGCATCACACTAATGTATCAGGAGTTGTTGATATAGTACTTTTTAACAGGGGTTCCTGGAGACTGAAAGGTTATTTCAAGGGTTCCTCTGTGTTGAAAAGGTTGACAAAGGCTGTGTTAGAGTAATATATCTCTGGTACATTACTGCTGTTAGCCAGCCAACAGTCACTTTTATATTTATACAGTTCATATTTATTATGCATGTTTGTTCTTTTATTAAAAGCAATGTATAGCCAAAGATTTTTTTGGCTATACTTTTCTTTTGGGTCACATGAATGCACTTACCTGTGCTTCCTAGTGACCCAGAATCAGTCAACAGCAGGCTAAAAACTTGCTGTTGTTTGAAATAACAAAACCACTCTAGACTCTGGAATATTGTCATAATTTAACCCAGGTGTCTGGCCAGCAGCTAGCCCAGCCTCTAAGCATTCCACTGAGAGACTGAGCCAGCCACTCCCCCCCCCCCCCCCACAGCCTGGCTCTCCTGAGAGTGCTGGAGGTGCAGAGCAAAGGGCAGTGACTGACAAACACTTCTTTCCGCTACAAGGATGCCAAGAACTGAGCAATCAGTGGTCGTGTGATCACTCAGTTCTCTGACTTAGAGATGGCGGGGACAGCTGCAGGAGAGGTTTTTTTTTTTTTTTTTTACATTCCCACACTTTTCCTTGAAGCTAAAATGTGACTCAATCTGTGTCTCATGTTATGTTTTTAAAGCACAGCTGTAGTCTTTAGCAGTCTCCTGTAACTTGGCAGTAGTCCCTAACAGTCCTTTGTAAATTATAAGCCTTTAAAATGGGGAAAGGTCAACAGCTTTTTTTTTTTCTAGATGCAAAGAAAAGATAAAAAACATATATTGAGTATTGCTGTCTGGGAGCGAACACATTAAAACTTTGTTTGTGAGAATGACAAGGAACTCACAAAAGTAGGAAAAGGGAGAATGGAAACTTGATTTTCTTCCTTATTTAGCACTACCCCTCTAAAGCCCCATACACACGGTCGGACTTTTTCATGGATTCTGTCCGATCGGACAATGTTGTTGAAAAATCAGACCGTGTGTATGCACCATCGGACAGTGTACGTCGGTTTGTCCGACGGACAAAGTCTTATCTCCTGCTGGAAAGATTTGCCGTCAACACGGTCCGATCACACCAAATCCGATCGTGTGTACGGTTGTCCGACCGGACAAAGTGCCACGCATGCTCAGATCACATTACAAGACCAAAGCTATTGGCTACTAGCCTCTACGTAGTCCCGTCGTAGGCAACAAACGTCACCACGTTCAGAATGATCGGATTTTCCGACAACTTTGTCCGACCGTGTGTACGCAAAACCAACATCGGACAAAGTATGACGGACATGGTCCGACGGACCTGGTCCGCGGATTGTCCGACCGTGTGTATGGGGCTTAAGAGCCGCTGTATAGGATGAGTCCTCTGTTCTTTGCCTTGACCTTCTCAAGAACCTCAGCCCCTCTGATAAATCAGGTTGAGTGTACAAACATACAATATCACAGGAATTCACTGAAAGTAATATTTAGTACCCAATAGTATTGCTATATTAAAGAAAACCAGGTAGTAAAGGCAAACTTATTGTATTGTCACCTAATATGGTTGATAAACTAGGCAAGCATAAAATTAATTAACAATGGTAACAACACAATTTAGCATACAAAGTGATTTACAGTAGGGAATAGGCATAATATGACATTTGGCATCTGGATCAGCATAAACAGTAGCAAGGCCAAATCAAGTGCTGCAGTGAGCAGCAGGGCAGCCATCAGAAATTGTGGGGCCCCTTAGACAGCTTTAGGCCTGGGCCCCAGGCCTGACCGCCAACATTCCCCAGGGCCTACCCACTGGCTATCCAACCAAATCCGCCCACTAGCCATCCCATCAAGTCCTTCTGTGCACACAACTTTTATTTTAACACTTACAACGTCATATATGAAAATGAACAGTGTATTATAAGTAGAGTTAAGCGGACACCTGAATGTTCGGGTTCGGCGGGTTTCCAGCGAACTTCGGAAAAAAGTCCAGGTTCGGGACCGAACTTGACCCGAACTTGACCCCGAACTCCGAACCCCATTGAAGTCAATGGGACCCGGACTTTTGAACACTAAAATGGCTGTAAAAAAGTCATGGAAAGGGCTAGAGGGCTGCAAATGGTAACAAAATGTTGTTAAGAGCATGGCAAGTGATGCAAACAAATGTGGATAGGGAAATAACTTAAAATAACATAAAAAAATAAAAAATAAAAATAAAATGCTGGAGGCCCCCTTCTCAGCAGAAGAGGTACAGGAAGTCATTAAGAACCTCAGAAACTCAACGGCACGATGCCGCACATATGGTGGGAATACCCCAGAATACGCACTTTCTGGAAAAAATTATTAAATTTAATGGATAAGATAGTGGGAAAATAAAATACTTGGAAATTAAAAAAAATTATAATCTTGACCTAGGAGGACGAAAATTCAAATGGAGTAGGAGGTTGAGGTGGCGGTGGATGTGGCGGTGTAGGTGGAAGCGGCGGTGGAGGAGGACGAGGTAGCCAACACTGGTTCAAAAATACAACAATGGCTGGGTAAGGCTAGTGGTGAATGATGTGTCGAATTCTGTCCCCCGTCGCATAGTGTCCGCCCTGTACTGCGATTGCTCAGTACGTAGGACAAGGGGATTTTGAAACTCTCCGAAGACGATGCGCGGTGACTCCAGGTTCAAGCCACATCATCCGAGGTTGAAGCCTAGCCAAGCGAGCCCGTGAGGGGCCCTGTTACTATGTGCTACCGTATGTCCACTTGGATGGTCGGGCTTGAACCTGCACTCACTGCGCAGGCGACGTTCATCTTTGGAGATTTTGTGAATCTCCTTGACCTCCGTACTGCGCAAGCACTGCACCTGCGCAGTAAGTGGCCGGACACTATCCGATAGCAAGACAGTTTTCGTCAGAACACCGGTATATGTGTCTATTCTGCACAAGGTACAGCCAAGTCCTGTGGGATTCATGCCTGGTTCATTTTAATGAACGTGAGCTTGTCCACATTGGCTCTGGACAGGCGGCTGCGCTTTTCTGTGATAACGCCCCCTGCCGTGCTAAATACACGTTCAGATAATACACTGGCGGAAGGGCAGGCCAGCACCTCCAAGGCGTAAAGGGCAAGCTCAGGCCATGTGCCCAATTTGGAGACCCAGAAGTTGAAGGGGGCAGACCCGTCATGCAGTACGTGTAGGCGTGTGCACACATACTGCTCCACCATGTTGGTGAAATGCTGCCTCCAGCTAAGACGTTCCATCTCAGCTGGTGGTGCTGGTTGTTGTGGCGTGCTGACAAAGCTTTTCCACATTCCGTCTATGCTAACCCTGCCTTCCGAGGTGCTGGCGGTGCCCCGGCTGCGTTGGCGACCTCTTCCTCCTTCTCTGCCTTCGCCTTGTGCTTCCACCGTACCCCCGCTTCCAAGTGGGAATGCCACCAGCAGCGCGTCTACCAGCGTGCGCTTGTACTCGCGTATCTTACGATCACGCTCCAGTGAGGTAATTAAGGACGGCACATTGTCCTTGTAACGGGGATCCAGCAGGGTGGCCACCCAATAATCAGCACCAGTTAAAATGTGGGCAACTCGGCGGTCGTTGCGGAGACACTGCAGCATGTAATCGCTCATGTGTGCCAGGATGCCCAGAGGCAAGGAAAAGCTGTCCTCTGTGGGAGGTGTATCGTCTGTGTCCTCTGTATCCCCCCAGCCACGCACCAGTGATGGACATGAGCTGGTCTGGGTGCCACCCTGCTGTGAACATGGTTCCTCCTCCTCCATCTCCTCCTCATCCTCCACCTCCTCATCCTCCAGAACTGTGCCCTTGCTGCCAGACAATTGTGTACCTGGCGCTTGTTGGTGCAGGAACCCACCCTCGTAGCCACTTGTAAATGACTGCCCTGAAAGCCTTGGAAATGAACCCTCCTCCTCCTCCTCCTCCTCATCCTGTGCCACATCCTCTTCAATCTTCGCCTGAAGAGTTTTTTCAAGGAGGCATAGAACTGGGATAGTAACGCTGAGAACGGCGTCATCGTCACTGGCCATGTTGGTGGAGTACTCGAAACAGCACAACAAGGCACACAGGTCTCGCATGGAGGCCCAGTTATTGGCGGTGAAGTGGTGCTGTTCCGCAGAGCGACTCATGCGTGCGTGCTGCAGCTGAAACTCCACTATTGTATGTATATTAATGCAGCGCTTATACCCCAAATAGTGCTTTTGCAAGAAAAAATATTACTCTAATGAGTTTGGGATTGTAAAGAAAAGTGTTTTTGGCTTGATGCCAACCTCTAGTGTCATGAGTATGTATAAATATACAGTGCAAAACCTTATATATAAAACACATAACATTTGTAGACTGTTTTCAATATAAACATGAGTATATATAAAAAATACTTGTGATTTAAAACCGGTGAAGATAAAATCCAAAGATAATTTTATACCGTGAGAAGATATTGTGGAAAATAAAAATAAAATAGAAACTCAATATCTATAAAATCGAGGGTGCTGGGTGAAACCTATACATAAAAGTGTATAGAGGTGAAGTCCATAGCATTAATTGGTGGTCAGGTGAAATGACACTCGTGGCAATACGTGACTTAATTCGGTGTGATGGTGACGGCTTGTCTGATGGCTCTCAGGCCTAATGGAATGAGGCTTACCGGATAGATTGGACTTGAGAAAGGCTTATGCCTCACAAGTCGCAAAAGCTTAAACGTTTAGGGACTGGCAACTCTCAACTCCTCATGATGGCTCCAGAACTTCTCTCCGCTCTGGCTCCGTCCTCCTCCTCCGTCCCGCTCACTAAATCTAAAAAAGGAGGATTTAGTGAGCTGGACGGAGGAGGAGGACGGAGCCAGAGCGGAGAGAAGTTCTGGAGCCATCAATTTTAAAATGCTGGCATTCAGGGCCAGGGATCGCGGGTGGCTAGGTGGGTACTTCCTCTTCCGCTACAGTGTTTGGGAAATAGAGAGCTGAACGCTTCCATGGGACATTGTGGAGATGGTTGGTGACCCATGCGGTAGTGTTGCTGGCAGATCCTCTGTTTGCGGGTTGGCAGGTGTCACTGTCACTACCGAGGTGGATGAAGAGGCCGAGACTGCAGCAGAAGAGGAAGCAGGAGGAGCCAGAGACCTTTCTTGGTTTTTGAGGTGTCTACTCCACTGCATCTCGTGCTTTGCACTTAGATGCCTGGTCATGCAGGTTGTGCTCAGGTTGAGAACGTTTATGCCTCGCTTCAAGCTCTGATTGCACAGCGTGCAAACCACTCGTGTCTTGTCATCAGGACATTGTCTGAAGAACTGCCACGCTAGGGAACTCCTTGCACCTGGCTTTGGTGTGCTCGGTCCCTTGCTGTGTTGGGCAGTAGCAGACGTACTGTCTAGGGGACGGACGCTCCGCTTTTGCACCCTGCTCCCTCTTCTGCTGTGCTGGTGGCTCTGTGCGACCACCACCTCTTCCTCTGAACTACACTGGTCACCTGCACGTTGATTCCATGTGGGGTCAAGGACCTCATCGTCCTCCACATCATCTTCCACCCAAAATTCACCCCTGCCCTCCTTTTGGTCTGCACAATGGCGAAAGCAGCAGCAGTTGGCACCTGTGTTTCGTCATCATCCGAGACGTGCTGCGATGGTCCTCCCATGTACTCATCATGAAACATAAGTGGTTGGGCATCAGTGCACACAATCTCTTCCACTTCTGGGGCAGGGCTAGGTGGATGGCCCTGGGAAACCCTGCTAACAGAGTCATCAAAAAGCAGAAGAGACTGCTGCATGATTTGGGGCTCAGACTGATTGGCTGATTTGCAAGGGGGTGAGGTGAAAGACTGATGGACATCGGCTGCAGGTGCCAACTCTGAACTTTCATCAGGAGACTGGGTGGGAGACAATGTGAAGGAACCGGAGGCACTGTCAGCAGCAACCCAATCTACTATCGCCTGTACTTGTCCTGGCCTCAACATTCGTACAGCCTCATTAGGCGCGCCAAAATACTGCTGCAAGCTCTGTCGCCTACTCGCACCTGAGGAAGGTGTTTCACTAGTGCGTGTAGCTGGCACAGATCGACCACGTCCTCTCCCTGCAACAGGAGCACCACCAGCAGCACCACGACCCGGGCCACGTCCCCTTTTTGATGATCTCCTCATATTTTCAAAATGTATGATCTCGCCCTAAATAGGTGTTTTTGTATATAGCAGAATACACGTACAGTGTCTAAAGCGTTTATGAAAACGCAGAAAATGCTATTGGGGGAAAAAAACACTGCAAAATTAAATTTTTTTGCAATGTTTTTGCAATATCAGAATACATGGATAGTGTCTACAGCGTGTATGTATGAACTCGCAGAAAATGCTATTGGGAAAAAAAAACACAGCAAAATTAAAAATTTTTGCAATGTTTTTCCAATATCAGAATACACGGACAGTATGTAAAGCGTTTATGAAAACGCAGAAGATGCTATTGGGAAGAAAAAAAACACTGCAAAATTAAATTTTTTTGCAATGTTTTTCCAATATCAGAATACACGGACAGTATGTAAAGCGTTTATGAAAACGCAGAAAATGCTATTGGGAAGAAAAAAAACACTGCAAAATTAAAATTTTTTGCAATGTTTTTCCAATATCAGAATACACGGACAGTATGTAAAGCGTTTATGAAAACGCAGAAAATGCTATTGGGAAGAAAAAAAACACTGCAAAATTAAATTTTTTGCAATGTTTTTCCAATATCAGAATACACGGACAGTATGTAAAGCATTTATGAAAACGCAGAAAATGCTATTGGGGAAAAAAGCACCGCAAAATTAAATTTTTTTGCAATGTTTTTGCAATATCAGAATACACGGATAGTCTCTACAGCGTGTATGTATGAACACGCAGAAAATGCTATTGGGAAAAAAAAAACACACAAAATTAAATTTTTTTGCAATGTTTTTGCAATATCAGAATACACGGATACTGTCTACAGCGTGTATGTATGAACATGCAGAAAATGCTTTTGGGAAAAAAAAAAAGGCAAAATTAAATTTTTATGCAATGTTTTTCCAATAGCAGAATACACACAGACTATGGTGTAGCTCTTAGTATATGCAGTGTTGGTCCTAATGGTGCACTGAGCTTGCAGGTAAAACTTTTATATTTTGTCTGGCACTGGCCTCATGGCACTGTTAAAAGACTGTGCACTGCACCCCAGCCAGGGTACAATTGATTTAGGAATCTCTTCAATAATTCTCTCTGCCTTTTTCTTTTGCTTAATAAAGAAACTCCCTACTCCACTCTAGCTATGTAGATCGCTCACTGATCTAACTAATTAGAAGCAAAGTTAAGGAATGCTGACTGCCTGACTGACTGAATCACACTAACTCCTAAAATCCTCTCAGAAGCACAGGAACCTGTCTATAGCAGAATGACGCTGTGTGCTGTGTGTCTGGACTATATATAGAGGCTGGGTCACATGCTGCACTGGCCAATCACAGCCATGCCATTAGTAGGCATGGCTGTGATGGCTTCTAAGGGCACACTAGTGAAACGATCGTCGATTGGCTGCCCTGCAGCTGTTAAAAAGGCGCCAATACAGCGCCGAACACCGGACCCGAACTTACAGCCAATAGTTCGGGTTCGGGTCCGGGTCCCGAACACCCAAAAGTCCGGTACTGCCCCAAACTTTACAGTTCGGGTTCGTTCAACCCTAATTATAAGTCATCAGTGCTTTCATATTTATATTTTGCCCAAAAGAGACATCCCAAACCAGCAGCTGTATGCTCGCATCCCCCCCTCACACTTGTAAGCTCGAAGCCCCAGTCACACTTGAACACTCGCATATGTTCTCTCTCAACCCCCTCACATTTGTATGTTCTCAGCTCCCCTAACACCTGTATGTTCTCAGTCCCCTAACACCTGTACACTCTCAGCCCCCACACACCTGTACGCTATCAGCCCCCCTCACACCTGTACACACTCAGTCCCCCTAACACCTGTACACTCTCAGGCTCCCTTACATCTGTACGCTCTAAGCCCTCCTCACACACACACATACACACACACATGTACACAGGCACACACACATGTACACATGAACACAGGCACACACACACATGAACACAGGCACACAGGCGCACACACATATGTACACAAACACACACATGTACACATGCACATAGGCACACACACATGTGTACACAGACGCACACAGACACACACACACAAATGTAAACACACACACACACACACATGTACACCACCCCACCCCCGTTCCTCTTCAGTTGTACATTAGTCCCTACTTGGAAGGTGCTGTTCCTGGTCCCAGCTCTTGTGCAAAACAGACGAGGAGTGCACATGCTGGAATTTACCAGAGGTGGCAGCAAAGTGCCCGATGTCAGTGACACAGCAGCAGCTGCTGACTCGCACACATTCTGAAAGCCAGCGCATCCACAGATCTTTCATGCACCCCTCCCTGCCTTCTCTCATCCCTGCCAGACTGCCGGGCCCTTCTAGACTGTCGGGCCACTTACAAGTGTGTGGGCTGTACCCCCCTGATGGTGGCCCTGGTGAGCAGTAGTAAAGTTTAATCTACAAAGATGCACGAAACTGCATTTATGGCAGCAATGCTAATCCTTGACCAACTGGGTATGCACTGTCTAAAAAAAAAAGGGGGGAACAAGGGGGGCTTGCAGAATATTTATTACAGGAGGGGCAGTCCTTTTTGATGTTCTTCTGCGGGATATTGTTGGGGACCCTCAAGAGCGTTGGTGCATTTAACAACAGTCCCAGTTAACCCTACATGCAGTATAGATACAGTATAGGTATGGTATAGTCTCGGCACAGGTGCAAGATAGATGTAGTTTAGTTCGGTAGCATAGGGTTGGAATAAGTGCAGTCTAGGTTTGGAAAAACTGCAGTATAGAGTGCAGTATAGGTGCGGTATGGCTTGGGTACACTTGGTGTTCTGCTCTTAGTGCCTCAGTCCCTGCTAGTAGTATCAGCAATGAGCGATTAGCCCTCTCACCAGTACCCCGGATGCTGCAGTGATTTCTCACTGTAAAAGGGGGGCCCCTCGATCTCTCCCCAAAAGTCTTCAGTGATCAGTGGTGGAAAGCAAAGGGTGAGTATAACCTCCAGTCTCCCTGCGGCAGCAGTACAGGTGCTGTGATGTGGGCCAGGTACAGGGCAGCAGGATACAGGGCAGGAACAGGATCAATGTCAACAGGCTCTGGCAGCAGCAAAACACTGAAGTGTGAGGCACTAGTAGGGGAAGACCTAACTATCCTCCCAGCAACCAGCAACAGGTAGAGACTGGTTACTGGAGATTGCTGGGAGACTCTTGCTGGTGGACACTGGAACTGCAACCTCTTGCTCTGGGAAGCACAGTCCCCCCAGTTTTTGATTCAGGTCCTTCTGACAGCACCCCAAAGAGCAGCCTCCGGTGTCTGGACTGGCTATCTCACCAACAGAGTCTAGCCAGGCAGCAGCCTGGAAATCAGCATATTCCAGCTGTGCAGCGGCCCGGGAGCCAGCATAGCCCATCTGGGAAACAGCCATTAAACCAGAAAAGTCCATCTGGGCAATGGCCAGGGAACCAGAAAATTACATCTGGGCTACAGCCAGGGAACCAGCAAAGTCCATCTGGGCAACAGTCAGGGAACCAGCAAAGTACATCTGGGTAATTGGCCAGGGAACCAGCAAAGTCCAGCTGGATAATGGCCAGGGAACTAGCAAAGTCTGTCTGGGCCCTCCCAGCAACAGGTGGAGACTGCTGTAATCAATATTAAAGGGGGGTATGTGGCGCTAAACCCCGAATAAATAACCTGTAAAATCTCCTATGGGATGTAATTCCCTATTGATGGGTGACCTTATGAAGATGTAATAATATATAAAATGCAGACATCATAAATACATAAATAAATAAAAAATATCAATAAAATGGCAAATAAAGTGAATGTGTGCAAAAGAAAGTGACCAATAAATGTGACAAATAAATACTAATAATAACGATAAGAAATGTGAAGTATAAAATGAATAAGAAGGAAAGTGCCATCTGTGAATCAAGTATAAAGTGCACAGTGCAAAGTGCCAAAATGTGAAAATACAAGACCAGAAAGAGGTCTGAGTGTGCAAAATGAATCAATAAATGAATAAATAGTGCTACAATGATTAAAGGATGCAGCAAAATCACTAAGGAGAATATTAACAAAATATTCAGAGCATAAATAAGAACCAAGCGGAGGTCTGAACGTGTATAGAAGTGAAATAAAAGTGCATCCAATTGAGATTTGCAATATTAAAAATACAGAAATATGGCTAAAATATCGGATCACCAAGAAGATATATGTGCAAATGCCAGAAAATCGGGAATAAATGGACTCCTAATGGAAAAGACGGCAAAGATATATCACGTGGTGCACTACAAGTCCCAGTATGCAGTAGAGTTTGTACTGAAGCAGCTAAGAAATAAATAATGATATCACTCAGTGCATAGTAGTAAACTAATTCCTAGTAAATATACAGAAGAAAGTTCCAGATATTTCAAATAATGAAGAGTTCTGTGTGGCTTCCGTGTAGATAAAAGGAAAATAAAACGAGTGCTCCGCTGTGTTTTTCGGGGATGCACCCCCATGTTTCCCCCAGACTCTCACCTCTAGGAATGGCCCCAATAGGCCTAGTAAAGCAGAAGAACCTGTGGATGGTAACCCTGGTGTTGAATCCCTCGCCTTCCTATGGATTCTTGTACGATCTCCTGCCTCACAGTCCGGTCCCCATAATGGTTCCAAATGCCACTCCAGGTGGAAGCAATCGCTCCCAATTCAAGTCAGCATATAGGGTGAAGGATGAGAGAGAAAAACGGCGCTCCAATGTGTAGTAAAGTAATAATAGATTTTAATAAGAAAAATATCCACTTGCATATAAGTTTAGATGAAACCGCTCCAAAGATGGAGGAACTTCTGGTCTCGGCCAATAACCGGAAGTCAACAATAGGCACCTGACTTCCTCCCTCGCGCGTATCGTCACAACACACGTGACTTACTCATAGGGTGTGGAGTCAGGTGTCTGATCAGCCTATTTATAATGCATTCAAACAAGGTAAAAACAGCGGCGGTACATCAAATATCATAAAGTAACATACAGACATGTCATATAATTCCTAATAACGCAGATGGTTAATAGGACAATGAAAATAGATAAAATAGATAATAAGGCAAATCATTTTTTAAAACCCCATTGCCTACCATTACATAGTATAAAACACCGCCACCTGGTGGCTATTAGTGGGCATTAATTGACTGAAAAATAATAATAGAGGATCCTCAATATTGACATCCAGTGGTGAAATACTAGATATACCTCTAGGTAATTAATAGTATTGCCATCTAGTGGCCATTTAATATAATAACCACATAGTGATCAATCCTGAACCATGGATAGAACATAATAATATTAGGTTTAAGGATTTTAATATAATTCTGGAATCCAATAAAAATTATTTAAAATAATTTGGACCTTTAATGGTATAAAAAGAGGAGACCCGACTCATAAAATATAAAAAGGTAAAAATATTAGTGATAATATTATTATTAAAATCTGGGCATTAATTATCCAAATAAGAGAGGATCCTCAATAATGACATCTAGTGGTAAAATAAAATATACCACTAGAAGAATATTGCCATCTAGTGGCCATTTAGCATAATAATTACATTTTGGAGATTCTGATCATGAATAAAGCATAAACTAAAATAGGGTTAAGAATATTAGTAAAATTCTCAAGTCCAATATTAAAATTATTTAAAATAATGAGGACCTTTTTAATATGTGAGGAAAACCCGAATCACAGAGTAAAGTGTAAAAGGATAAAGCTGTTGATGACAATAACATTTTAAAATTAATAATTAGATATAAAACAATTTAAGTCAAATTCGACATTATGTCCCCAAGGTTTGAGTGTACATAATTCATAAATCCATCTTGATTCGGCTTGACTGATTCTAATGATTTTATTGTCACCTCTCCAGTGGGGCTTATATTTTTCTACCGCGCAGATTTTTAGGGATGAGGGATCTTTTTTGTGATATTTTGCATAATGCCGTGACAGACTATGTTTGTCAAACCCCTTTTTAATATTTTGAACGTGCTCCCTCAATCTTTTCTATATTTCTCTTTTGGTCCTGCCTATATATTGGATCTGGCAAGGACACTCCATCAAATATACTACGCCCTCAGTTCTACATGTTATAAAGCCATCTATATCGTATTCCTTCTGTGTAACCATTGATGTGAAGGAGGACTTCTTTTTCTTGTTTTCTTTTGTGTGTCGGCATGCATAGCATTTTTTGCATGGGTAATACCAAGGTGTCTGTTTTCAAAATATCCCAATACTTTTTGAAGATTTTCTCAACATGTTTATGTTGCACGTTGTAATCCATTATAATTGGTACTTTTTCTTTTTCTTCTATTTTTCAGGTAGTATCTTTTATTAAGGTTTCTCTATCCACCTGCGCAATGTCTCAAATTTTATCTTTAATAAAATCTGTCTTATAACCTTTTTGGAAAAATCTTTCCCCAATAATTTCAGCTTGTTTCAAAAAGACTTGTTTATCAGAACAAATTTGCCTTAGTCTGATAAGTTGGCCCTTAGGAATGTTTTCCAGCCAAGTATTATGATGACAGCTGTCTAGAGGAAGGTAGCTATTCCTGTCCACTGTTTTAAAATAGGTTTGGGTTGAGTAGGTTTTCCTCCTTTTTAATTACTAGATCCAGGAAATTTATTTGATCCATGCTTATATCCCAAGTAAGCTTGATATTTTTTGTATTTGTATTCAAATGGAAGCAAAAGTCACTGAGGTTTTCTCTGTCACCGGACCAGATTAAAATAATATCATCGATATACCATTTAAACAGAATTAGCTGGTGGGGAAACTGTTTGTATAAAGCCTCTTCTTCCCATTCTGCCATATATAGATTTGCCACACTAGGGGCAAACTTTGCTCCCATGGCAATACCACATATTTGCTTATAATAAACACTATTAAACCAGAAGTAGTTAGAATCGAGGCACAATTTTAAGCAATCTAGTAGGAATCTTATCTGTACATATTTAAGATCACTGAGGTTTCTGAGGGCTCATTTCGTGGCCTGTATTGCCTCCTCGTGGTTAATAATGGTATACAGGGATCCCACGTCTGCCGTAGCCAGATATATAGGTTCATTTTCAATGTTGAGCGTATTTAGGAGCTGAATAAGGTGTTTCGTATCTCTGAGATATGATTTTGTTTTTATGACAACCGGTTGTAGGAAACCATCTATATATTCCCCCATTCTGGCACATACTGAATTAATACCATTAACTATCGGTCTTCCAGGGGGGTTTTCAGCATTTTTATGTACCTTTGGCACAGTATAGATAACGGGTACCCTGCATATATTAGGTTGCAAGTATTTAATCTCTTTTTTATTCAGTAATCCTTTATCCGAGCCCTTCTGGATCACTCAAATTAGTTCCTTCCTATATCTCATGGTTGGATTGCTGAGAAGTTTCTGATAGGTGGTCACATCATTTAGTTGTCGATGGATTTCTTCATTATAATCTGTTTTTGATTGTATGACAATTGCTCCTCCTTTATCCGCTTGGCGTATCACAATGTCATTTCTTGATTCCAGTTTTCTTATTCCCTTTTTGATGTCTCCTGGGTTGAATACCTTCTTTATTTTAAGTAGTTGCAAGTCTTTTAATACCATTTTTTTAAAAAACTTCTATATGTCCATCGTTTCCTGGTGGGGGATTGAAGAGGGATTTGTTCCTTAAATTGCTAAACTGGATTCCATTATTGTCAGGTAACTTCACTCCCCTTCCTATTCCTGAGTTGTTGAGCATATACTTCTTTATATTAAGACTCCTTATAAATTTATTTACGTCCACATAAGTGTTAAATTTATTTATGTTCTTTACTGGGGCGAATTTTAATCCTTTATCAAGTACTTTGATTTCTTCTTGTGTCAGCACTACTCCACTTATGTTAATAATTCCATCACCTATTATTCTCTTTTCCTTTTGCTTCTTGATTCCTGCCCGGCATCCTCTTCTCGTTTTTCGTTTCTTGTATTTTTCTTCTCCATTGATCTCCTCTGTGTTTTTCTTATGCGATCCTCTCTGTGTCTGTCCCTCTGTTGTTCCTGCTTCTTGTCTTCTTCTTTCGCTGTCTTTCTGTTTTTGATGTCTTCTGGGGTATATCTGTCGGGTCTCCGGGGTCTGTCTTCTTGGTAATGGCGTCTTGGGGAGTCTCGTCGTCTGTGATCTAAAAAACGAGGTGGACTTCTTTCTTGTTTTTGCCTTTCCTGTGGATACCTTTGGTAAGCTAGGGATCTTCCATCATCATACCTTCTTAAATGTTCGAATTTATTGTAAACCGGTACGGTATAATGGTTATAGGGGGATCTGCCTCTTCTTTCATCTTGTCGGTACGGTCTTTCTTCTCTCCATGGTCTATCTTCTCTTCTTATTCTATCTGTATAGTGGTTTCTTTCTCCTTCCCTCTCTTGATTCCTCCAGGGAGGTGTGGGTGATCTTCTATTATATGGAGGTTGGTGGTATGGTCTCCCTTGGGGATTATTGTTATATCCATTATTCCAGTTGTTTTTCCAGAATGTTTTTTTCCAATTATTATTATTTCCATACCATCTGGGTTTTTGGTTAGGTGTATTATATGCATTATAATTACCCTGATTATTGGTGTTCTGTGGTATTTCCTTCGATCTATCCCCTTTGGGGTTCAGATCTAATTTAACTTCTTTGACAGGTGAACTGGTATTTGAGCTTATTCCAGATTCGTCTATTTTATTCTGCCATTAAAAAACCAGATCATCGTCAAAATCTTTAACGTCTCTCTGATACTTTTTCTTTTTTCTAGTTGCAACTTCTTTATCTTTTTGTTCTATATCTCTACTTAACTGTGTCGATAATGCATGGAATTCTGGTGTGTCTTTTAATGGCTCCGGAGACTGCTGGCTGCTGGGAGACACCTCTTTACTCCTTCTACTGCACAGTGCCTATTGGGATCTGTAGTGTAAGGAGTCTAGTCATCCCATTATATGGTTGCCATCTCAAACTACAACTGCCAGGATTCTCAGTGCTCTTCATTAAAGTATACAGGCTTGATTGGCTTTAGCTCTCCCCCTGCTTGCCGGAGGAAAATGGTGCAGCATAACAGTATTTCAGTGGAGGGTGAGAAGAAGACAATGTTTCCTTCTCCATATTGCTGTAGCTCAGCACCTGATTACACTTGTACTTTGATCCAATTGCTCCCAATTTTTCTTCAATACTCTACAGTAGCTTTATTATTTAAGATGATTGCATTGGTCTCACAGGCAGTGTCCAGGGCTCAAGCACTCAATAAGCATATATAGTTCTTCTGTAACTGTATGTAGTTCGGAAAGGAGAGGCAATCCTATTGGCTGCCTAGGAGGAGCAGGGAGGAAACACAGGGGAAGCCCCACCGCTGTGAAGCCGAGCAAGGAGGAGACACCGTCTGGAGGACCTAGATGGGGTGCGGGGACCGATTGACCGACCGGGGGGGTTGGGTTTGGGGCGCAGGAGACTCGACCGACTGCCAGGCCACCTCTGGTCTAAGGCCTCACCACTGGGGACCATGAGGTAAGTCTCTTTGGTACCTGGATACCCTGCACAATTGCACAGTTGTAGGTAACTGGTGCAATTTCAGGAACACTGCACAGTACAGGAAAGCACTTTTCACTAACCTCACAGTCCAGGACACTACTAAGGACAGGGGGATGCCCGGTATCTGAGACCCCATGAAAGCAGTCTCTTTCAAGCAACCTCTGGCATTTATATCCCAAAAGGACTCAGTCACCAGAAATCAATACAGGGTCATTACTCACAAGTTCCCAGGGCAGCTACCCCATTCCAGCTTCCACTGGATACCTCCCAGTAAGTGAGAAAAATCCTTCTCAAGACCAGATTCTTTTGGTGAAGTCCTGCAGCCAGTTCCAGGTCCCTCCCTGGTGTCCTGCCCTGGGACCTCAGAGAACAGCAGCACAATCCAAGGCAACAGCCCCCTCTCAGCCTGGGAACTTTTCCTTGTTGGGGAGGACAATCTCTCCAGGGCTTGAGACTAGGGATGGGCGAACGGTACGGCTCGAGCATAAGTTCGGTAACTTTTGTTGTTCGGATGTTCTGCGAACACCGAACAATATGCTGTGTTCGGGGCAAATTCGAAAGCCGCTGGAACACCGTTAAAGTCTAATAACCGTTAATAATGCTTAAAGTGAAACAATAAAAGTGAAATATTCATTTAAATTTGGTACCTGGGAGTGTCTATAGTATGCCTGTAAAGTGGCACATTTTTCCCGTGTTTAGAACAGTCCCTGCACAAATTGACATTTCTAAAGGAAAAAAAAGTAATTTAAAATTACTCAAGGCTATAATGAATTGTCTATGGGAGAATTCAAAAGTGCTAATTTTAAAGGCTTGTATGCATGGTATTGTCATAAAAAGTGTTTGTGACCTGGGTCCTGCCCCAGGAGACATGTATCAATGCAAAAAAAGTAATTTAAAAGTACTCACGGCCATAATGAATTGTTGGTCCCAGCAATACAGATACAAGTCATTGAAAAAAATGGCATGGGGTCTCCCCAGTCTATTACCAGGCCATTTGGGTCTGGTATGAATATTAACCACTTCCCGACCGCCGATGTACGTCTCTACTTTGGGGACAAATATCGTTGTTATGGCAGCAGCTAGCTGCCATAACCTCGGTATCCCCATGTTCGGCTGGTGCTCGGCTACAAGGTAAAAGTGGTCTCTGCCGCAAGATCACTTTTATCGGTGGTGGGAGAGGGCCCCCCCCTTCCCGCCGCGATCCGGTGCCCTCTGCCGCTTATCGGAGACCTAATTCCTGTGGCAAGAATTAGCAGATTCTTGAGAGTGAGATGAACGGTGAATGAAGAAAGCTGCAGCCACTTAGCCTTTCCAGAGAGATGTATAAGCATAACCAGCAATTACCTGCAGTTCGGAATGGATGTCCAAGCCTGGACGCAGGCAGATGCATTCAGGTTCATACGTCCTTGAAAAGTGAAAAATGTGTGATATATTTATCAAAGTGATAACCATTTTTCAAAAATTAAAGATATGTTTGCCTGTTATATTATGTTTATGTAGCCCCCTGGTCCTAAACTGGGGCTATAATGCAAATTTAGTTTTTGTCTGACCTGTAGACAGATCAGACTGATTCTACAGTTATTTCTGGCCTTTTCTCTAATCTCAGTTAGGTTGTGCATTTCTCGCTGTTGCCAGTAGCTGTCGCTGGTACCACAGGCCAGTATGATGTCGAACAAGTTACGAATATTTTTTTTCCCCCAGCCAGCCTAGTAGGACGTTCTTGGCCAATGGTGCATTCTGGGAGAGGATATACAGTGCTGTAAAAAAAATATTTGCCCCCTTCCTGATTTTTTATTTTTTTTCTATATTTCTCACACTTAAATGATTCAGATCATCAAACAAATGTTAATATTACACAAAGATAACCAGAATAAATCCAAGATGCAGTTTTTAAATTATTATTTCATTTATTAAAGGGAAAAAAGCTGTTCAAACCTGCCTGGCCTGTTCAAACCTGCCTTTCCATGTGAAAACGTAATTGCCCCCTCCCATGCTGAATCATGAATGAACTGTGATTAACCACAATTTTTTGGAAAGCTGAGTTAAATTTCACTTGCCACACCCAGGCCTGATTATTGCCAGACCTGTTGAATCAACAAATCACATAAATAGAAGCTGTCTGACAAAGTGAAGCACGCTAACAGATTACAAAAAGCCACACATCATGCCACAATCTAAAAAAATTCAAGAACAAATTAGAAACAAACATGTATCGTTTTAGGAAGGGTTTCAAAGCCATTTCTAAGGCTTTGGAACTCCAGTGAACCACAGGGATAGCCATTATCCACAAATGGAGATCGTTTCGAACAGTAGTGAACCTTTCCAGGAGTGGCCGGTCTACAAAAATTACTCCAAGAGCATTATGATGACTCATCCAGGAGATCATAAAAGAACTCAGAACAACATCTAAAGAACTGCAGGCCTCACTTGCCTCAGGTGAAGTTAACTTGCCTCATGGGAGAGTTCCAAGGCCAAAGCCACTGCTGACCAAAAAGAAGACAAAGGCTCATCTCACATTTACAAAAGACAAAAATTTAACATTTTGGAAGGTGTGCGTCCCGTTACATCTGGCATAAAACGGATACAGCATTTCATACCAAGAACATCATACCAATAGTCAGACATGGTGGTGGTAGCGTGATGGTCTGGGCTGCTTTGCAGCTTCAGGACCTGGACGACTTACCATAATTGATGGAACCATGAATTCTGAGCTCTGCCAATGAGAATGTCTGAGAATGTCCGGCCATCAGTTTGGGACCTCAAGCTCAAGTGCACTTGGGTTATGCAGCAGGACAACGATCCGAAACACAACAGCAAGTCCGCCTCCAAATGGTTCAACCAAAGCAAAATTTTAGTTTTGGAGTGGCCTAGTCAAAGCCCAGACTTAAATCCAATTGAGATGCTGTATCATGATATTACACAGGCCATTCATGTTGGAAAACCCTCCAATGTGGCTGAATTAAAACAATTCTGCAAAGAAGAGTGGGCCAAAACTGCTCCACAGCAATGTGAAAGACTCATTTCCAAACGATTGATTGCAGTTGTTGCCGCCAAGGGTGGCACAACCAGTTATTAGGTTTAGGGGGCAATTACTTTTTCACATAAAGCCAGGCAGGTTTGAACAGCTTTTTTGCCTTAAAAAATTAAACCATCATTTAAAAACTGCATTTTGTATTTACTATCTTTGTGTAATAATAAAATTTGTCGTGTGACAAATATGCAAAATGAGATGACCCAAGGGGGAACCTTGCTGGAGAGAGTCAGGATGAAGGCTGGCCTTTCAGGAGGGCCTGGTGACTGGTTTGGAGGATGCACTTACATCTAAAATGTGCTTAAAGGTTCTGACACTGTGAAGCTGGATCTTGTTCTACAATCTGAAACATGTTTGCAGTATCGCCAGGTCAGCATAAAGGGTCTGGTACTGTGAAGATGTTATTTTTCTGTTTTTTAATGAGTCTGTAAGAGATCTGCTGCTGGTATCTGAGACCCCTAACCTTCTCTCCTACCACCTTTTTCTAAGTTCTACATTAAAGCTTTAAAGGGATCAAATGTGACTGGTGCCCAATTTCTGTTCAAAACTCCCCATTATAGCAATGGACTCAGCCCTGGGGTAAATGCTAGCTTGCTCACTGTCTCTGGAGGTGACACCTAGCCTTTAGAAGACCCAGGGGGGCGCTACAGTTAGAAATGGAACAATTTCCATGTGGTGTACTTTCCATTTCACCTGACTATAGTTGTATATTCTACAATGCAACTATATGATATTCAGCTTGGCAGCACCACAAGGCCCTGCTTTCCAGGGTAGGATCCAACATTTTATGCAGCTTCAGTTAAATGCTTAACAAGTAAAGGTATTGTCTCCCCACCCACCATGTGACTGAGCAGTATCGAGAAGCATATAATGATTTCATTCAGTTATTTGCTAACAATTTGGCTCCTCCAATATTTTGAATGACTCCATGTTCCAATAATCTCTCACTATCCCAATCAGAAAACACCAATAGAGGCACCTGCTAGAGGCTGCAAACAAAGGGAAACCTTTGTTTTAGGATTTGGATAGAGTGGTGAGGGGACAGAAGCTCAGTCAAATTTTAATTGTGGGTTATTTTACTCTTAAAATCTGAGATTCACAATTCACAATTCACAAAAAAACACTACTAAAAAAAAGCATGAATTGTTTCATCAAAATGTGAGGTAGTTTACTCATGAAACCATGTGGTATTTTATCTCATGACATAATGGGAGTGGTACAGTTGAGAAGGATTAGAACTCCTGTCATTTACTAATAAAGAGGTAAAATAGATTAACCATTTTAATACTGGGCACTTTCACCCCCTTCCTGCCCAGGCCAATTTTCAGCTTTTAGCGCTCTCAAACTTTGAATGACAATTGCGTGGTCATGCAATGTTGTACCCAAATTACATTTTTATCATCTTTTTCCACAACTAGAGCTTTATTCTGGTGGTATTTAACCCCTTCAATACCCGCCCATAGTCATATGACGCCCACAAGGTGGATCTACCATCCTGGGTGGGCGTCATATAACGTCCTCCCATTCCCGGCCGCCTGGGGGGCGCGCGCACCGCCGGCGGCACGCGCGCGTGCCCGCGGCGTCGCTCGGGACCCGATGCGGGTGCCCGGCGGTCTCGATGTCCGCCGGGCACCCACGATTGACCGTTAAAACAACGGGACCGTGCGGGACCGTGGAGCTGTGTGTGTAAACACAAAGCTCCACGTCCTATCAGCGAGCAGGAGACCGATCATGTGATCCCAGCAGGGAGGAACACATGATCGGTCTCCTCCCCTTGAGTCCCCTCCCCCCACAGTTAGAATCACACATTTAGGGAAAACATTAACCCCTCCCAGCCCCCTAGTGTTAACCCCTTCCCTGCCAGTCACATTTACACAGTAATCAATGCAATTTTATAGCAACGATCGCTGTGTAAATGTGAATGGTCCCAAAAATGTGTCAAAAGTGTCCGAAGTGTCGGCCGCAATGTGGCAGTCACAAAAAAAAAATCGCAGATCGCCGCCATTACTAGTAAAAAAAAAAAAAAAAATGCAATAAATCTATCCCCTATTTTGTAGACGCTATAACTTTTGCGCAAACCGATCAATATACGCTTATTGCGATTTTTTTTACCAAAAATATGTAGAAGAATACGTATCGGCCTAAACTAAAGAAAAAAAATGTTTTTTTTTTAAAAAAATTGGATATTTATTATAGCAAAAAGTAAAAAATATTGTGCTTTTTTTCAAAATTGTCGCTCTTCTTTTGTTTATAGCGCAAAAAATAAAAACTGCAGGGGCGATCAAATACTCTATTTGTGGGAAAAAAAGGACGTCGCACGACCGCGCAATTGTCAGTTAAAGCAACGCAGTGCCGAATCGCAAAAAGTGCTCTGGTAAGGAAGGGTGAAAAATGGCCCGGTGCTGAAGCAGTTAATCACCACTGGGTTTTAGATTTTTTGCTAAACAAATGAAAAAAAACTGAACATTTAAAAATAAAAGTTTTTATTTGTTTCTGTTATAAAATGTTGTAAATAAGTAATAATAAGTAATTTTTCTCCTTCACTGATGGGCACTGATGAGGCTTCACTCATGGGCAATGATGAGGTGGCACTGATGAGGTGGCACTGATTATGAGGCACTAATATGCAGCACTGATAGCGGCACTGATATGCAGCACTGGTGGCACTGATAAGTGGCACTGATGGGCACTTAGAGGTGACACTGATGGGCATTGATAGGTAGCAATGATGGGCACTGATAGGCAGCACTGATGGGCAATGATGGGCACTGATAGGCAGCACTGATGAGGAGGCACTGACAGGCATTAATGATGGGCGCTGATTTCCATCCCTGGTGGTCACTGATTGCCCTCCCTAAAATTGGTACTGATTGCCATCCCTGGTGGGCACAGGTTGGCATCACTGGTGGGCACAGATTGGCACTTGTGGGCATCCCTGAAGGGACTGTACTGATAATCATTGCGCTGATCGGCTCTCCTCTACTCGCGCCTTGTCAGCGCAAATAGAGGAAAAGACGATAAACAGCACATCCTGGTTACCATGTGATCAGCTGTAATTGGACACAGCTGATCACATGTTAAAGAGCCTACGTCAAAGGCTCTTTGCCAAGATCGGAGATGCAGTGTGTCACAGTGCCACACCGCACTACAGATCGCAGCGCTGCGCGCCCTTGTGGGTGCGCACTAGTGGCTAATTCTGCTCGATGTCATATGATGCCCAGTCAGGATAACTGGTCCCCGGCTGGGGCTGCCATTTTACAATACGGCGTGTGGAAAGTGGTTAAACTGTAGAAATATGCCAACTCACAAGTCAGTGCAGTCCCTGCAGCATACAGTATGTATTAATACAAAAGAAAAAAGGTGACTAGAATACCAGTCAGGGAAGCTGCTTTCACAGGACACACGTGGTGTATAACAAAAAAAAAAAGTTAAATTAAGTAAATATAAAATATCTTTATAAATGTCAAATATTGAATGAAATTTTTTTAAAAATCAGAAACATATATAAATCCAGTTTTTCCACCAATTAAAAAGACAGCTTTGTCATTGTGGAGATTTGCCTTCTGTCCCATAGCCAAACAGGAAGTGAGAGGAAAATCCCTGCAAATTAAATCCATTGGGGACCCAAGTCTCCAAATCTAGTGTACCCTTTGGAAGATTCCCCCACTATTACTTTTCTGGGGACAACCCAAAATTTGGGATTTTCTGTCACTTTCAATGATAATGGTAAATAGGACAAATAGAGAATGTGAATCTCCCTAATGTGGGCACAGACTGTTAATCCATCTCCACTTTATCCAAAACTAAAAAAAAAATATTTGCCGTTATAGGTATGGGTTAAGTTATGTTTTATTCAGATAAGAAGGAATGTCACTAAGATAAATTCATGTTACAATTAGGGGATTGGAGTAAGGCACTGTCACTATATAGTAACTAGGCACTTTTATTGGAGTAGTTCTCGTTGGAAGTAAAAATCGAGAATTTCTTCTCTTTATAAATTTATAAATCAATAGGGTTTGGGAAAATAACTTTTATTTTTTCATTTTTTTGTAAGAGATCACTATAGGAAATAGGTGAGGGGTTTTTATTTTATTTTAAATTTTTTTTTGTTTGTAAGAGATCACCATTGTTATTTAGTTTATTTAGTAACTAGGCACTTTCATTGGAGCAGTTCTCGATGGAAGTAAAAATCGAGAATTTCTCCTCTTTATAAATTTATAAATCAATAGAATTTGGGAAAATCACTTTTTTTCTTTTCTTTTTTTGTAAGAGATCACTATAGGAAATAGGTGTGGGTTTTTCTTCTTTTTTTGGTTCTGTCCCATTGTGGGGGGGGGGGGGGGGACTAGGTGGCGTGGGATGATGGAATACCTTTAACATGATGGATTACCTCTGATATGATGGAGTACATTATGAGATAGGTCCATGGTTATGTTGATTGTGTTTTATGTTTTGTTTTTATTATGAATGTTTTGTATATAGTTACATAGTTAGTGAGGTTGAATAAAGACATCAGTCATTCCTTAATGAGTATGCGTGTCTACAATTGTCCCTATTCCTGGACATTGTGTCTCATTAAGATGCACCTCTATTATATATTACTAATTTAAGGTACCCATATGGTGCCGTCAATTTACGCAGCGCTCCACACATAAAACGCACACTCACATCGGTCCCTACCCTCAGGGAGCCCACAATCCAAGGTCACCAACTCACATTCATATACCGTGTTTCCCCGAAAATAAGACACCGTCTTATATTTATTTTTCCTCAAGAAGACACACTATGGCTTATTTTCAGGGGATGTTTTATTTTTATTAAGCAGCAGCTTTACTGGTGTTTGTGGGGGGGTGAGAGAGACCCACAGACTGTTTCTGGTTGGTGCTGGGGGAGAGAGACGCACAGTGCTGAGTAAAACGGCGGCCACAGCTTTACTTCTTCCCCTGAGGACACACGATACCTAAAGCAGAGCGTCCTGCTCCTTACTTCACTGAGGAGACTTTTACTTTCACTTGCTATGTCTCCCTCTATGCCTCAGCTTGCAGCACATAGCCACGCATATCACTATGTCTTATTTTCGGGGTATGGCTTATATTGTGCAAATGCTTAGAAATCCTGCTACGGCTTATTTTATGGGTATGTCTTATTTTCAGGGAAACACAGTACTAGGGCCAATTTTGGGCAGAAGCCAATTAACCAGCATGTCTTTGGAGTGTGGGAGGAAACCAGAGTACTCGGTGAAAACCCACGCAGGCACAGGGAGAACATGCAAACTCCAGGCAGGTAATGTCGTGGTTGAGATTTGAACCAGCGACCCTTTTTACTGGTAGGCGAGAGTGCTACCCACTACACCACTGTGCCGATGTATATGCTTGTATATATTTATATGGGATTGAATTGAAATTAACTGTTTTTATATGTATAAAAATTTTATAAAAATAATTGAAACAGAAAATGATTATACAAATAGACAAATATACATACATTAATGGCATAGTCATACCATTAAACAACTTACAAATACATTATACAAACTAAGATAACAAAAACAAAAAACAACCACAAAGAAAAAAGGAAACGAGGGAAAGTGATGGCAACACATAGACATCATGTTTTGAAAGATTATCATGTCCTATTTAGATACTACTCAAGTTCCTATAAGTCATTCTAATTTCCTGTTGATTCCCTAAAAGTCCTCCAGGGGGCCCATACCTGATGGCATTTTTCTCCATCCTCTCAAAATAATAATTTCCATTATCCATTCATTCACTGATGGGGATTGTATTGATCACCAATGTCGCGGGATAACCAATCTTGCCGCTGTTATTCAGTGTCTAAGCAGACCCTTTTTAATATTTTCATAGGAACCTGGAAGAATGGATAGCAGGGTAATTTGTGGTGTATTGGGGACTAGCTCTCCTGTAACTGTAGTGTGCAACTGCATGATCCTGTCCCATAAATTATGAATTTGGGGGCATTCCAACCAAATGTGTATCAGCGAACCCTTGGCAGAATGACACCGCCAACATATATCAGATGGATCTGGGTATATATGCTGCAGGGTTGCTGGACATTGGTACCAACGAGAAACAAGCTTATAGCTTGTTTCTTGGGCTTTAGTTGTCGTCAGTGACAAGCAATGTGTGAGGCTAAATGACTTCTCCCACTCTTCTGCTCCAATTTGAGAATTAAGACCGTATGCCCATTTATTTGTAAATTCTGGAGGCTCAGGGTGTTTTTTTTGCAATAAGAATCTTATATATTGCTGGTAGGACATGTTTTGGTTTAGTACTTTGTAACGAAATGGACTCAAACAAATATAGATCTCTATTAAAAAATTGGTTTAAGGGAATAGAGGACAGGAATGACAATACTTGCTGATATTCCAACCATTGCATAAGTGAGGGCTGTTGTGTAGGAAATAAATTCAATATGGATGGAAGTTTGCCCTGACAATGAATCTGGCTCACTCTTCGGTGAAAACCTGTGAAGCAAAGTGCAAACAATGATAGTGGTGCACACAATGAAAATGACCATTGACATGTATTCCTCAAGAATGTCTGGAGAGAAATAATGTGAACCTGGAACAAAAAATCAACCACACAAATGGTAATATTTGGAGTGTATACATTAAAGTCCCAGAAACGAGTCCTCAATACTGATTGGGGAACCAATTCATAGGTGCGTTTAAAAGAAAAATTATCACATCAGATAATAATAAAACAACAAAAGTCCGAAGTAGTGAACTGTGGATGGCTTGAAAACCCAAAAGGTCCTTTAACCGAATCTTCAGGTATACACACTTGGATGTGAAATAGTAAAGATGTACGCTTACCGGAACTGGTGGACTCACTGTCAGCAACAGAGAGTCAAACGGGCATAAAGAGGCTCTAGGTAGCCTACAATCGCGATAAAAACCTACTCGATTGATCTATACTATTGGAGTCTCCTCCGATTGTCTTTTATTTATCTTTTCTGCATGGTTGGACATCGATTGGGAGAGTACTCCAAGCCCATTTTTTGCTTCATTCGCAAGTGAGCGTCCACCATCTGCCCACTTCACTATCCATCTATCCAGTGGCCGCCCAGGAATTTTCATCTCGTCCAGGGGTATCCAGATTCTATGACAGCCGCTCCCCCCTCGATAGATTGTATCCTGCTTGCCCAGCTGTAAGGGACTCTGCACAGTTCGTCTGTCTGCTTGGGATATCGCGATTGTAGGCTACCTAGAGCCTCTTTATGCCCGTTTGACTCTCTGTTGCTGACAGTGAGTCCACCAGTTCCGGTAAGCGTACATCTTTACTATTTCACATCCAAGTGTGTATACCTGAAGATTCGGTTAAAGGACCTTTTGGGTTTTCAAGCCATCCACAGTTCACTACTTCGGACTTTTGTTGTTTTATTATTATCTGATGTGATAATTTTTCTTTTAAACGCACCTATGAATTGGTTCCCCAATCAGTATTGAGGACTCGTTTCTGGGACTTTAATGTATACACTCCAAATATTACCATTTGTGTGGTTGATTTTTTGTTCCAGGTTCACATTATTTCTCTCCAGACATTCTTGAGGAATACATGTCAATGGTCATTTTCATTGTGTGCACCACTATCATTGTTTGCACTTTGCTTCACAGGTTTTTTCCTATAGTTGCTACTAGAGGAATAGATATCTGTTAGGTTCATATATGTTTACACTTCACTCTTCTAATCATCGTTTGAGGAGTTGAAGGGTATTACCGCCATTCACCTTTACAGCTGAACGGTGTTACTACCATTCACTTCCTAGCGCTGCACTCCCTTCCTTCATCGTTCATTGAATTTTTGTCTCATTCTAGTGCTGCTGCTACACTTCACTGTGTTTGTTTGAGTTTAGCGCTGTAATTCTCCCCACCCATACACTCTTCGGTGAGACTCCTTTTTCCACATAAAAAAATGTAACCGATCTACTGCAGGTGGAAATTGAGGATTGCCAAATAGGGGTGTCATAGGTCCTATTTGCGAAGAAAGCCCTAGCCGCAATATGATTTTATACCAGATACTCAATAAATGAGACGTAAGAAAAGGTAAAGAAGAGAACATGTCTTGATGAGTACCACGGAAACATGCGTTTAACCAAGGAAGTGACTGAAGATCAAACTGATTCAACCCCTGTTCTATTGATACCCATTGTTTGGTATCCGAATGGTGAAACCAGTTCACTAATTTAGTCAGAACTGCTGCAACATAGTCATAATATAGATCCGGTACATCCGCTCCTCCTTTCACTTTAGGTAATGTTAATGTTTTCCCATTTAATCTAGATCTCTTATGCCCCCATATAAACTTTGTGAAAGCTGATTGTAGAATACAGAAAAAGATCTAGGAATAGGGATTGTTTGAAATAGGTACAAAAAGCTTGGAATTATGTCCATTTTCAGTATGTTAATCCTCCCGAACTACGAACATAGATTACAATCATATTTTTTAAGATCTTGGAGAGCACATTGCATAAGAGGGATATCATTTGTCAAATATAGATGGGTTGGATCTGAAGTAATATTAATTCCTAAATATTTTAGTGCAGAGGAGCAGAATCTAAATGAAAAATTATTCTTCAGCGTTATCACTTGGTGTGCTGAAAGTGACACATTAAGAATCTCGGATTTTGATACATTTACCTTGAAATTACTCAAAACTCTATGTTACCAATCCACATATCTCTATGCCTTCTATTCTATCTGAATTCCAGTGTTTTTTGGAGTTTTGAGTAATTTCAAGGTAAATGTATCAAAATCCAAGATCATCAGCAAACAGAGAAAGTTTTATTTCCTGTTGATCTATCTTTATGCCAGTGATAGAGGGATTCTGTCTAATTGCTATTGCTAAGTGCTCCATTACTAGAACATACAGAAAAGGAGACAGAGGGCATCCCTGGCGAGTACCATTTTGTAAAGGGAAACTTGTATTCAATGATCCATTGATCCTTATTCTAGCATTGGGTTTAGAATATAGCGCTATCATTTTATTAAGCAAATTTGAGCCCATCCCTATTTGCCTCAGGGAGTGCTCAAAGAAAGGCCACCCAACCCGATCAAAAGCCTTCTCTGCGTCAACCGAGAGAAGGCATATTGGTATATTAGCTTTTTGGGCATAGCCCATAAGTAAAAATGTTTTTATCATATTATCACGTGTTTCTCTTCCTTGAACAAATCTGGCCTGGTCTTTATGTACCAGGCTCGGAATAAGAGATTGGAGATGTGACGCAATCAATTTGGCGTAAATTTTTATGTCTACTCCAATTAAAGATATTGGACGATAGCTAGAGCATAATGTCAGATCCTTATCAGGTTTAGGAATCAAAGTAATGTGGGCTTCCAGTGTTTGAGTCAAAAATGGGTTAGTGGAAGAGATGGAATTGAATACCTGGAGCATAAATGGGGACAAATATTCTTTATATGTTTTATAGAATTTTGGAGTAAATCCATCTGGGCCAGGGCTCTAACCTGATGAAATATCTAAAATTACTCCCAATAATTCCTCACTTGAGAAAGGATAATCCAATAATTTCCTATAGTCGGTGTCTAATGTTGGAATAGCAGTTTCCTGTACATAGTCTTTAATGCAACGATTATAAGATCCTGTATCTTCCAAAAACGATGGTTGAGCCAGATTATAAAGAGCTGAAAAATATTCCCTGAATGTTTGTTGAAGACATTGTGGATCTGAGGTAGTTTCCCCTGACAACTTCCTAATACTAGCAATAAAAGTCTGGGGAGGACGGGGATGTAATGTATGTGCTAGCTGTCTCCCACATTTATTCCCATATCTGTAACTACTTAAGGCACATCTATGTTGATATGAACTATGGGATGCTTCCAAAAGCTCTAATAACGATGCCCTAGTAGACAATATTTTAGCTAGTATTTCTGTAGACTGTGAGGCTTTATGTAGAGTTTCTGGGGAATGAAGCATTAACAAGATACTTTCTTTTTTGAGACGAGAACCATGTTGAATAAACAACCCTCGTAATACCGCTTTAAGAGCTTCCCATTTTAGTGGTAACACTTTTTCATCCTGTTCATGATCAGTGACAAAGTTGCCAATTGCCTCCACAATTGCTTTATGACAAAGTGGGTGTGACATAAGCGTATCATTCAAACGCCAGGACCAACTTGTGCCCCGAGTCTGAAGGGGATATATTGTTAAAAACACAGGTGAATGATCAGACCAAATAAACAATCCTATTTCCAAAGAAGGATTCCACTCCAAAACCTTTGGGCCCAATAAAAAATAATCTAGCCTACTATAAGATTTATGGGCTGATGAAAAATATGTATAATTACGATCTTTAGAATATATCCGCCATAGAGTAACCTATGATCCAACAATTGTTTTTTAACCACTTCCCTACCGCCCATAGTCATATGACGCCCACAAGGTGGATCTCCCATCCTGGGTGGGCGACATATGATGTCCTACCATTCCCGCGCCTGCGGCGTCGCTCTGGACCCGGTGCGCGTGCCCGGTGGCCGCGATGTCCGCCAGGCACCCGCGATTGCCCGTGAAAACAGCGGGACCATGCGGGACCGTGGAGCTGTGTGTGTAAACACACAGCTCCACGTCCTGTCACTGGAGAGGAGACCTATCATGTGTTCCCAATACGGAGGAACACTGATCGGTCTCCTCCCCTTTTGAGTCCCCTCCCCCCACAGTTAGAATCACTACCTTAGGGAACACATTAACCCCTGCAGCGCCCCCTAGTGTTAACCCCTTCCCTGCCAGTCACATTTACACAGTAATCACTGCAATTTTATAGCAACGATCGCTGTGTAAGTGTGAATGGTCCAAAAATGTGTCAAAAGTGTCCAAAGTGTCCGCCGCAATGTCGCAGTCACGAAAAAAAAAATCGCAGATCGCCGCCATTACTAGTAAAAAAAAAAAAAAATCTATCCCCTATTTTGTAGACGCTGTAACTTTTGCGCAAACCGATCTATATACGCTTATTGCGATTTTTTTAACCAAAAATATGTAGAAGAATACGTACCGGCCTAAACTGAGTAAAAAAATAGTTGTTTTTTTTTTAAAATGGGATATTTATTATAGCAAAAAGTAAAAAATATTGTGTTTTTTTTTCAAAATTGTCGCTCTTCTTTTGTTTATAGCGCAAAAAATAAAAACCGCAATTTTGTTTGGGTGTAACGTCACACGACCGCGCAATTGTTAGTTAAAGCGACGCAGTGGCGAATCGCAAAAAGTGCTCTGGTAAGGAAGGGGGTAAAATCGCCCGGTGCTGAAGTGGTTAAGAGCTCTCAACCGAGAGTAAGGAATACTGGAACGGTGAGCAGAGGTGTCCAACTGGGGCTCTAAGGGTAAATTGAGATCCCCTCCTACAAGAATGACACCTTCTGCAAAATCCGCTAAGAGACAAAGATAACGAGAAATTGGCATGGTCTGGTCATGATTTGGAATATAGCAATTGTGAAAAGTTTATCCCACAACCGAAATTTAAGTAAGACATATCTACCATTAAGATCGGCTACATGTTCCGACTGCTGAACCGGTAAATTTTTATGAAACGTGATGAAGACCCCTCTTGCCTTTGAATTAGGCATAGTGCTGTGAAACCACTGGGGACAGTGTTTACTAGAACATACAGGAATGCCATCAGTACAAAAATGGGTCTCCTGAAGGAGTATAATGTTAGCCCTAGCTTTATGCAAACTATATAAGATCTGACCTCTTTTTGACTCATTATTAAGGCCTTTGACATTATAAGTAAAAGTTTCAATGAAGATGCCAGAGTGGAACTTGTTGTCATCTTAAAAAAAAAAAAAAAATCCTACAAATAAAAAGGGGAGAGGATCCCTCTCTCAGGACCCTGAGCTACTCAGGGACCCCAAATCAGACAACATATGGAAATAAAAAATGAAAAACATAAAATAAAACCCCACACACAAAAACAAAGGGATATGGAATATATACAACAAAAAAAATAATTTCACCAAACCCTACCAGAGGACTGGTGTACCTACTGGGGGGTAAAGTGGGTGAACGCAGGGTGAACACAGGGTATGTCTCACAAAAGAGACTCAGAAATACTCAGAAATACTCAGAAATACCCAGCCATACTCAGAAATACTCAACCATACCCAGCCTATCCAGCCATACCTATTCATGCTCATCTATGCCGCATCCATGCCACTACAGTGCCCATCAGTGCCATTACAGTGCAAATCAGTGTCTCACAAAAGTGTAATAGGTAGTCAAATTAGATTTGACATTTATGCCCCTAGAGCACCTGATGGTGATCTCTGCATGTTGGCCTCTGTATGTGGCCAGGCTGTGGAAAAGTCTCCACATGTGGTATCGCCATACTCAGGAGGAGTAGGAGAATCTATTTAGCGTTTTAATTTTCTTTCCACATTTTCCAAAAACGTGCAGGAAAAAATGACATGTTCAAAAGACTCATTATGCCTCATAGATTATACATTGGGGTGTTTTCTTTCCAAAATGGGGCAATTTTTGGGGCGTTTCCATTGTCCTGGTGCTCCAGGGCCTTCAAAAGTGCAAGAGGTAGTCAATAAATGATATGTGTAATTTATGCTCCTAGAACGCCTAAAGGTGCTCCCTGCATGTTGGGCCTCTGTATGTGGCCACGCTGTGTAAAAGTCTCACACATGTGGTATCGCCATACTCGGGAGGAGTAGTAGAATGTGTTTTGGGGTGTAATTTGTGGTATGCATATGTTGTGTGTGAGAAATAACCCGCTAATATGAAATTTTGTGCAGAAAAAAATTTATTAAAAAAATCTTGATTTTGCAAAGAATTGTGGGAAAAAATTACAACTTAAAAAAAACTCACCATGCCTCTTACTAAATACCTTGGAATGTCTTCTTTCCAAAAAGGGGTAATTTGGGGGGTATTTGTACTTTCTTGGCTTGTTAGGGTCTCAAGAAATGAGATCCATAGTTATGGACTCTGTAACTTTTACACAGACCAAATAATATATACCCATTTGGGTTATTTTACCAAAGAACCTATGTAGCAGTATGAATTTTGGCCAAAATGTATGAAGAAAAACTACTAATTTGCTAAATTTTATAACAGAAACAAAGAAATATGCATTTTTTTTTTACAGAATTTTCCAGCTTTTTCTTTTATAGCGCAAAAAATTTTAAACCCAGCGGTGGTTAAATACCACCAAAAGAAAGCTGAAAATTGGTCTGACTAGGAAGGGGTTTAAGTGCCCAGTGGGCAAGTGGTTAAATACCTCATGCCTGGACCACTACTCATGCATTTATTTATTTATTTCCTTAGTGAATTGACTTTAATGCTGTTTTATGAGTTATTTACCTCATGTTTTTAGTTTGTGAGGTAAATTTCTCATGAGGTGATAGTGAATTCACATTTTCAGCATCTCATGAGTTATTTGGAAAAAATGTGTCACATGATTCAATTATCTCATGAGATATTCTTAGTGAAATGAGCCCTGTGTCTCCATTAGGAAGGTTAAAGTGGGAGTTCCGCCGTTTTTTTTTTTTTTTTTTTAAAGTCAGCCGCTACAAATACTGCAGCGGCTGACTTTTAAAATATGGACACTTACCCATCCAGCACGCCCACAATTTCGGCACCCGAAGCCGATCTGTTGCTCGGCTCTTGGGTGCTGCCGCCGCCGCCATCTTGGGTATGGGAATCAGGAAGTGAAGCCTTGCAGCTTAACTTCCCGGTTACCTACTGCGCATGCGCGAGTTGCGCTGCGCAATAAGGACGGTCCCTGCTGTCTCTGGGATCCATGTGTTTCCCAGTAGACAGCGGGGGGGACAGGAAGTGGCGTAAATACCCGCAGATTCTGTGGCTATCTACGCCCGAAAGTGGGTGCAGATACCTGTATTATACAGGTATCTGAACCCCCCTCCCCTCGGAAAGGTGCCAATTGTGGCACCGGAGGGGGGAGGGTTCCGATGAGCGGAAGTGTCTTGATAAAAAACATTACCTCCAGCATAGGAGTCAGTGATCATAATAATAACCCCCAGCATTGATGTTAGTGACCTCAATAATAATACTCAGCATTGGTGTCATTGACCACAATAATAAGACCCAGCACTGGTGTCAGTGGCTGCAATAGTAACTCCCAGCACTGGAGTCAGTGGCTGCAATAGCAACCCCCAGCTTAAGTGTCAGTAAATGCAATGACTCCCAACATTGTTGTTGGTGACCCCATGAACACCCAACATTGATTTCAGTCATCTAACCCCCAGCACACTTATTACAATGTAAATAAAATAATAAAGCAGCCATCCCCTGCCCCTTCAAGTGGTTCTAAACTCTGAGGCTGGGTTCACATCACAGAATGGAGTGGCTCACAGCAGGGGTCCCAATTCACTCTTTCAGGTCCAATTTCAGCCCAAATTTTGGGCTGAATTCAGACCTGAAACAGACCAGAAGACGCACAGGACTCCTGTGAAATTTGCACCAGAGCAGCTCTGAAGATGTGTGAACAGGCTCCATAGAAAGCCGCTCATAATATTCTGACATGCAAATTGGATGCAGGGAAATCAGCATCCCATTCGCAATAGTGTGAACCAAGCCTGAAAGTTTTTTTACCTTAATGCATTCTCTGCAAACCCCTGTTTTCCCCTGATGAAGTCACTTGTGACGTAATGCGTAGGGCTTAGCCGAACATACCGAATGAACCAGAAGTTATGTAAGAGGTGTCTACAACGCTGTCTACAATGCACTGTTTGTCCCAGTATTGCTGTTTTTATTGGTTTTTAATGTAAGAGTCCACTTTTGGCCTTTAATACATCGAGCCTAGTTAAACGTTTTTACGCTATAGGAGTTTTTTTCTTTATCCTTATATAACATTTGAAAACATCGGAACCATCATATGATTGGGAGCCTGGAAAGTCAGTGATACTATTGGAAACCTGTAACTGGGTCCAGCATTACCAGGAACTGCAGTTTCCTTGTGGGATCTAGAGGTGGAGAGTTAATCTTTCTCTAGGAGATCGTTAAGGCGACTTATATTCCTCATTGAGGTAAGAGCTCTGGGAGAATTAAGTTTACAGGAAGTAATACACAGAAGAATTATTTGTCACAAGAAGTATTTGTCACATGATTTTTGGCACATTACTTGAAAGGACTTTTTTTGCACTTAGCACAGTAATTAGCCAATTATTTAAATTATTCTGATATTGTGTATTTATTTGTCATAGATATTCTTTATTTAGTTATAGGAAGTTGCGCTGATCACTATTCTTTTATTATCAATGTATTGGCACCAGCAACAGATTGCGAAGGCATCGTGTTTTGAATGTAGAGAGGGAAACGCGCAAAGAATGCGCCTTTCCAGCACCATGTTCTGGTGTGAAACAGCCATAATCAGGAGTGTGGTATCTATATCACTTGTTGTTGTTGTAATAGTATAGGTTATACAAGTGATTTCTCCAGCCCAGCTGTAGCCAGCTGAATTTTGAGTAGCGATTTGTGAGTTGAAGCAGTGGAAAGATACAGGAGAATTGGGTGTACATACATGAAAACACTGTTCAGTGATGAATGAGGAAGATCTTTATTTACAGCACTTATATTTGAATAATTAATAGCTGTTCAGTGATGAATGAGGAAGATCTTTATTTACAGCACTTATATTTGAATAATTAATAGCTGTTCAAGTGCCAGCGGATGACTAACCGTGCAATATATGAGACTTATGATCCTCCCTGCATGTTCCAGGGAGTTGTTCATACATTAAGAGGCCTAGCTGTTGATTGGTCCAAATCTGATATGAAGGATATTATTATGTTTTCATACACAAAAAAGATTAACTGCCTTTGTGTGCTGTATCACAGATTCTGCAAGCATACCACAAGATTTCACATGTGTGTAGATGTACCACAGTTGTTTCAGATATGGCAGAGACCTGCAGTACATGCAATGGGTATTTCCATGCATATGAAAACGAGCCACAATGCCCATAACGTGCGCTGCTAAAATCTGTTGCGGTGTGACCACGATTGTGCAGAAATGTTCGATCTTGCACAGACTTGGCAGAGACCTGCTACACATCTGTGCATGACAATGCCCATAACGTGCGCTGCTAAAATCTGTTGCGGTGGGACCACGATTGTGCAGAAATGTTCGATCTTGCGCAGACTTGGCAGAGACCTGCTACACATCTGTGCATTCGGCAGATATTTAAAGATGTCAGTGCTTATCCTGACTAGGCACACTGATCTGGTTCTTTTCCTTTGCTGTCTTAAAAATGAATCTTTACTACTCCTCTAAGATATATAGTAAAATTGCATGTCCAAACAATCTGTGAGCTTTACTCATCTATACAGAAACATGTTTTATAAAACGTAAACTATTTGTTGAATAATAATAATATTATTAATCATAATACTACAAAATATTATACACGGTACATAATAAAAAGTCATAGTTTACAAAAAAAAGAAGATGCATGCCAGTGCTGAAGATAAAAAGGGTGATAACAATATTCTTGGGTGAAGCCATGCTGTATGCAAGGATTGGGAAGGGGTTGACATGAGGGACGATCAAAGAGTTAAATGTGTGCCTAGCCTGTGTTTCTCTAAACTGTGGGAGGTGCTTTTTCTAGGGGAAGGCAAGATCCATGCCTTCCCTACTAACAGAACAGCAATCTGCCTTGTACTGAACAACCAGCGAACATCGAGTCCGCGATAACCATTGCTGGGAGCAAGCCGTCGGCAGCGCGCATGTGCACACCCTACCCAGAAGAGCTGGTTCACATATATATATATATGATCAGGCGCACAGGTGCCGCCCTGTAGCATTAAAACTGCTATGGGTTGGAACTGAAGAGGTTAATACAGCTTCATTCTATTTGTACTTTGCCTTCCCTGGTTCCTCTGTTCCCTTTTCATCAGCATGCTTAGGAAATGTTTAAATAAACCTTTCTGTTTTTATTACAGACCCAGGGATGTCATCAATGAATCTCTGTGGTTCTCTGTGCATGCTTTTGGATACTTTTCATTGCAATCGTCAGTTATTCAGTATGTCTGTGGAGTATTGCCCTCTAATACTTCTGAAGAAGTGGATCAGTGGGTTTGTTTTACTAAAACTGGAGAGTGCAAAATATGGCGCAGCTCTGCATAGTAAACAATCAGCTTCCAGATTTTTTTTCAAGCGTAATTGAAGAAGCTAAAGTTAGAAGCTGATTGGCTACCATATAAAGCTGCGCCAGATCTTGTACTCTCCTGTTTTAGTAAATCAAGCCCACTGTGTCCATGAAACAGGTCAAGATTAATCCCATAACTAGACAACACCAGTGAAGTTGGACTCATGTACAATTAGTGTATGTGCATCATGCTGTTGATGGGGTTATATCACGTAATACACCAGCCTCTGATATTTTTGGAAGAGGTTTTATATTAATGTCTATCTTCTTATACGTTTGTTTGTTATAGGTAGAGTCTATATAGTCTCATATAGTTTTTGGTAGGGGTAGTCATGCCCTATCTGCCAGTTCTTAATCTAAAAGCCATTTCTGTTTGTTGCCATTTACATTTGTGGTAGTTTTTTGTTTAAATGCCTGCAGTCTCGTTTTTGTGAGATGGCTTTTACCATACACCCAACAACTATATTGCAATTTAGGAATCAATGAGTATACCAAGACTCCATCACAGGATGGTACTGTGGGGGTCTGAATGTAGAGCAGTGCCACGTCCTCAAAACAGTTATATATCAAAAAGCACATAGGAAAAGGAATGGACTTTATAGGCACCAGTAGTAAAAATATATACAAATTTATTAAACATAGAAATACAAGAAATATTCATAATAAAACCATTATCAAGCATATAAATACATGCAAAGTTCTGACAATTTCGTTAACCCTGGGATGGACTGATGAGACGACACATTGCAGCAAATACTACAATGCTGTGTGGTATACAGTAGAACGCTTTGCTCAACTAGTTTTGCAACTTAATGCTTCATCGGGAGCTCAATAGCTGTTCTAAGGGGGGGGGGGGGGGGGGGACAAAAGACATTGAATAAATATTCATATAACAATGATAATTATGTATAAAGCTCTGTAATTACAGCGATTATCAAGAGATTCAGTTTCAGTATTTTTTATCAACAAATATCCCAAGGCCTACATGAGTGAAGCTCCCAGATATATATTGCAATTTAATATACCATTGTTTTTTTTTGTTTTTTATAGGGCTGTGTAAATTAAATTCCTCGATTAATCATACATTTTTTTGATCGATCAAATTTTTTTTGATCGATCAAAATTCTTTTGATCGGTACTCACCTCTCCGCCGGCTTCTGGGTCTTCCGGGAGTTCCGTCGGAGATCCGGTGATGTCACGGACATCGATGTCACTGGACTCCTCCCCCCTTCCCCAAGTGCCTCGATCTGCTAACGAAGGGAAGGGGGGAAGAGTCCGGTGAGGTCGAAGTTCTGATTGAACGTAACACGTACGGGGGAGGAGCTACGCATTACGTCACCCGCTGCTGCCCTACGGAACTAACGCGATTATCGGCTTTACATGCTGTGTTTTTATCATCTTTATGTGAGTAGTTTGTGTTTGAACACAAAAATGTAATCTTATACTTAAGCATTGAGCACTTAGATCTTTTCTTTCTACCCATGACCTGGTGTCCTTGCTGAGATCTAGGGAGACATGAGAGATGTTTATGGTCCGTGTTAACCCTTTTCATACCCGCTGGGATTATCACCTGTTTGCACAGGGGTCCATGCCATAAGGTGAGAGTGATTAGTTAGACTGGAGGTGGAGGGATTGTCACACTACTGTGGAAAAAAAATAATATTTACGTCAGTGCTACAGTTTGAATTTAAAACATATTTGAACTGTGAAGTTAAGTCATGGATTGTGGAAACTAACTAGTGTCGGGTGATTGTATATAGTGTATACCACGTTTACCACTGACTAATGCAGAGTTGCAATGCAAGGAGATCAGCTAAAAGTAGTTGGATCTGTATGTGCGTTATAATTAATCGAAATTAGTCGATTAAAAAAAAAACGATTAATCGAACACCAAAATTTTAATCAGTAACAGCCCTATTTTTTTTACCATCAGAGCTGATTTCAAACAGCATTTTTATAAACACATTTTTGTTTTCCATGCTTTCTTAAAAGAGAAGTATGGAAATCCTTTTTTTTCCCCAATCATACTGACCTAGCTGGATCCAGCATTGGTCTGATGGTGCATCTGTCCCCTCCAGCTCTAACACTGAGAACCGAGCGATCTAACACCGCTGATCACTCGGTTCTCACAACTCCCTGAGCAGAGAGCTGTTGACTGTCAGTCAGTCTGCCCTCCCCCCCCCCCCCCCCACACGCTCACTTGAGCGCTGGGCTGTGGAAGAGGCAGGAGCGGCCAGCTTGGAGCTGAGAGGGCATGTGGGTAGATCCTGACTTCATTGGCGCAATCTTGCCTGAGCCTGGACCAGCTCTGTGATGTCAGCAGACAGCGGGCTTCATCCCACTGTCTGCTAAAAACGGGCCACAGGCATGCAAAGCAATCTACACTCCTGTGACCCACAGGAGAGGTACAGCCAAACAAGCTTTGGCTGTACTCCTATAAAAGAAGATAACCACTTAACCTCCGGAATATTAACCCCCCCCCCTTCTCGGCCAGGCCATTTTTTGCGATATGGCACTGCGTTACTTTAACTGACAATTGTGCGGTCGTACAACACTGTACCCAAATAAAGTTGATGTCCGTTTTTTCTCACAAATAGAGCGTTCTTTTGGTGGTATTTTCTCACCAGTGTGTTTTTTATTTATTTTTTTACTTCCTGCTATGAAACATATCCAATAAAAAAATTGAATTTCTTCATCAATTTAGGCCAATATGTTTTCTGCTACATATTTTTGTTAAAAAATCTAAATAAGTGTATATTGATTGGTTTGCACAAAAGTTATAGCGTCTACAAATTATGGATTGTATTTATTTATTTTTACTAGTAATGGCGGCGATCGGCGACTTATAGTAGGGCTGTGATATTGTGGCGGATATTGTGACGCTAACTGACACTTCTGACACTTTTTGGGAACCAGTGACACAAATACAGTGAAATAAATATATGCACCGTCACTGTACTAATGACATTGGCTGGGAAGTGGTTAACATCAGGGGCGATAAAACGGTTAACTGTGTGGCTGACCAGTGATTTTCTAAACTGTGGGAGGTGCTTTTTTTTTATTTTTTTTTTATTTTTAATTTTTAATTCAATCTTTATTAAACATTTTCTCCCTTATTACATTCATCATTTACATGATATATCCATATCTGCAGTGTAAAGAGGATAAGACAAAATTATCAATTTTTTATCTTCTACCCTATGTCCACCTTCGCCTGTCCATTTCCCCTCCTCCCTTCTCCTCCTAGTGCCTTATTTGTAATCTGTTTTATTTGTGCTGTCTGTACGGGTTACTTTTGTGTACTTGTGGATCTAGTGAACCTGTCTATTTAAAACTTCAGTTATTTGTGTATTATGTGTGTTGGTTTTTAAGCTTCCCCTTCTTTCCTTACATCTTTCTTTCTTCTTACTAGGCTTAAGTAATTTGTATATGTCTTTACATAAGTGCAAAGCGAGTGAAGAAAAAAAAAAAAAAGTTTCAGTGGTATATTCTTGTGTGTTGTTAGTGATGTTCTCCTTCTCCTAAAAAAAAAAGTATTTTCCCTTTTCTTCCCTTTCCCTTCTATAGCAAAGAAGAATAGGGTGAAGCCGACTGCTGCCGCGGGAGGAGCCTCCCTCCATCACTGCCATACATAATGTAATCCCACTTTTAAATTTTTTAATCTTCACGGGAATAAAATTAAAAAACAAACTATGTTGTGGTCTAGTCCTTCTCCTTTTCTCTGTATCAGATTTCTCTTTAGAGTCTAATCCTGTTTTTTATTAATGATTTATTTTTCTATCTCTTGGGCATACTTTCCCCATTCTTCCCATATTCTCAAATGTATCTAGTTTATTTCTGGTCTTATAGACCCACCTTTCTGCCTCTCTCATTTCCTCTACCTCCCTTTTCCATTCTCCTAGTATTGGGCTTCTGACTTGTTTCCAGTGTCTCGGTATTATCCTCTGTGCCGCATTTAGTAGATGTGGTGTTACACTATTTTTAGATGTTCTTATAGTAGCCATAGACCCATGGAACAAGAAGTGCTCCGGTGTTTACTCTATATGCTCCTTTGAAATCCTCTTGATCCATGGGGCTATTTCCTGACCCTGGGGCATGTCCACCAGATATGGAGGAAAGTTCCCTTTTCTTTACATCCTCTCCAGCAGTGGTTCTCTGCCGTAGGGTATATTTGTGCTAATCTTGCTGGAGTTCTGTACCATCTGGTCAGGAATTTGTATGACATTTCCTGAATAGATGAACTTATTGACAGGTAGTGTTTTGCTTCCATTAGTTTCTTTATTTGTGACAAAGTAAATGTACGATTAAGGAGGTGCTTTGGGGTGCGGATCCACCCGTTTCTATACCTCTGAGCTGGCTAGTTCGAGGTGCAGTAAATGGAAGGAGGATTATAAGGTGTTCCGATGCAGTCATGGGTTTGGAAAGGTCCAGCAACTCTACATGCAACCAGGGGAGGACTCTTCAGAAGAGAGCCACGCACGAGGCTGGCTGCTCGGTAAGAGCCTGGAAGCTGAGCTGTCATGGACATCGATTGAATCCACAATTTCTTACGGTATCGCCGGACCGGCTGAAAGATTCTGGTACAGTAATGCCACGTACACACGATCAGACTTTTTGGCCAGACCGTCCGGCGGACTTAGTCTGCCGGACAATCCGCCGGACTTTCCGAACGTGTGGACTTGCCCACACACGCCGGACTTTTCCGGCGGACAATCTGCCGGAGTTTTGGCGGAAGTCCGCGGGACTTTTGAAATGAACGGACTTGCCCCACACACGGAGTAATGTCTGTTCACTTAGAACGTGACTCCAGGTAGACGGAACTAGCGAAGGTAGTCAATGCCGCCACCCCGCTCGGCGAGATTGACACCTCGCTAGCCCCGTCACCTGGTATGGATTTAAAGGGGAATCGCTACGCCTAAAAAACGGCGTGGGGGTTCCCCCCAAATCCATATCAGACCCTTATCCGAGCATGCAGCCTGGCCGGTCATTAAAGGGGTGGGGACGAGCCAGTGCCCCCCCCTCCTGAGCCGTACCAGGCCGCGTGCCCTCAACATGGGGGGTGCCTTGGGGAAAGGGGGGCCCTTCGGTCCCCCCACCCCAAAGCACCTTGTCCCCATGTTGATGAGGACAAGGGCCTCTTCCCGACAACCCTGGCCATTGGTTGTCGGGGTCTGCGGGCGGGGGGCTTATCAGAATCCGGGAGTCCCCTTTAATAAGGGGGCCCCCAGATACCGGCCCCCCCACCCTATGTGAATGAGTATGGGGTACGATGTACCTACCATTCACCTAAGGGAAAAAAGTGTAAATAAAAAAAACAACACAATTTTTTTTTTAAATACTTTATTGCACAGCTCCGGGGGTCTTCTTCCTAAGTTTTTCAACCAAGTCTGTGTGAGAGACTTTACAAAGCTAGAATTACTGTTGGCTGCTAGATCCAAGCTCAAAGATTTATCCAGCAGTTAAAGAATCCAGTTGCGAGTGCCTATTCCCTGGACTATGTACAGAGAGAGACTTTTATTGAAGTCAGCAGCAGTGTTGGTCATCTTACTTTAAAAAAGTAATTAGTTACGTTACAAATTACTTCTCCCAAAAAAGTAATTGAGTTAACTCAGTTACTACATTGGAAAAGTAATTAGTTACTCAGAAAAGTAACTGTGATTATTTTTTTTATATTCTTAGGGGCGGGTCTAGTATTACTGTAAGCAAGGGGTGTGTTCCCCCTGCACGTCTATTTCCCCTCTGCACCCCCCTGCACGTCTGTTCCCCCCAACACATATATCTGTTTCCCCTCTGTACCCCACTACACATCTGTCCCCCCCACACACGTATATCTGTTCCCCCTATGTACCCCACTACACGTCTGTCCCCCCCACACACATATATCTGTTCCCCCCCTGTACATCTGTCCCCCCCAAACTCACGGATCGAATCGTTGCTTGGATCAGAGTCACGGATCGGATCATTTTTCGGATCAGCAAATAATAATTGAATTTGTAAAAACCTGTGAAAATTACACCACCATAAAGCCCCCACTGTAATATCCACAATCTCACCCACTGTAATATCCACGTCATCTCCTCAACTGTAATATTGGCTGAGTATGGCTGGGTACGGCTGAGCATGGCTGGGTACGGCTGGATATTACCGTGTATTGCAGAGTATGGCTGGGTATTACCGAGTATTGCAGAGTATGGCAGAGTATGGCTGGGTATGGCAGAGTATTGGCAGGGTGTTGCAGAGTATTGGCAGGGTGTTGCAGAGTATTGGCAGGGTGTTGCAGAGTATTGGCAGGGTGTTGCAGAGTATTGGCTGGGTATCGCAGAGTATTGGCTGGGTATTACCGAGTATTGCAGAGTATTGCAGAGTATGGCTGGGTATTACTGGGTATTGCAGAGTATTGCAGAGTATGGCTGGGTATTACCGAGTATTGCAGAGTATGGCTGGGTATTACCGAGTATTGCAGAGTATTGCAGAGTATGGCTGGGTATTACCGAGTATTGCAGAGTATGGCTGGGTATTACCGAGTATTGCAGAGTATGGCTGGGCATTACAGAGTATTGCAGAGTATGGCTGGGTATTACGGGGTATTGCAGAGTATGGCTGGGTATGGCAGAGTATTGCAGAGTAGGGCTAGGTATTACGGGGTATTGCAGAGTATGGCTGGGTATGGCAGAGTATGGATGGGTATTACGGGGTATTGCAGAGTATGGCAGAGTATGGCTGGGTATGGCAGGGTGTTGCAGAGTATTGGCAGGGTGTTTCAGAGTATTGGCAGAGTGTTGCAGAGTATTGGCAGAGTGTTGCAGAGTATTGGCAGAGTGTTGCAGAGTATTGGCAGAGTGTTGCAGAGTATTGGCAGAGTATTGGCAGGGTATTGCAGAGTATTGCAGAGTATTACCTGGGTATTGCAGGGTGTTCTCAGGGTATTGGCTGGTATTGCAGAGTATTGGCAGGGTATGTGCTGGCATCCGATCTCTCCCCTCCACTGTACAGATCTGTACACAGAGGGGAGAGAGGAACCGGCGTCATAATGAGTGATCATTTGACGGAGCAATCACATTGTAAACGTCAGCAGTTCCAAGCACCTGAGCTAAACTTTATCCTTATATCCTCTATTCCCAACTTAGAGACTGAGTTTGTTCAACTGTTTAAGCACAATAAAATCCTAAAAAGGAATTCAAGTGTCGGTCTCTACAGTTACTGGGTCATCAACCCTGGGAATCCCTAGACAAGGACGACGAGTTACGAGCTGGTGGAGCTAAGCGGTAAGCCCAGAAAAATTCAGCCGCTCCTTCGGGGGTAAGGGCTACATTTGTTTCTGCAATTATGGGTCAATGATTTGTTCGGAAAATTATGCACATTTGGTAACATATACTTAATATTTTTACTGCCAGATTTCAATGTTTCGGGAACACATGGAATTTTACCATTAGAAATTCCACTGCCTAGTTTATCACCACTAGCCTGTGCTATGTTCCACTGCCTATCTTTTCTTATCTTATCCTAATGCAAATGTTTTATCTTATCTTATCCTATTGCAAATGTACTCACACCCATAAAATGTTCCTCAGATTTTACCAGCACACTGCCCAAATATTCCCAAGCCACTGTTATGTAATTGATTATGTGATGTGATTATTTTTTAATTAACAAAACCAATAAACTAAGGTTGGCCTGACAAACCAGTATGTAAATGTGATAATTACCAGGTTGCATTACATTTTAAAGATGGACTTTACTCTTACAATCAACATGAACTATATTCAATCCTTATGCTGCTAGATAGAAAAATATATAAGATTTACCTGTTTTAAACTTTTTTTAATTTCTTCTCTTATCTCCTGGTTTCTGGCCTAATGCCGCGTACACACGTGCGGACTTTTGCCGGTGGACTTAGTCCAGCGGACAATCCGGCGTGGGGGTTCCCCCCAAATCCATGTCAGACCCTCATCCGAGCACGCAGCCTGGCAGGCCAGAAAAGGGGTGGGGACGAACGAGCGCCCCCCCCCTCCTGAGCCGTAACCAGGCCGCGTGCCCTCAACATGGGGGGTGCCCTGGGGAAAGGGGGGCCGCGCGGCCCCCCCACCCCAAAGCACCTTGTCCCCATGTTGATGAGGACAAGGGCCTCTCCCCGACAACCCTGGCCGTTGGTTGTCGGGGTCTGCGGGCGGGGGCTTATCGGAATCTGGGAGCCCCCTTTAATAAGGGGGCCCCCAGATCCCGGCCCCCCACCCTATGTGAATGAGTATGGGGTACGATGTACCCCTACCCATTCACCTAAGGTGTAAAATGTAAAGTACAAAAACACACACACTTTTGAAAAAAATATTTTATTGCACTGCTCCGGGGGTCTTCTTCCGTCTTGGGGGTCTTCTCGCCGGACTCCCCCGCCATTTACCAAGCTCTTTTACCGAGCGGGGAAGTCCGGCTACCTTCTTCGTCGTCGCCGCCGTTGTCTGGGGGTCTCGATCCGCCTTCGGGGGTCTTCCGGGGTCTTCCGGGGTCTCTTCTGTTCTTGCGGCAGTCGTCGTCTTCCGCGCCGCCGGCACCTTCTTCTTCTTCTTGTCCTTCTTCTTGTTCTTCTTCTTCTTCCGATGTTGACCCGTCGCTCTCTCTGGCCGGAATGGCAAAGCCGCGCTGTGCTGGGACTTATATAGGGACATGGGGACAGGGTCACATGCTCATGTCACATGGTGACCCCGCCCCCTTGTGTTGTCACAGTCCCGGAGGATGCTGGGACTGTGACATCGCAAGGGGGCGGGGTCACCATGTGACATGAGCATGTGACCCTGTCCCCATGCCCCTATATAAGTCCCAGCGCAGCGCGGCACAGGCATTCCGGGCAGAGACAGCGACGGGTCAACATCGGAAGAAGAAGAACAAGAAGGACAAGAAGAAGAAGGCGGCGCCGGCGGCGCGGAAGACGACGACCGCCGCAAGAACAGAAGAGACCCCCGGAAGACCCCCGAAGGTGGATCGAGACCCCCCAGACGACGGCGGCGACGACGAAGAAGGTAGCCGGACTTCCCCGCTCGGTAAAAGAGCTTGGTAAATGGTGGGGGGTCCGGCGAGAAGACCCCCAGGACGGAAGAAGACCCCCGGAGCAGTGCAATAAACGATTTTTTTCAAAAGTGTGGGTGTTTTTTTTACTTTACATTTTACACCTTAGGTGAATGGGTAGGGGTACATCGTACCCCATACTCATTCACATAGGGTGGGGGGCCGGGATCTGAGTGCCCCCTTATAAAAGGGGGATCTCAGATTCCGATAAGCCCCCGCCCGCAGACCCGGACAACCAACGGCCAGGGTTGTCGGGAAGAGGCCCTTGTCCTCATCAACATGGGGACAAGGTGCTTTGGGGTGGGGGGGCCGCACGGCCCCCCTTTCCCCAGGGCACCCCCCATGTTTTAAAAAAGGCCAAAATGATGTAATAGATCCAATGAGTCTTCATGGGCTTTCTCAGCTTTCTCAGCTAAGCACACCCTCCTACTTGAATGCCTGAGCTAAGGGCAGATGGATTTCATGAAGTAAATTCTTAATGAAACATCTTTACCTTTACTTCAAGGTGGCTGTGGCTAGAAATGCTAGAGGGGTGTTTTGAAAAGAAGTAAAGCATGAGGAGAGCTATGATGTAATCGGTATTGCTGAAACTTAGCTTCACTCCTCACATGACTGGGCTATTAATATTCCTGGCTATGCACTCTTTCGGAGAGACAGGGTAACACGGAAAGGTGGAGGGGTCTGTCTCTATGTGAAAAGGGATCTCAAAGCGAGTGTGAAAGAGGACCTGGTTGATGGAGAGTGTGATGAGTCTAAAGCATTAGGGGGAACTGCATATAGATGTGCGTAGTTCAAAGTTAATCATTGGCGTTTGTTATAGACCACTCAATGTTAACGAGGAGGTAGAGACTCAGCTCCTTGCACAGATGGAAAGGGCTGCAAGGGCTGGGACTGTGATAATAATGGGGGATTTTAACTACCCAGAAATTGACTAGAGTAATGGCACAAAAAATTATAAACCTATTAAAGGAACAATTTTATGGTCCAGTTTATTGAAGCCCCAACTAGGAATGAAGCTCTGTTGGACCTGGTAATCTCAAACTATGCAGGGCTTATTACTAATGTTCATATAAAGGAACACCTGGGTAGCAGTGATCATAACTTGATTTCATTTGATGTTAGCTGTAAGCAAGAAATACATACGGGAAAGATAAAAACACAACTTCAAGAGAACAAATTTTCCAAGGATGAGGGCTGCTCTCCAGGACTTAGACTGGGAGTGAATATTGGCATCAGAACAGAAATGGGAATTCTTCAAAAAGACTGTTTGTGAACTCACTGCAAAGTATATTCCCATGGGCAAAAAATTTAAAAGGCTAAAAATAAAAACCTATCTGGTCAAAGTTTAAAAAGCTATAAACAATAAGAAAAGAGCATTTAAAAAATATAAAAATGAAGGAACACTATTGTCGTTTAAATGTTGCAAAGAATTTAACAGAATATGTAAAAAGGAAATCAAGGATGCAAAAATTCAAAACGAACGACAGATTGCAAAAGACAGTAGGACAAACCCCAAAACATTCTTCAAATATATTAATAGTAAAAAGGTCAGATCTGAGCATGTATGCCCTTTACAAAATAATCTAGAGAGGGTGACTGGGGACAAAGAGAAGGCTAATTTATTAACCACTATCTGACCGCCCACAGTCATATGACGACGGCAAGAAACATCTCTTGTTTTGGGCCGCCATCATATGACGGCACTAACTTTGCGGCCACTAAGGGGCGCGCGTGCGCTGGGGAGCCGATGTGCGTGCCCGGCGGCCGCGATGTCCGCCGGGCACCCGCGATTGCCCAGTAACTGAGCAGGACGTGAATCTGTGTGTGTAAACACAGATCCATGTCCTGTCAGAGGAGAGGAGACCGATGGTGTGTCTCTTGTACATAGGGACACCGATCGGTCCCCTCCCCCAGTCAGTCCCCTCCTCCCACAGTTAGAATCACTCACATAGGGAACATATTAATCCCTGCAGCGCCCCCTAGTGTTAACCCCTTCCCTGCTAGTCACATTTATTCAGTAATCAATGCATTTTTATAGCACAGATCGCTGTATAAATGTGAATGGTGCCAAATATGTGTCAAAAGTGTCCGATATGTCCGCCGCAATATCGCAGTCACGATAAAAAATTGCAAATCGCCGCCATTACTAGTAAAAAAATAATAAAAATGCTATAAATCCATCCCCTGCTTTGTAGACGCTATAACTTTTGCACAAACCAATCAATATACGCTTATTGTGATTTTTTTACCAAAAATATGTAGAAGAATACGTATCGGCCTAAACTGAGGAAAAAAATTGTTTAAAAAAAAAAAAAAAATTGGATATTTATTATAGTAAAAAGTAAAAAATATTGTGTTTTTTCAAACTTGTCCCTCTTCTTTTGTTTATAGCGCAATAAATAAAAACCGCAGAGGTGATCAAATGCCACCAAAATAAAGCTCTATCTGTGGGAAAATAATGATAAAAATTTTATTTGGGTACATCGTTGCATGACCGCGCAATTGTCATTCAAAATGCAACATCGCTAAAAGCTGAAAAATGGCCTGGTCAGAAGGGGGAGTTCGTGCCTGGTAGGCAAGTGGTTAAATACTTTCTTCAGCTCTGTGTATACAAAAGAGCATGGGGGAGCTCATGTCCATAATGGGGGTGGTATTGACACACCCCCGAATGATCCACAATGGCTCAAGAGTTATATGGTCCAGAAATATATAGACAGAATAAAAGGTGGATAAAGCACCCACCCACGGATCCTAAAAGAATTGATCTCCGTAATTTCAAAGCCATTGTATCTAATTTTTAGGAACTCATTAATGAAGAAGATAGTACCACTGGATTTGTGCAGGGCAAACGTGGTGCCTCTATTTCTAAAAATGGAACAAAGTCTTTACCAAGTAACTATAGACCTGTTAGTTTAACTTCTATAGTTGGGAAGACACTGGAGCGTTTAATAAAAGACCACATAGACGAGTTCTTGATGGAAAAAACATTTTAAGCAACAGACAGCATGGATTCATGAAAAACAGAAGTTGACAGACAAACCTGATTTCTTTTTTTGAAGAGCTAAGTAAAACCTTGGACAGAGGCGTGGCAGTGGACATGGTATACTTGGATTTTGCAAAAGCGTTCGATACAGTTCCACACACACGGCTCATGTGTAAGGTAAAGTCTACAGGCTTGGAAATATCAGTTTGTAAATGGATAGAAAACTGGTTAATTGACAGAATTCAGAGAGTAGTGGTTAATGATTCTTACTCTGAATGGTCTAAGGTTATCAGTGGTGTACCCCAAGGTTCAGTGTTGGGACCCTTACTTTTTAATATCTTTATAATTGATATTGGGTCTGGGATCAAAAGTAACATTTCTGTCTTTGCAGATGACACCAAGCTATGCAGTGGAATAACGTCCTTACAGGATGTCTCCAATTTACAAGCCAACCTCACTGCACTGTCTAATTGCCCGACTATGTGGCAGATGAGGTTTAATGTTCATAAATGTAAAGTTATGCACTTGGGGGCTAAGAATATGCATGCATCATACATACTAGGGGGAGTAAAACTGGGGGAATCCATAGTGGAGAAGGATCTGGGGGTTGTGGTAGATCATAAGCTCAATAATAGCATGCAATGCCAAGCTGCGGCTTCCAAATCGAGCAAAGTCCTTTCTTGTATTAAGAGAGGTATCCAGAGACTCCAGAGAGAGAGATATAATTTTGCCCCTGTTCAAATCATTAGTAAGACCTCATCTGGAATATGCAGTTCAGTTTTGGGCACCAGTTCTCAAGGATATCGGGGGAACTGGAGAAAGTGCAGAGAAGGGCAACCAAACTGAACAGAGGCATGGATAAGAGGCATGGAAGAACTCAGCTATGAGGAAATATTAGAGGAACTGAATTTATTCACTCTTGAGAAGAGGAGAATAAGGGGGGATATGTTCAACATCTTCGAATATATAAGGGGTCCATATAGTGAACTTGGTGTTGAGTTATTCACTTTACAGTCAACACAGAGGACACAGGGGCACTCTTTACGTCTAGAGGAAAAGAGATTTCATCTCCAAATATGGAAATGTTTATTCACAGTAAGAGGTGGTTCTGTAAAGTTGATCCAGGGGAAATCTGATTGCCTCTTGGGGGATCAGGAAGGAATTTTTCCCCCCTGCTGTAGCAAATTGGAGCATGCTCTGCTGGGGTTGTTTGCCTTCCTCTGGATCAACTGTGGGTATAGAATTGGGTATATTGGATTGTACAATATTTTTTATTTAATTTTTTTTTTTTTTTATGGTTGAACTGGATGGACTTTTTTCAACCTGACTAACTATGTAACTATGTAACTCAACAATATAAAGCATGGAGACAAGGTTGGATGGGTAAGTTTGCTTTGAATATTAAAAATGAATGTGTTTTCGGCTTGTGGTGCTCAGATACAGTTAGGCTCCACTTTAAGGTTTACTTTCAGTTATTTAATATATACATAAATAATAGTATGCTTCTAGTTACTATGCAGGTGTAGCGCACGCCCTAAGGAGCTGCAGTTAACTGGGACCCCCCACTCTGCACAGCCAGGCACACCACATTTTCACAGGCATTCCAGACACAGAGAACAGTCCGTGTCTTTGTTTTTGTCATTTATTGAGGGTTAGTAACTTGGATAGGGATGGAAGGTTATGGGATGCCCACTTGACTTTAGCAAAATTTCAGGGACATTCTTCCTATATACAGTCTATATGCAGCTCCGACCTCTTCTTCCAGCACACTTGCTTGTGGACCCCAGCTGAATCACTGTTTGGATATCTGACAAACTCTCAGTCAGATGTTTTAGAGATGGCCCATTACAGGCAGGAACCTGAGCCCCTTGTAGTGTAGCAGAAAATACAATGAAACAGCTTGCACATTCCCTCCTGTGGCTACTGATCCAAGCTCCACCTCTTCGGGCACTGCCAACCCATCTGATTGCAGCTACCCCTTTCAATAGCCCACCAGGCTAACTTCACACAGCAGTCCTCCAGACTGTCCCTCTCTCTCTCTCGCTCCAGCCCACCCGGCTGACTCTGCAGGAGATCTCCTAGTAGTGCTGCTATACTCACACTGTCCTCACGCTTTCTCCCATGCCTCCAGGAAGGTCTCCCACTGTGTGTTGTGGCAGGATCCTTCCAGCACCTGAGCCCCGGCCCAAGGTCACCTCCTCCAGAGTAGGGGGCACCCTTGAGGACCACCGACAGTCTTCACAGCACGGTATCTCCATCTTACACCCGACTAACTTGCTGGCATGGTTCATGCCTATTTTTGAGATGACCTGCCCCCTGCCAGCCCTTTACTGGGGATTGGCTGAGGCCCTCATACATATTCCAAACAGCTCCTCCTAACCTCCACCCACTAGCTCTAGAAGTTTCTACAACCTTCTAGGCTGGGGGAGGCACCAGAGGAGCTCTCAGGAGCACAAACAAACCTAGCACTTACTAGAGGGTGCTACACAAGATAAGAAATACTGAAAATGTTTTAAATGTACAATCAAACAGTGAACTGAATAGTTCATAAAGTTCAATATGTAAATAAGTCCATGTACCAATAGCATGGAAAGCATATAGTGGAATGAAGGTGTATCTAATTCTTCTCAAGATAATGATATATCATCCCACCACGTGGCAAACCACCTGAATCATTAAGGAATTTCACCATAAATATGTGCCCCCCACCATAATCAAGGCTCTTACCAGATGGGTAACTCCACAACTTCAATTCAATGCCTACTGTTTAAATGAGATTTTGTCCTGTAGAAGGTTGTAAAATAGTGTGTTTCCTTCAGCCTGGGGGTCATTAACCAATAGGTATTTCCGGGCCCGTGCACACATTGATACCCAGAGGTAGGGGTTACAGATAAGGCAGTGGCTCACTTGTATATATTTGTAATAATCTGCTGATGAAAGTGCGAATGATTTTTGCAGGGTTTAAGTTTAAGGAGATTGTTGGAACAGAGTTTAGTGATGTAAAGTAGGCCCTTGTCCTGCCATGTTTTCAGAGATAAGTTAGGGATGATTAGGGAGAGTGTGGCAATTGGCAATGGAATAGTTCAAGGCTTGTCCCCTTTAGGAGCATGTAAGAGAAGGTCAGCAAAGGCCATTACTGTGGCCAGGGACTTGTAAGGATTTGATTTCATACCATAGGCAGGTGGAGCTGGCTCTGAAACAGATTTAAAGTTATGCTAAGGGGGAAGCTGTGTAATAGTCATTGATGACTGGGAATCCCATGCCTACCACAAATCTATGTTTCATAAGGTTGAACCGTGCGCATTTAACCCGTCTTTGCTGCCACAAGAATACTTTGTATAGATGCAAAGAAGGACATATGGATTGGGATGGGGAGTGACCTGAAAAGATAAATTAATTGGGGTAGTAGAAGCATTTCAAATGCTGCTAGTCTACCTGACCAGGAGAGTAATGTTTTAGAGATCCATTCCAGCAGGGAGGTTGCTTAGGAAAGGAGTAAATTTGGCCTTAAACAAAGAAGATACTGAGGTTGTTAGATTGTCCCCCAGGTAGGAGATGGAATCTTTAGCCCATGGATAGGGGAATTTACCTTGAAGCGTGGATTGCAGGTCCTGTGGTAACCCTAGGGGCAGGAGGAGTGACTTGGTATTGTTTACCTTGTAATAAGATATTTGACTGAATTCAGACAGTATGCATTGTGCCGAAGCCAGGGAGGAATCGAGGTTAGATAACATGAGCATAATGTCATCTGCAAACAGGTTGATTTTATGCTCACTTGATCCTATGGTAAATCCAGTAGTGTCAGTTTGGGATCTAACATTTTCTGCGCGGGGTTCCGTGAGGTTGAAAATTAGGGGAGAGAGTGGACACCCCTGCCTTGTGCCATTGGTTATTGAAAACGGCTTGGATAGTATAGAAGAACAATATACACAAGCCGAAGGTTGGAAATATAATGCTAAAGAATGTGCCTGGCCCTGTAAGCCAAATTTCTGTAATGTCAGAGTTAAATATTGGCAACTGACTCTTTCAAATGCCTACTCTGTGTCCAAAGAGAGGATCAGAGAAGGCATTCCCTGGCTTATGGCATGATGAATGATGTTGATCACCCTCCGAGTAGTATCGGAGGTCTGACACCCTTTAGTGAACCCCGCCTGGTCGGGATGGTTAAGGGATGGGAGAAGATCAATTAGTCTGTTTGCAATGATTTTGGGGTATAATTTTATGTCATGGTTGAGGAGCGAGATAGGATGACAATTTTGAGAAAGGTAGTTTCTTGCTTGGCTTCGGCAGTGTAACAATCGTTGCTGAAAGTATATCTTTAGGGAATGAGGCAGAGGAGGCAGCATTATTGAACAGAGGGGTAAGATGATCAACAAGGATGGTTTTAAACTTTTTGTTGTACTTCCCCCAAATCCATCATTGCCTGGGGATTTATTGTTGGGAAGTGAGTCAATTGCTGCCCCAATCTCCTTGGAGTGAAGGGAGCATTGAGGACTTCCAATTGATCAGGGGTCAGGCTGGAGGTGAACTGGTGCTAAAAGCATCCTCTATGTCTTGTGGTTAAGCATGTTCTCTTTAGTAACTGGATGATATAGATGCAGGATGTGGGTTTTAATGTGGTGTCCTTTGATTTGATTGGCTAGAAGCTTCCCTGCCTTCTTGCCAGATATGTAAAAATGCATCTTTGAGCATTTTTGGCACTTGTCAAAATTTTCAACGAGGAGGGACCTTAGTTCTAAACGTAATTTGAGCAGTTTAGTTTTGAGGTTCGGGTTTTGATGCTGCTTATTGAGAGTGTCAGTGGTTTGAATGCTTGTTAGCAGGTTGACAGTGAGCTGCCTCCTCTACCCTTTTTCTCTAGCCCCCAATTGGATGAATAGGCCGCGCATAAAAGCCTTATAAAGAGTACCCGGGTCAGACACAAGTCTTTTTTGAGCAAAAAAAAGGTTTAGAACTGTTCCTGGAGGATAGTTTGTGATTGCAGAAGCCTTGTGTTCATGCGCCACAGATAGGTGGGGGGGGGGGGGAGCTTGAACAATCTTCTATAGTAATGCATATAGGAGAATGGTCCAACCAAGTGGTGGGAAGGATGGGGGAATCTGATACTTTCTGGAGGGTCCATTGATCCAGGAGGAAGAGGTCAATTCTTGAGTAAGAATTGTGGCAAGGTGAAAAGAACATGTAGTCGCGTTCTTTTTACATGTTGGCATTACTAGACATCGTAGAGTTGGAAGGTTGGTAGGAGAAGGTCCAGTGCTGGTTTGCATCTTTTAAGTTGTGATGAGGAATCTAGTGTAGGGTCCGGATAAATGTAAGGTCACCACACCAGATAAAAGAGCCCTGCTGGATACTGCTGACTTGCTTGGGGCGTTTGGGCAGGAAGTGCAGTTGATGCATTTTCTGGGCATATACATTGATGATGGTGTATGTGGCATTATTTATAGGGCAGAGTAGAATGAGGAAGCGCCCTTCATCATCTTTAATGCAGTCTTGTAGCTGTAAGAAGAGGGAGTTGCTGATGGCAACAAAGTATGCCCTTTGTTTTGCCGGAGCATTGGCAGTAAAGATCTTTTTGAAGTTCTTATTAGAGCATTTTGGTGGGTTGGACGTATGAAATGGGTCTCCTGTGCGCAAAGAATGTTGAATTTCGATTGTGCTACTAGTTTCCATAACAAAGCTCTTTTTGCTGGGTGATTAGGACCCTTGGCGTTGAGGGATAAGATTTAGATGGTCAAAGTAGATGAAATGTGTATGGGGAGGTCGTAGGCGATAGAGCTTAAGGTTGCAGGCATTGAGAAAACAGCTGAAGGAGATCACCATAGATAGTAATAACAGAGCTGCAGTAGCTGTGATACCATAAACTGTCAGAAACTTCAGTCAGTAGTTATAAATCAAGCAACCAGTTTCTATGGGAAAGAGATTGACGAGGAGCAAGGTGGATCTTGGTCCAAAAAGAAAAATAGCTAACAAGCAATAAGTAACACAAACAAAACAAAAAGAAAATAGGGCTCAACGCCCATCACACTTCCTGGGCAGTGGCGCGATAGTGCCAAGGAAGAGGAGTGGGGGTAAAGATTTCTAAAAGGCCGAGCACAGCTACTCATCGGGTGGGATATTGATGTTGCAGAGTAGACCAAGGCAAGTGCTAGAGGGGTTTGATCCTACCAGAGGGTTGCAGGAGTGGATGCTCCTGGCGTGCACCTTTCGAGCCTTGTTCCATTGGTGTGGATGTGGCAGTATCAGGAATAATTTCCCAGCTTTGCACGACACGTAAACCACTGTGTAGAGATGTAACTATGTGCTTATTACCAGTGTGGAGGGGGTAGTGGATTAGGGATTATAGCGGTGCGAGGGGTGCAATTCACACTTAGTGTGAGTAAAGTGACCTGAGATGGACTAGGTGAGTCTTAGTAGACTGTTCCGACATGTTTCGCCATAACAATGGCTTCCTCAGGGTGCGTCTACTTTACGTAATTGGTATGTCTAGTAGAGAAAGTATCATGATTAGTTCCATTCAGTACTCGGTAAGATAGAAAGTTAGACCCATTTGGATAGAAAAGAATAGAAAAGGGGACAAAATTCTTATAGAGAAGACCGGGAGAGTTCTATTAGTTACCAAACCCAGGGGAAATGCTTATGCCCCTCCTTCCCTGATGGAAAGAAGAAGGGAGAGGTCCCCCCTACCACCCTCCAAAGCTTACCCTAGTCGGTGTGTAGGTCAGATTCAGCCACAGCCGTGGGGCGAGGCAGTCATGCAGGGTGCCAAAAAGGCCTAGTAGAAGGCGGGAGCAACCAGATTGGATATTGGATGTTATATCTAGTTGAAGAGGAATGAACCATGATTCAGGGAGAGAATGAATAGTAAAAGGTCATTTAAATAGTGTTGTGAGTCCATGAAAAATTGGTTCATGAACTTGACGCCATACACTACATAGAGGACAATGTCTCAAATATTTACTTACTTTCATTAATTATGGAAAACGGTTGGAGATGATGAATAATGCAAGAACCAAAGGGTTCTACAAAAGTAACCAAATTAAAAACAGGAGGCACCTGAGAAAACAGTAGATAAGCAAGGAGTTGCGTTATTGTGCAGGATATTAGGGGGGGGGGGGGGGGGGGGGCCAAAGGACCGTAAATTTGATAAGGTGATGTGAAAAGATGAGCAAATACCTGTCTTTAGAGTGTAAGGTACACAGCCCCGTTCTGCTTATAATATGCGATTACAGGCACCCTTAAAATAAGGGAGGAAAGAAGAGGTGTCCAATCAGTCAAAAATCCGAAAAATGCTGCGAAGAGATAATGTTCAAATAGCCCTCTTAGGTATCAAATAGATTGAGAGGAATACCAATGGGGAACAGAAAGGAGATTGAGTTGCTTACTTGAATGCAGACAGGTGTAGTGCGTCAGGTGCCTCCAGAGTCCTGTGATGGACTGAAGCAGCAGGCTGGTTTTTATACCGCCTTCCAGATCGAGGGGGCGTGGGGCCGCCCCTTGATCAGTGGACAGAAGAGCCTGAGCGCATACGCACAGTGCGCCTCCGCCGGGAGCCTACAATGACCATAGTTCCCGGCGGTGGGCGCGCAGCGAGCGTGATGACGTAATCGCCGTATAACGGCGAATAGATGGCAGAGGCTAGAGGTGGGCGGGCTTGTAAAGTCCGCCCTCGGGTGTCCATACTAGGCAGGAAGGCTGGCCCAAAGCGAGACATGTCCGCCCCCAGGAGGCGGCCGAACCTAGGCAGCCGAACGATGGTAAAAGGGCACTTGGGAGGGAAAAAGGAAGAGGGAAAAGTGAGAGGGGCATGATGGACCGAGGCCAGTAGGGGCTATACATTAAAGGCATTCCTGTGGGTTGGAAAAATAGAAAATATTCTCACCGGTCAGAAACTCTACCTAAGGGCTATCAATACCAAATAAATGGGATTTAAGCATGTTTTGATTGTAGCTAGTTAGGAATGTTAGCTGATTAGATCTATATAAGCAGAGTGAAGTTTAAACAAAGATACAAAAGGGATCTAGACATGTCAGGCCAAATTGAAATTGGTCAAGCGTCTATTAAAGAAGTCAGGGGCAGTTTCACAAAAAGAAAATAAAAAAATATAATATACAGTCAGGACTCAATACCCATACAGTGTAATTAGTAAGGTTTTAGAATAGTTTCTATATATATTAAGAAACAAAATACATTAATTATGAATGAGCAGCTAAGGTATTTTACAAAACACAATAAGAAAAGAAACGGAGCAGGCTTTGGCGCATGATGGTGGGGACCCCACCGGGCGAGACCCCAAAGAGGGGAACATTTTTACCCCTAAAAGTTGGTTTGTATTGGGAACGAATATGATGATAGATGTTAAAGGAAGGATTTGAAGCTGATGTACTCGTTCATACCTGGGTATCTGGTGGCATCTAAGGTGTATATCCACCTAGTTTCGAGTTGGAGGAGGCGATTGTCAATGTCCCCTCCGCGTATATTGAGGGGTAAATGTTCTAGGGCAGAAAATAGCATTGTAGTGGGGTCGAAATTGTGTTTTTGAGCTACATGACGATTTATCGCTGTTGAGATTTTCTTTTTGGATAGAGGTTTTATATGGTCCTGTATGCGGATGGAGAAAGCTCTCTTTGTTTTTCCGACATAAAAACATCCACAACGGCAGGTGGCTAGATAAATGACTCCTACAGTGTTACACGTAACCCGATGTTTGGGCTTGTGTAGATTCCCATTTGGTAATAAGGTGTTAATGGAATTGGACAGGAACATACATGATTCACAATGTCCACAGGAAAAAGTACCAGATTGATCCATTTTTTTTCGGTCATCTGGAGCATAAAAGTGACTGGAGGTGAGTTTATCGCTAAGGGATAATGGTCGCCGGTAGGTGATTTCTGGGTATGTTTTTACATACTGTCCTACTATGGGGTCCGATGATAGTAGGGGCCAAAATGTATTTATAGTATTCCTAACTTGGACTGACTGATTGGAGTATTGAGTAATGAGACGTACAGGTTGGTTTAGTTGAAGATTTTTGTCCCTGAAGATTAGTTCCTTTCGTTCCAAACGTTTAACTCTATTAAATGATTGTTTAAGTAAATTATGGCTGTAGCCTCTAGATTTCAATCTTCGATATAGTTCATAAGATGCTTGGTAAAAGTCTTTATCATTGGTACAATTTCTTCTTATTCGCAAATATTGGCTGTACGGTATACTTTTTAGAAGGTTTTTGGGGTGAGAGCTAGATGCATGCAATATGGTATTGCCAGCCGAGGCTTTTCTGTATAGCGAGGAGTATAGTTTACCTTCGCTATTGATAGTTATAGTAAGATCAAGAAAAGTAATCATTTGTTGGCTATACTCCAAAGAGAATTTAAGGTTATAGGTATTGATGGAAATTTTATCGAAAAAACGTTGTAGGTCTGGATAAGTACCAGTCCAGAAGATTAAGATATCATCGATGTATCTCATCCATGAGATGATGTGCTGGGTAAAGCACCTCATCTCCGGGTCCAAAAGAATGTCCTTTTCCCACCCCCCCAGATACAGATTGGCGTAGGAAGGGGCACATTTAGTGCCCATTGCTACGCCCTGTATCTGGAGGTAGTGGGAAGATCCAAAGGTAAAATAATTTCTGGTCAAGATAAACTTAAGCAGAGATAAAACAAAGTTATTGTATTGTTGTGCATTGGGACCAAGGCATTCTAGTTGTTTAGCTACAACATCCACTCCTCTTTCGTGGGGTATGGCGTTGTAGAGACATTCAACATCTAGCGCAACAAGATATGAATTTGCAGGTAGCTGCTGATTTTCAAGGACACGTAATAGGTGAATGGTATCCTTAATATATGAAGGAAGTGCAGACACTAATGGGGCGAGATGTTTGTCTACGAGTTCACTAGCTTTTTCTGTGAGCCCTTCACAGCCTGAAACAATAGGTCTGCCCGGAGGTTTTTTTATTGATTTGTGAAGTTTAGGAAGAGAGTAAAAGGTTGGAGTTTTGGGTTGAGTTACATGTAAGAATTTCCAAGTGTTGGTATCTATAGTTCCCTTTTTAGTTGCGTGAAAAATTAGATTTTGGTAATCTAAAATATAGGACTTGATTCTAGTGGGACAGATGGGTCTGTACCAATCGTGGTTGTCAAGGATGTCGTGGCACATATTCATGTAAGCCAGGACATCCATGACAACCACGTTTCCTCCTTTGTCGGAGGGTTTAATGACTATATTTCGATTGGACTGAAGGGATTTAAGAGCTTTCTGTTGTGCCTTGGTAAGGTTTGACATACCTGATTCATCTAAATTAAGTTTTTTTAATTCCTTGGTAGTTTGTTCCACAAATGCCCAAATGGCGGGATTCGTGGTTAGTGAGGGGAAATTTCTGGATTTGGGTTTAAAGGGAGTGGGACAGGCGAATGTAGGGACCGGGGTAGTAGGTTCGTTTTGTGTGTTGTCCAAGAGATCGTCATCAGTTGGGTCAGCTTCGTCTAGGAGGGTCATTAGGTCCTCAAGGGCTTGAATTTCTGCTAAAGTTGGGACAGTATTATCTGTGTTGGCCATCTGGGTAGATATAGTTTTAGAATGATAGATTGTTTTATACAGTAATTTTCTCGCAAAGAGATGGAGATCTTTCACTAGTTGAAAACAGTCGAGGTCTGTGGAGGGGCAAAAGGTAAGACCCAGTTGTAAAACTTGGATCTGGGGTAGTGTTAAAGGAGTGGATGAGAGGTTTACAACATCAAGATTCGTTGTTGCAATCGGTTCTTTGATGGTCTGGGAGGTTATGTCGGTGTTAAAGGTAGGTCTTGGTTCTGGCCTAAAAAAATAGGTGCCAGTTTTAGTTCCTGAGAAGGTATAGGGAACATAGTAGGTAAACAAGGTTCACTAGCTCTTCTAATGGGTGATGCAAGTGCAGGGGTAGAGAAATTGGAAGAATCCAAGACACACAAATGTGTGGTTGGTGGAGGTACGTTTGAAGAAGAAGATTGGTTTTTGAGATAGGGAGTAGAGATATTGGAAGTTTTTGGACGAGTGCTGGAAGGTCTAGTTAAGGTACTCGTACTTAGGGCTCGTTTAATTAGTTCTGAGGATGGAATATGTTGATCATTCTTACGTTTTTTAGTGATGGGGTCCTGAGAGAGTTCGTGGTAGGTTGTGCTTGAGCTAAAGGAGTTGGATGAAGTACTAGGTGGGTCAGTATTGTTCTTAGATGGTTGAAAGTTAGATGATTTTGTCGGTGCTCTGGGAAAAGTGGGATTGTCCCATTTATAGGCATAGCCATTTTGATGAGCAGATTTGTCCCTTAGAAATTTATTTTCTTTATTGCTGATGATGTTTAAAGTGTATTCCTCAATATGTGCCCGTAGGTTTTTATCCTTGTGGGCAAAACGGGGGGACGATAGACATAAAATATGATTTTCATACCAATCAGAGACCGAGGTATCGAGTTGGTCAAGTTCACATTCATACTGTTTACATAGTATGGATATCATACCAAATGAGCAGGTCTGAAGATTAAATTCCCAAGAGGATTTAAGAACATCATTCACTTTTTTCACATTAGGGAAAATTTGAATTCGTAGTCCCCAAGGGACAATTTGATGTTCAACATATTTTTCAAAATACGTTTTGTGCCAGTATATTCGTACCTTTTTTTCCAAGAGACGTTGGAGTCGCATAAAGTCACGATCTAGATCGGCATCAGAAATATTGGTGGTATTCTGGGATTGTTGTATTTTGGTCATCAATCCCTTCCATGCCTCCCCGGTGAGGTCAACCATCATGCGCCAAAGCGTTGTAAAGCTCTCAATGATAAACAGATATTTGTTATCAATTTTATAGACAATTAATTAACAGTTCATTACAGTATATTTCTAGAGTTTTTACCTGAGTAAGTATTTTTTAAGAAGAGCGAGTGAACTGTGTGTATCCCCCAAAGAAAAATAGTTTAAATATGATAGAATTAATTAAGGACCATCTGTCAAGGGCTGGTGTATTGAAACACCCGGGACAGAAAGTGATATACAAAAAGGCAGAGAGGGTCCATTATATAATACAGCACCTCATCCCTTGATATAAAAGTATCAGTGTGGAGGGGGTAGTGGATTAGGGATTATAGCGGTGCGAGAATAACATAGAAGAGTCGGGGTGCACTCACAGTTCAATGCTCATAATACTTGTTAATTGATAAAACGGTTTTTATTACATATAGAAAAATTGCATAAGTACAAAAAAGAAGAAAAAAATATATATATGAATACACAAAAAATTGACAATGTATTATTTTTATAAGCAAGACTCAGTTGTGTAAGTCTTGACAAAGGATTAAAATTTTCATTTACAACGACAAGTAATCATTGATATAGAAAACAGTACAAAGTTGACAATAAATTCAGGTTGTACACATGAAATTTTAGGGGTGCAATTCACACTTAGTGTGAGTAAAGTGACCTGAGATGGACTAGGTGAGTCTTAGTAGACTGTTCCGACATGTTTCGCCATAACAATGGCTTCCTCAGGGTGCGTCTACTTTACGTAATTGGTATGTCTAGTAGAGAAAGTATCATGATTAGTTCCATTCAGTACTCGGTAAGAGTACTGAATGGAAAGTACATCTTTTCACATAACCTTATCAAATTTACGGTCCTTTTTCCCCCCCCCCCCTAATATCCTGCACAATAACGCAACTCCTTGCTTATCTACTGTTTTCTCAGGTGCCTCCTGTTTTTAATTTGGTTACTTTTGTAGAACCCTTTGGTTCTTGCATTATTCATCATCTCCAACCGTTTTCCATAATTAATGAAAGTAAGTAAATATTTGAGACATTGTCCTCTATGTAGTGTATGGCGTCAAGTTCATGAACCAATTTTTCATGGACTCACAACACTATTTAAATTACCTTTTACTATTCATTCTCTCCCTGAATCATGGTTCATTCCTCTTCAACTAGATATAACATCCAATATCCAATCTGGTTGCTCCCGCCTTCTACTAGGCCTTTTTGGCACCCTGCATGACTGCCTCGCCCCACGGCTGTGGCTGAATCTGACCTACACACCGACTAGGGTAAGCTTTGGAGGGTGGTAGGGGGGACCTCTCCCTTCTTCTTTCCATCAGGGAAGGAGGGGCATAAGCATTTCCCCTGGGTTTGGTAACTAATAGAACTCTCCCGGTCTTCTCTATAAGAATTTTGTCCCCTTTTCTATTCTTTTCTATCCAAATGGGTCTAACTTTCTATCTTACCGAGTACTGAATGGAACTAATCATGATACTTTCTCTACTAGACATACCAATTACGTAAAGTAGACGCACCCTGAGGAAGCCATTGTTATGGCGAAACATGTCGGAACAGTCTACTAAGACTCACCTAGTCCATCTCAGGTCACTTTACTCACACTAAGTGTGAATTGCACCCCTAAAATTTCATGTGTACAACCTGAATTTATTGTCAACTTTGTACTGTTTTCTATATCAATGATTACTTGTCGTTGTAAATGAAAATTTTAATCCTTTGTCAAGACTTACACAACTGAGTCTTGCTTATAAAAATAATACATTGTCAATTTTTTGTGTATTCATATATATATTTTTTTCTTCTTTTTTGTACTTATGCAATTTTTCTATATGTAATAAAAACCGTTTTATCAATTAACAAGTATTATGAGCATTGAACTGTGAGTGCACCCCGACTCTTCTATGTTATTCTCGCACCGCTATAATCCCTAATCCACTACCCCCTCCACACTGATACTTTTATATCAAGGGATGAGGTGCTGTATTATATAATGGACCCTCTCTGCCTTTTTGTATATCACTTTCTGTCCCGGGTGTTTCAATACACCAGCCCTTGACAGATGGTCCTTAATTAATTCTATCATATTTAAACTATTTTTCTTTGGGGGATACACACAGTTCACTCGCTCTTCTTAAAAAATACTTACTCAGGTAAAAACTCTAGAAATATACTGTAATGAACTGTTAATTAATTGTCTATAAAATTGATAACAAATATCTGTTTATCATTGAGAGCTTTACAACGCTTTGGCGCATGATGGTTGACCTCACCGGGGAGGCATGGAAGGGATTGATGACCAAAATACAACAATCCCAGAATACCACCAATATTTCTGATGCCGATCTAGATCGTGACTTTATGCGACTCCAACGTCTCTTGGAAAAAAAGGTACGAATATACTGGCACAAAACGTATTTTGAAAAATATGTTGAACATCAAATTGTCCCTTGGGGACTACGAATTCAAATTTTCCCTAATGTGAAAAAAGTGAATGATGTTCTTAAATCCTCTTGGGAATTTAATCTTCAGACCTGCTCATTTGGTATGATATCCATACTATGTAAACAGTATGAATGTGAACTTGACCAACTCGATACCTCGGTCTCTGATTGGTATGAAAATCATATTTTATGTCTATCGTCCCCCCGTTTTGCCCACAAGGATAAAAACCTACGGGCACATATTGAGGAATACACTTTAAACATCATCAGCAATAAAGAAAATAAATTTCTAAGGGACAAATCTGCTCATCAAAATGGCTATGCCTATAAATGGGACAATCCCACTTTTCCCAGAGCACCGACAAAATCATCTAACTTTCAACCATCTAAGAACAATACTGACCCACCTAGTACTTCATCCAACTCCTTTAGCTCAAGCACAACCTACCACGAACTCTCTCAGGACCCCATCACTAAAAAACGTAAGAATGATCAACATATTCCATCCTCAGAACTAATTAAACGAGCCCTAAGTACGAGTACCTTAACTAGACCTTCCAGCACTCGTCCAAAAACTTCCAATATCTCTACTCCCTATCTCAAAAACCAATCTTCTTCTTCAAACGTACCTCCACCAACCACACATTTGTGTGTCTTGGATTCTTCCAATTTCTCTACCCCTGCACTTGCATCACCCATTAGAAGAGCTAGTGAACCTTGTTTACCTACTATGTTCCCTATACCTTCTCAGGAACTAAAACTGGCACCTATTTTTTTAGGCCAGAACCAAGACCTACCTTTAACACCGACATAACCTCCCAGACCATCAAAGAACCGATTGCAACAACGAATCTTGATGTTGTAAACCTCTCATCCACTCCTTTAACACTACCCCAGATCCAAGTTTTACAACTGGGTCTTACCTTTTGCCCCTCCACAGACCTCGACTGTTTTCAACTAGTGAAAGATCTCCATCTCTTTGCGAGAAAATTACTGTATAAAACAATCTATCATTCTAAAACTATATCTACCCAGATGGCCAACACAGATAATACTGTCCCAACTTTAGCAGAAATTCAAGCCCTTGAGGACCTAATGACCCTCCTAGACGAAGCTGACCCAACTGATGACGATCTCTTGGACAACACACAAAACGAACCTACTACCCCGGTCCCTACATTCGCCTGTCCCACTCCCTTTAAACCCAAATCCAGAAATTTCCCCTCACTAACCACGAATCCCGCCATTTGGGCATTTGTGGAACAAACTACCAAGGAATTAAAAAAACTTAATTTAGATGAATCAGGTATGTCAAACCTTACCAAGGCACAACAGAAAGCTCTTAAATCCCTTCAGTCCAATCGAAATATAGTCATTAAACCCTCCGACAAAGGAGGAAACGTGGTTGTCATGGATGTCCTGGCTTACATGAATATGTGCCACGACATCCTTGACAACCACGATTGGTACAGACCCATCTGTCCCACTAGAATCAAGTCCTATATTTTAGATTACCAAAATCTAATTTTTCACGCAACTAAAAAGGGAACTATAGATACCAACACTTGGAAATTCTTACATGTAACTCAACCCAAAACTCCAACCTTTTACTCTCTTCCTAAACTTCACAAATCAATAAAAAAACCTCCGGGCAGACCTATTGTTTCAGGCTGTGAAGGGCTCACAGAAAAAGCTAGTGAACTCGTAGACAAACATCTCGCCCCATTAGTGTCTGCACTTCCTTCATATATTAAGGATACCATTCACCTATTACGTGTCCTTGAAAATCAGCAGCTACCTGCAAATTCATATCTTGTTGCGCTAGATGTTGAATGTCTCTACAACGCCATACCCCACGAAAGAGGAGTGGAAGTTGTAGCTAAACAACTAGAATGCCTTGGTCCCAATGCACAACAATACAATAACTTTGTTTTATCTCTGCTTAAGTTTATCTTGACCAGAAATTATTTTACCTTTGGATCTTCCCACTACCTCCAGATACAGGGCGTAGCAATGGGCACTAAATGTGCCCCTTCCTACGCCAATCTGTATCTGGGGGGGTGGGAAAAGGACATTCTTTTGGACCCGGAGATGAGGTGCTTTACCCAGCACATCATCTCATGGATGAGATACATCGATGATATCTTAATCTTCTGGACTGGTACTTAAAAGAAGGAGAGAGAGACGGCGCCCTCTAAGTGCAGCAAGTTAAAGACGATTTAATGTAAAAAAGAGGATTAAGAACACTCACACTTTAACAGTGTCATAAAGGCATATCTGTGGTTTAGATGGTCTTCCGTTTTTGGATCCCGGATAGGTGGATGTCATCAAGGCAGCTATCAGGTGTAATCGTCCTGTGTTGTCCAGTGCAGATCCGGTGGCGCTGTGGGTTCTCGGTGCCTCCGGATGTCAGGACAGCAGGCTGTGCGGACAGTGAATAGCTGGGTGTTGAGCGGCGACGTTGTTGCAGCGAACACTTCCGGGTACGGGTCAGGTGGGCGGCGCTTCGGGGCATGCATGCCCCTTCATCAGGCTTCTGTTATGGCCATATTGGAGATGGGCATATTATACCCTCAGTGGGGGGTGGCTATAGACCGGATAGGAGGACAAACGGAGGGGGCGGGGCCAAGCGAAGGAAGGAATAGTTACTATGGGAACCGGGCCGGCAAATTAAATAGGGAGAAATATATTTTAGATTGAACTGGAGAGGGCCATGTAAACGAGCGGGTTATAAGGCGGGATATGTATGGGGATAGGTGGGTATGTATTGAGACGAAGTAAAGTGAGGAATTGGGTGTTTAAAAACAATGTAGTGTGAAATTTTATTTAAGTTCCATGGCTGTATTGGTTAGATGTTACAGGGGCAAAAGAGCGGTGATAGAGTAATTATATAGGAGATAAGAACATACAAAGATATATATATAACGAAATGTATGTAAACTATATAAATAAAAGAATTGTCAGTAAAAGATTAATATACATGTATATATAAGTATTAAGGTATTAAAATATTAAGGTACCTGCAAACCTGCCATAGGGGGGTATTATTGGATGATGAGGTGTGTAAACAGATGTATAAATGGCAGTAAAACACATGAGTGATACTAACGACTATGTGCTATATATTATATACTTACGACCAATTTGAATCATTATGTGTGGGCGACATGAGGAGATCTATATATATATAGAAAATAAAATAAATTAAAAAGAGAACGTTATACATTATCATGTGGTGTTATTTAGTACTTGCATAATAATTAGCTAACAGATTGAGTAAAATGGTGGGGGAAATAAAGGGAGGGGGGGGGGGGGGGGTTTTTTATTATTTTATATATTTATGGGGGGGGGGAGAGAGCGGGGGGGGGGGGGTGGGGGGGGGGGGGGGGGGGGGGGGGGGGGGGGGGGGGGGGGGGGGGGGGGGGGGGGGGGGGGGGGGGGGGGGGGGGGGGGGGGGGGGGGGGGGGGGGGGGGGGGGGGGGGGGGGGGGGGGGGGGGGGGGGGGGGGGGGGGGGGGGGGGGGGGGGGGGGGGGGGGGGGGGGGGGGGGGGGGGGGGGGGGGGGGGGGGGGGGGGGGGGGGGGGGGGGCGGTGGAGGGGGGGGGGGGGGGCGGAAAGTAGAGTAGGGGAAGGTTGGGGATACATCCAACTTGATCCCACAAACATTAGAACATCCCGCATCGTCATCATCCTCTCATGCCAATTTACCCATGGCACCCACCAACAACCCTACCACTTCTACCAGTAACATCATTACCTCTCCTTCTTTTTTAGTGCTCACCCCCCTACACTGCCCAAAAAGAAAGCTCATAGACGAGGCAGAAGAGGGGGGAGACACAGACACAAAGAGGAAGGACAAGTTGCGCAAACTGTAAAAATTTTTAACCTTTCAGATCATACCCTTACACAATCAGAACAATCCCTACTGGCACGTGGGCTTACCTTTGCCCCTACAGCATCCCCAAACCCGTTCACATTATTCTTAGACCTCAATAGATTCGTCAGAAACATTACAGTTAAACGGTTTTTCAATATCCAGGCCCACAAAAAGAACCCAACAATTCCCAATAATAATAGTAACTCCTCCATATATAATACCTCCATTGAGGACACTTCCACACTAGGACCAGCAGAACTTCAGGCCCTAGATCAGCTAGAAGACCTATACACGGACGACTTTATTGAGTTACTCACACAACACCTCCCTACCTCTCCTCCTATCCAACACACCACCTTCAAACCCAAATCCATTTTCTATCCCACATTTCCAAAGGACCCTATGTCCAAACCTTCTACCAAGTTGTCTATGCTGACATACTCAAGATGTGTGAATCATCAAACTCCAAAACACATCGACAGTCCAACCTAACCTCAGCAGAACAAACATCACTCAAAACACTTACTGACAATAAAACACTAGCTATCAAGCTAGCTGACAAAGGTGGCGGCATTGTCGTCCAAAACCGTACAGACTACTTGCTAGAATCCGCCAGACTTCTATCAGACAGCACTACATACAAAAAACTCTCAAGAGACCCGCTACCTGAATTTATTATTGAAGCCCACGATATAATTAACCAAGCGGCCGCAGACGGAATCCTGACAGCACCTGAGACCGCATTCCTCAAACATGACTTCTACCAAAGGCCATACTTTTACCATTTACCCAAGATACACAAAAATCCCACACATCCGCCCGGCAGACCCATTGTAGCAGCAATGGAAAGCGTGACCAGCTATTTCTCCATTTACTTAGACCATTTTCTACAAAACATTGTACAAAACTTACCTTCATATATCAAAGACAGCATTCAGTTACTCTCCACATTACAACACTACTCCTGGGAACCCACTTACCGTTGGCTCTCGCTAGATGTCGTTTCACTGTACACTTCCATCCCTCACAATATTGGCATTCAAGCTGTACAACATTTTCTCCATAATGATCCACTCCTTAATCCACGTCAGAGCTCATTCCTACTGGAAATCCTGAAATTTTGTCTAACACACAATTACTTTGAAGCAAATGGAGAGTTTTATATTCAGACACAAGGCACAGCTATGGGGGCCAATTTTGCCCCCAGCTATGCCAACCTCACCATGGGTCTATGGGAACTAAAACATATACAAAACAATAACCCATACGCAGAAAACATCATATTCTATGGCCGCTACATCGACGATGTAGTAATCATCTGGGACGGTCCAGATACCCTCATTCCTCCATTTGTACAACACTGTAATAACAATACTATGGGCCTATCCTTCACCTCTGTAACAGACGATAATAAACTGGCTTTTTTAGACTTAGAACTTTTCCACCAAAACACTACAATATGCGCTCAAAATTTCACCAAACCAACCTCCGGAAATTCATATTTACACTTCAACAGCTGCCACCACCCACGATGGGTTAAAAACATCCCCAAAAGTCAATTCTGCCGACTAAAGCATAACTGCACAAGACTACAAGACTACGACACACACGGCAAACAGCTAAAAATCAAGTTTAAAGAAAAGGGCTACCCTGACCAGATTATAGATGAGGCTTTTAGCCATTATCATCATGACAATACCATGACCACCACTCACACCGAAAAAAACATCTCTACCAATACCACCCAACCCATGAGATTCATCACTAAATTTCACAATCGTTTCAAGAAAATGGAAAACATTCTCAAAAAACATTGGTCCATCCTGCGGGAAGACCCACATTTAAAACATACTTTACCAGACAGACCTTTAGTGACATATAGAAAAGCAAGAAACATCAAATCTCAAATAGCACCCAGTAAAATCTCATCAACACGTCCATCTGCCAGCACATCATTGACATTCTTTAATATTAAAGGTATGTACCAATGCAAGAAACCCCTGTGCCTCACCTGCTCCCACGTGACCCATAGACAAAAAGATTTCTATCACAAAGGAAAACAATACATTATCCCCGATTTCTTCAATTGTAGTTCCAATTATGTCATTTATTGCCTTTCTTGTCCCTGCGGCCTACTATATGTCGGTCGCACCATAAGAGCCCTCCGTAAAAGATTCGGCGAGCACCGCAACTTGGTAGAAAAAGGTAAAGACAAACACAGCGTACCCAGACACTTCAAGGAACATCATGAACAGAGCTCATTGGGCCTATGTGTCTGGGTACTGGAATCCATCTCCAACCTTCTCCCTACCGCAGAGCGATACAAGCGCCTATGCGAGAGGGAGAATTATTGGATATACAAACTAGACACTTTATCGCCCGGGGGCCTAAACGAGGGGATTGAAATCAACATCCTCCTCTGAATTTTCATTCCTGGTACAGTTCCCCGTACGTCGCAGACACCTTGCGATACCACCTCTATATGATCATGACTATGGCCCCTATATTCAGTTCTGTTTATAAGATATTTATGTGTATGTATAGTAATCTCTTCGTATACGTGTATGTTATATATATGTATATTTATGTGCTCTTCACTTGTATGTGTCCCTATATATATATATAGCATAGATACGAAGTTTCACATGTATTCCCATATGGGTGTCCATATACACTGTTAATGTTTATCTATATGCTGATCGGCAGACAATTCTTGTACTTCTAAGCATACAGTAATGTTTCCTTATCATCTCCTCCCGTGCCACCTACCAGTTTTTTCGCACCCCCTAAATACATAATTCCCCTACTCTTTTTTTTGCCTTTTTTTTTTTTTTTGAGGTCTACCTTTTTTTTTTTTTTTTTCCTACGTTTTTTTTTTTTTCCCCCCTTCTCTTCTTTTTTTTTTCTTTTTTTTCCCATCTTCCCCATAGCCCTCCATCTTCCAAAATAGGGAAAACCCTCCAGCTATCCTTCTCCGAATATACCCACCACTCACATACTATCACCTCTTCCCCCCCCCCCCCTCCCTCCCCCATTCCCTCATTTCCCCCTCCCCCCACCCCCCCATAAAAAACCTCCTTTCCCCCTCCCCTCTTTCATTTTTTCCCCCTTCTCTTCCCCCCCCCCCCCTTTTCCCCAACCTTCCCCTACTCTACTTTCCGCCCCCCCCCCCCCCCTCCAAACCCCCCCCCCCCCCCCCCCGCTCTCTCTCCCTCCCCAAAATATATAAAAATAATAAATTTTTTTTTTTTTTTATTTTTTTTTTTTTTTTTTTTTTTTTTTTTTTTTTTTTTTTTTGTTTTTTTTATTTTTTTTTGTTTTTTTTTTTTTTTTTTTTTTTTTTTTGTTTTTTTTTTTTTATTTTTTTTTTTTTTTTTTTTATTTTTCTTTTTTTTTTTATTTTTTTTTTTTTTTTTTTTTTTTTTTTTTTTTTTTTTTTTTTTTTTTTTTTTTTTTTTTTTTTTTTTTTTTTTTTTTTTTTTTTTTTTTTTTTTTTTCTTTTTATTTTTTTTTTTTTTTTTTTTTTTTTTTTTTTTTGTTTTTTTTTTTTTTTTTTTTTTTTTTTTTTTTTTTTTTTTTTTTTTTTTTTTTTTTTTTTTTTTTTTTTTTTTTTTTTTTTTTTTTTTTTTTTTTTTTTTTTTGGTTTTTTTTTCTTTTTTTTTTTTTTTTTGTTTTTTTTTTTTTTTTTTTTTTTTTTTTTTTTTTTTTTTTTTTTGTTTTTTTTTATTTTTTTTTTTTTTTTTTTTTTTTTTTTTTTTTTTTATTTTTTTTTTTTTTTTTGTTTTTTTTTTTTTTTTTTTTTTTTATTTTCTTTTTTTTTTTTATTTTTCTTTTTTTTTTTTTTTTATTTTTTTTTTTCTTTTTTTGCTACCCCCCCCCCCCCTCGTTTTTTTTTTTCTCTTCTCTTTTCTTTTTTTTTTTTTTATTTCCCCCACCATTTTACTCAATCTGTTAGCTAATTATTATGCAAGTACTAAATAACACCACATGATAATGTATAACGTTCTCTTTTTAATTTATTTTATTTTCTATATATATATAGATCTCCTCATGTCGCCCACACATAATGATTCAAATTGGTCGTAAGTATATAATATATAGCACATAGTCGTTAGTATCACTCATGTGTTTTACTGCCATTTATACATCTGTTTACACACCTCATCATCCAATAATACCCCCCTATGGCAGGTTTGCAGGTACCTTAATATTTTAATACCTTAATACTTATATATACATGTATATTAATCTTTTACTGACAATTCTTTTATTTATATAGTTTACATACATTTTGTTATATATATATCTTTGTATGTTCTTATCTCCTATATAATTACTCTATCACCGCTCTTTTGCCCCTGTAACATCTAACCAATACAGCCATGGAACTTAAATATAATTTCACACTACATTGTTTTTAAACACCCAATTCCTCACTTCACTTCGTCTCAATACATACCCACCTATCCCCATACATATCCCGCCTTATAACCCGCTCGTTTACATGGCCCTCTCCAGTTCAATCTAAAATATATTTCTCCCTATTTACTTTGCCGGCCCGGTTCCCATAGTAACTATTCCTTCCTTCGCTTGGCCCCGCCCCCTCCGTTTGTCCTCCTATCCGGTCTATAGCCACCCCCCACTGAGGGTATAATATGCCCATCTCCAATATGGCCATAACAGAAGCCTGATGAAGGGGCATGCATGCCCCGAAGCGCCGCCCACCTGACCCGTACCCGGAAGTGTTCGCTGCAACAACGTCGCCGCTCAACACCCAGCTATTCACTGTCCGCACAGCCTGCTGTCCTGACATCCGGAGGCACCGAGAACCCACAGCGCCACCGGATCTGCACTGGACAACACAGGACGATTACACCTGATAGCTGCCTTGATGACATCCACCTATCCGGGATCCAAAAACGGAAGACCATCTAAACCACAGATATGCCTTTATGACACTGTTAAAGTGTGAGTGTTCTTAATCCTCTTTTTTACATTAAATCGTCTTTAACTTGCTGCACTTAGAGGGCGCCGTCTCTCTCTCCTTCTTTTATTTTATTTCAGAAGCTCCTTCTTGCTTTTATGGACTGGCAGCCCCCTCATGCCCAGCAAATATGTTTTAAATCCCAGTATGTGTACCTGGACTAATATTTAATTCTTGTACTAACACATACGTTATTTTCCCCTTCACCAAGATTTACCGTTTCCCCCCCCCCCCCCCACAGCCATATGCTAGATGTATTGTAAAAGCTATTTACCTATGTGCGCCATACAAATCCCCATTGTTTGGACTGGTACTTATCCAGACCTACAACGTTTTTTCGATAAAATTTCCATCAATACCTATAACCTTAAATTCTCTTTGGAGTATAGCCAACAAATGATTACTTTTCTTGATCTTACTATAACTATCAATAGCGAAGGTAAACTATACTCCTCGCTATACAGAAAAGCCTCGGCTGGCAATACCATATTGCATGCATCTAGCTCTCACCCCAAAAACCTTCTAAAAAGTATACCGTACAGCCAATATTTGCGAATAAGAAGAAATTGTACCAATGATAAAGACTTTTACCAAGCATCTTATGAACTATATCGAAGATTGAAATCTAGAGGCTACAGCCATAATTTACTTAAACAATCATTTAATAGAGTTAAACGTTTGGAACGAAAGGAACTAATCTTCAGGGACAAAAATCTTCAACTAAACCAACCTGTACGTCTCATTACTCAATACTCCAATCAGTCAGTCCAAGTTAGGAATACTATAAATACATTTTGGCCCTACTATCATCGGACCCCATAGTAGGACAGTATGTAAAAACATACCCAGAAATCACCTACCGGCGACCATTATCCCTTAGCGATAAACTCACCTCCAGTCACTTTTATGCTCCAGATGACCGAAAAAAAAATGGATCAATCTGGTACTTTTTCCTGTGGACATTGTGAATCATGTATGTTCCTGTCCAATTCCATTAACACCTTATTACCAAATGGGAATCTACACAAGCCCAAACATCGGGTTACGTGTAACACTGTAGGAGTCATTTATCTAGCCACCTGCCGTTGTGGATGTTTTTATGTCGGAAAAACAAAGAGAGCTTTCTCCATCCGCATACAGGACCATATAAAACCTCTATCCAAAAAGAAAATCTCAACAGCGATAAATCGTCATGTAGCTCAAAAACACAATTTCGACCCCACTACAATGCTATTTTCTGCCCTAGAACATTTACCCCTCAATATACGCGGAGGGGACATTGACAATCGCCTCCTCCAACTCGAAACTAGGTGGATATACACCTTAGATGCCACCAGATACCCAGGTATGAACGAGTACATCAGCTTCAAATCCTTCCTTTAACATCTATCATCATATTCGTTCCCAATACAAACCAACTTTTAGGGGTAAAAAATGTTCCCCTCTTTGGGGTCTCGCCCGGTGGGGTCCCCACCATCATGCGCCAAAGCCTGCTCCGTTTCTTTTCTTATTGTGTTTTGTAAAATACCTTAGCTGCTCATTCATAATTAATGTATTTTGTTTCTTAATATATATAGAAACTATTCTAAAACCTTACTAATTACACTGTATGGGTATTGAGTCCTGACTGTATATTATATTTTTTTTATTTTCTTTTTGTGAAACTGCCCCTGACTTCTTTAATAGACGCTTGACCAATTTCAATTTGGCCTGACATGTCTAGATCCCTTTTGTATCTTTGTTTAAACTTCACTCTGCTTATATAGATCTAATCAGCTAACATTCCTAACTAGCTACAATCAAAACATGCTTAAATCCCATTTATTTGGTATTGATAGCCCTTAGGTAGAGTTTCTGACCGGTGAGAATATTTTCTATTTTTCCAACCCACAGGAATGCCTTTAATGTATAGCCCCTACTGGCCTCGGTCCATCATGCCCCTCTCACTTTTCCCTCTTCCTTTTTCCCTCCCAAGTGCCCTTTTACCATCGTTCGGCTGCCTAGGTTCGGCCGCCTCCTGGGGGCGGACATGTCTCGCTTTGGGCCAGCCTTCCTGCCTAGTATGGACACCCGAGGGCGGACTTTACAAGCCCGCCCACCTCTAGCCTCTGCCATCTATTCGCCGTTATACGGCGATTACGTCATCACGCTCGCTGCGCGCCCACCGCCGGGAACTATGGTCATTGTAGGCTCCCGGCGGAGGCGCACTGTGCGTATGCGCTCAGGCTCTTCTGTCCACTGATCAAGGGGCGGCCCCACGCCCCCTCGATCTGGAAGGCGGTATAAAAACCAGCCTGCTGCTTCAGTCCATCACAGGACTCTGGAGGCACCTGACGCACTACACCTGTCTGCATTCAAGTAAGCAACTCAATCTCCTTTCTGTTCCCCATTGGTATTCCTCTCAATCTATTTGATACCTAAGAGGGCTATTTGAACATTATCTCTTCGCAGCATTTTTCGGATTTTTGACTGATTGGACACCTCTTCTTTCCTCCCTTATTTTAAGGGTGCCTGTAATCGCATATTATAAGCAGAACGGGGCTGTGTACCTTACACTCTAAAGACAGGTATTTGCTCATCTTTTCACATAACCTTATCAAATTTACGGTCCTTTCCCCCCCCCCCCCCCCCTAATATCCTGCACAATAACGCAACTCCTTGCTTATCTACTGTTTTCTCAGGTGCCTCCTGTTTTTAATTTGGTTACTTTTGTAGAACCCTTTGGTTCTTGCATTATTCATCATCTCCAACCGTTTTCCATAATTAATGAAAGTAAGTAAATATTTGAGACATTGTCCTCTATGTAGTGTATGGCGTCAAGTTCATGAACCAATTTTTCATGGACTCACAACACTATTTAAATTACCTTTTACTATTCATTCTCTCCCTGAATCATGGTTCATTCCTCTTCAACTAGATATAACATCCAATATCCAATCTGGTTGCTCCCGCCTTCTACTAGGCCTTTTTGGCACCCTGCATGACTGCCTCGCCCCACGGCTGTGGCTGAATCTGACCTACACACCGACTAGGGTAAGCTTTGGAGGGTGGTAGGGGGGACCTCTCCCTTCTTCTTTCCATCAGGGAAGGAGGGGCATAAGCATTTCCCCTGGGTTTGGTAACTAATAGAACTCTCCCGGTCTTCTCTATAAGAATTTTGTCCCCTTTTCTATTCTTTTCTATCCAAATGGGTCTAACTTTCTATCTTACCGAGTACTGAATGGAACTAATCATGATACTTTCTCTACTAGACATACCAATTACGTAAAGTAGACGCACCCTGAGGAAGCCATTGTTATGGCGAAACATGTCGGAACAGTCTACTAAGACTCACCTAGTCCATCTCAGGTCACTTTACTCACACTAAGTGTGAATTGCACCCCTAAAATTTCATGTGTACAACCTGAATTTATTGTCAACTTTGTACTGTTTTCTATATCAATGATTACTTGTCGTTGTAAATGAAAATTTTAATCCTTTGTCAAGACTTACACAACTGAGTCTTGCTTATAAAAATAATACATTGTCATTTTTTTGTGTATTCATATATATATTTTTTTCTTCTTTTTTGTACTTATGCAATTTTTCTATATGTAATAAAAACCGTTTTATCAATTAACAAGTATTATGAGCATTGAACTGTGAGTGCACCCCGACTCTTCTATGTTATTCTCGCACCGCTATAATCCCTAATCCACTACCCCCTCCACACTGATACTTTTATATCAAGGGATGAGGTGCTGTATTATATAATGGACCCTCTCTGCCTTTTTGTATATCACTATGTGCTTATTACCATTATGGGGTTGGTTTACTAAAACTGGAGAGCGCTAAATCTGGTGCAGCTGTGCATGGTAGCCAATCAGCTTCTAACATCAATTTGTTCCATTAAGCTTTGACAAAAAAAAAAACCTTGCAGCTTACTGGTTTCTATGTAGAGCTGCACTCTCCAGCTTTAGTAAATAGACCCCTATGTGTGATTGCAATTTTAGCTGGAACAGCCCATTGGTACAGGATGTGGTGGTTGCGCAGAGCCTTTGTGACTATGTTGAGTTACCTGCGGTGTGTGTTGCAGGGTGTGTTGTGACAAATCTACAAAGAGCTGTAGCTGTGAGTATGGATCAGGCAGGGTGCCCATTGATCTTGCTTTCTGCATTAGTTGTTCTTTAACATAGTAAAAATGGATGCAGAATATTACATCCCTGGGAACTGATTTGGATAGAAAGGGAGGTTTCTGAAAAAAAATTTAAAAGCCCTATAATGCCACAAACGGCAGTCATGTGGCATGGGGACTTTGCTCCCCACCACACTGAGACAAGGAGCAAGAACAATCAGAAAGGTCGAAGCTGCAGATGTATGCGCTGATGTCACTTCTGAAAGTTACATTGATTTCCCTTGGCTTCACAGAGTTCATTGGTGCCGTCTTGTGATCAAATAAAGATCTGCAAATACATAAACTGCAGCTTACCAATAATAAAGACCATTTTTAATAATCATAAAATGATAATCATTCTTCCCATGGTGGAGGTGGAGTTTGTGTAGATGCACAGCCAACTATTCATCCCTGCTGGAGCCTCCCTAAAAGCTGTCATCCAATCATGTGTGGAGGAGAGCAGGGAAGAGGGAGGAGATGTCATTCTACATGCTGAAGCCACACCTCAAGCTGATGAAAATAGCCAAATTGATCAAATAAGAGATTCTATGTTGGGTTTTACTGAAGTATAGGCAATTAGATCTATCTAGACTCATCTTCCATTCTTTGTTATACATTGGGGACTAAAGGAAAAAATCTAATTTGGGAAACAGCTCAAGTTATCTTTAATCCAGTGTGACTAATATAAGAATTTCACGTGTAGCACCCTCTAGTGTGCTAGGAGTGTAAGGAGTTTTTTTTAGAGTAGGTACATTTCCAGGCTTGGCTGGCAGCCAAGCCTGTGTGTGTTTTTCTTCAGAGTCAGGGTTGAGTGACTCAGGCAGAGCTGGTGACTCATAGGCAGCATCACCGAGACCTCCCACTTCTTTCCAGATCATGCTGGAATCTTCTGGAAGGGAAGGAGAGGAGGTAAGGTGGAGCTGCCTGGAGTATTCTGAGGAGCCCTGACCAATCCCCAACCTGGATTGGCAGAGGGCAGGCCCCCTAAATACTCAGGGTCACCCCGGTTGGGAGAAAGAAAAAAGTCCTGGACGGCCGCACACCGCTGAGGGCATCTTTATTGATATAGTAAAATCCAATACAGTCACTTCATGTGCAAAAGAAACAGGGGAAAGCAGCTAATGCATTTCACACCATGTAGTTGGTGCTTAATCATAGCCCAGCTGGTTCGGGGTGGAAGCTGGAGATGGAGTGCTAGGCTGTCATGGCCTTTGTGGGGGCTCCCCAGTCTGGGGGGGTGACCTTGGGCCTGGGCTCAGGTGCAGACCAAGGTGTCCTGGACAGGAGACACAGGAGCAAAGAGAGGACAGCAGGAGTGCACTGCCAGGCAAGTATCCAGGGAGGAACAACAGGTTGCAGCCAGGAGGGCTGGTGAGTGACACACAGTCAGGAGGACTGGGAGGCATGCCTGAATGGACTGGAAGATTGCAGTTTGGGATAGGTGCAGAGCCAGTGGAGTGGACTGTGGTGGCACAGGCAGTGGAGAGAGGCAGCTGCAGCCAGGATGGCTGGCAGGGCCTGAAGAGGTGGTACTGGGATCAGTAGCAACGTGGGACGGCTAGAATTGGGAGTACCTTAATTTTTGCTACACCTAACATCCAACATGCCAGCTGGTCCTGAAAGTGAGGAACCAAGTTTGTGCTGGAGTGAGATCAGCAATCAAGTGATGGAGGAAGAAAGAAGATTGTATATACTGGAGATGTATATAGTTTCAGTCCCTACATTGTCTTTTGATCTTCTGGGCATCTCATATCTACCCTATCCCCATCCAAGTTAAATTCCCCCAATAAAAATACCAAAACAAAGTGCATGGACTGTTTTCTGTCTGGGAGTGACTGAAACATTATGTGCCTGGCTGGGCAGGGTGACAGACAGAACACAACTACTAGCAGCCCCTACGAGGGAACTGCTACACACACTACACATGACCAGGAGCTGGATACAAAAAGCTTATATAAACTTGATAGAATTTACATTTGTACTTGGCCTTTACTGCGGTATGTAGCCTTGCCTTACATTTACATACTGAAAATGTAAGACACGTGAATGGTTTATTAGTACATTTCCATTGTACAACTGATAAGTAGATAACTTTTTGTTTGTCTAATTATAATGCATGCTGTGTACGGATTGTAAAGGAGAAGGTGTGGCTTTTCTGCAATAAATATTTAGCAAGCCAGAACAAAGTCTGCTATCTTTTTCCAGATGTTTTCTTGTGTTGGCATATTATCTGTGGACAAAACAATATCACCTTCACCTACTGTAGCCATATTTTCTGTATAGATGTATGGAGAACAGATCATAGCCAGGATCTCACATGGCCATCAAGTATTATTGCATAAAGGACCAGGATATAGCCGTGTACAATGAAAGGAGGATGGTGTAGGCAAAAGGAATGTGTATATACAGTAAAACAATAATGCTATTCTTACATCGCTCTCTCATCCTTCAACTCTGCTTGTTTACATACGTTATTAATTATCTCGTTACACAGCCAAAGAGATGATTATTTTATTGATGCTCATTTTAAATTGTTGTATAGAGTCTAATAATTCCCACACAAGTCAATTTAACATATTAAAACCATAGTAGTAAAACAGGTCTCCTAACCATTCTGAATATAACTCACTAAAATCTGTTTAGTTGGCTTGGGTTACTGCTGTTCTGTTTTGTGTGTTGTCTCCCTGTAAAGACTGTTTGCATGAGGAAAAACCATAGATGTATTCTGATGATGTATTTTATTAAAGGCTGTACACAGGACACAGAATAAAATGAAAACTTTTAGGCAGACCTATATAAATTTTACAAGCCTGCTTTAATAAATTGTTGATGAGTTGTGACAGTGCAAGGCTCTGTTACTGTGGAAATGGTAAGGAAAAGGACACAGGGTTTGCACATTTGCTGAGTGTAGGACTATGGAGTGTTAATTGGAGGCAGGGGAAACAGCTTTTGCAGTTTTCTCTGGATTTTGGTATTGCCGGATTGGACTCAGTAGTTTGGAGATTTCAAACTGCCTTGGGAGGGAAGAGATCTCTGACCCAGTGTCCAGATTTTGTGGAAGACCAGATAGAGGTGTGCCAAGGTGCACAAGGCCCTTATAATTATGGTCTGGTGAGAGTTGAAGGTGGAGTAGGAGTGGGAGTTGGTGCAGTTGCTGCCATTTGTAGACCTCTGTCAGCAGAGCTAGTGCTGCCTATCAGAGACTGCATCTCTTGTGTGGGGGACTTTTTTTTGTTTTGTTATTGTTGTGAATAGCATGGAGATGGATTATAACACCTATTAGGATCTTATTACTGTCTGTGACCCCATTAGGGAGATTTGCTCTGTTGACCATTATCATGGAAAGTAAAAGAAAATTCCCAGTAGGTGAGGCAAAATACATCAATGTGGTTACTTGGCAGAGACACATAGGCTGAAGCTGATCCTCATTAGCACATCATGGTGGCTGGTCAGGAAAGCAGCATCTTCTTTATCCACTATACATACTTCTCTGGATGGGCACTTTAATACGACTTCACCCCTTCATTTCTGGGGATCATGGAATCTTTGAGCGCCATTCTAAGCTTAGGCTGAGGTCACAGCACAATATCCTGTTATAATATATATAAATATAGTGTATTCCAGGTGCTGCGCTATTGCCTAAATGTGCTCCCTAATGTGCCTTGTCCCCTTAAAAATGTACATAATAACATAAGGGACTGACTATAAAGACCCTTCATAATGAATAAATATCACATGTAGGACAATATGTGACCAAATCAGGCTCAGGGGGTCAGTGGCTGTAGCAGTAGAGAGGTTCACAAATAATCAGCTAGAAATGTACAAGCAGGTGACGCGCCTATCCTAAGGTGCAGGGTATAAGCACTAGCCAAGACCAGAGCTCCTGATGATGAAGATGGGTTTCACTGTGTGTTCAAGCCAGGTCACAGCCCTTTAGATTGGCTAACAAGGAACTAGCAAGCTGGGGGTCAGGTAACAAATGAAGAAGATAAGGAACAAGCAGAAGGCAAGTCGATGCTCTCTGCTCTCAACATACACTGGATTATTCTACTCAACAGAAGTTTATCTAATGATTACCTTCAGTTGAATGGACGCAGCCCACACATGGATCAATATTTGTCAAGTCCCTGCTGAAGCGAACAAATTTTGATCCATTAATGGCCAGCTTTTTCTGTTCTGTCATATCATTATTGTCGATTTTTTGAAAAGCAGTATTTAAGCAAATATAAAACACCTGATGTTGCCAATGTTCCCTATGTAATAAAGCTAAAGAAGGATTGATAAATTTGGCATTAATATATGAACCCAATGAGACTCTCTCAGTGCTGTGTCAATAGGATTATTGCGAAGTGGAAGGTAAGGTATGACCCTTTAAAATGTCTGCTATCTGCCAGGAAGGAAGCTTAGCCTATTACATCTACTTGGCTACCTGTGGCTGGCACTTGATAGAGCCTCATTCAGTCAGCAAAGTGTGCACAGTGCATAGGTAAATCAGATTTAGTCCCTGGTCACTTTAGGCCCCCTAACAGTTTAGCCACTCTAATGGAGCAAAGCATTAAAGAGGAGGAGCAAGAAGCTCAATTCTGCCCGAAAATAGTATTTAATAGTATTTTAAGGCATCTACAAGCATATATTATATATAATATATATATATATTATAGTACGCAGCAGAACTGGACAACTATAAAAAAATTGTGCAACTATTGATGGGCTTTAAACTTTGTTGGTTTAAAGTGGACCTTGCAAGAGAAAGCAAGGTATCATCAATATATAACCCCCCCCCCCCCCCGTACAGACTGCTATGTTATAAAAAGGCAAAAATGTGCCTGGGAATTTAAAAATTTTAATTAGAACATACACTTACCTTAACCCCATCTTCCGTATGGCAAGGTGTGAGGACACTTTTCTTATAATGAGATTTTTGGGGAACTAAGAGTACCCCAAATATCATAAGATAATCCAGGCCAGTGCAAAAGTGTCTTCTCACTAACTTTGTCATATTTATTGTTCCCCATATGGATGGTGATTTCACCCACACCTAGGCACCACAGGAGGTAAGGCAATTACAGGTCCCCACTTTTTTCCTAACAAGTACAATTTGGCTATTCTATTATATAGTATTTTGGACAGAAAAAGAGAGGGCCATGATCTAATAAGCTCACCTTGCTTATTAGGTCCACTTTTAGACAAATAACTCAGTAGCAGGTTGCAAGACTGTGCCGTCTTATTTCATTGTAATAAGGCAGACCATCAATATGCAGACTAAAATTTGTTATAAAACAAAATGTTAGAAATTTAAATCATCAATTACTTGTGAAAAGTAAGCATATCATGTAAAAGAGTAACAACCGAAATAGAATAAACTATGGGGTTGATTTACTAAAACTGGAGAGTGCAAAATCTGGTGCAGCTGTTTATGGTAGCCAATCAGCTTCTAACTTCAGCTTGTTCAATTAAGTTTAGCAAAATCTTTAACCTATTCCAGTCTAATGAGGACCTTCAAGGCCAAAGACAGCTGACATCCTTCAATATGTAGTGGGTTGTGAGGCATAGTGGGTGCAAAGATGGTGAAAGTCATTGGGCGCCAGATACTTCTTGGAGGTTTTATTTCTTTTAACAGTCCTTTTTATATTTTGAAGGGAAAGAGGGTTAGGGCCAGGACACCCTTAAGTAGTTGCAATTTCAATTGACAGACCCGGAAACTTCAATAGGAGGACAGCCATACAGAGAAAGGCCCCAGCAATGTGCCACTTCTGCGCGTGCAGGATTGCTGTCTCCTATGGCAACAGTACTTAACAGTTCCTAACACAAATTTCAACAGTTCTTTCAGCTTCACTACAACGTATACTTGTAGTTCTTCAGCCCCTTGAGCTCCTAGTCTATCACTGGACTCTCTGATTCATTGACTCTGAATCCCTGGAGCTCCTCAAGGCTTTTGCGGTGGTATCTCTCTCAAGCGTCACCCACGCTTCCGTGCTGGGTCCCTAGCTTGGCACTCCAGATACTTGCTTCACCCCTGCTAACCAGCTCGGTCTCTGGTTCGACAAAAGACAAGGCTGCTCTGCAAGCGTCACCTCCGCTAGCTGGGTCCCTGACTTAATATTCGCCTGAAGTTTATTGATTATCCACCGTGCCCATTCGGTGAGAATACTGCTCCAGTACTTGCTTCAGTCACTCACTGTGGTCCCTGGTAAAGGTGGTTGGTCCCTTAGTGGTGACAGCTTCCCTTCTACCTCCGACCATGACAGGTTCTCCAGCCGGCTGAACCGGCAGTCCCAACCCTGTGCTGCCTTTTTACTTCTGGATAGGCCCTCACACAGCCTAGCAGCAAGATGCCCCTGGGATAGGCCCAATCTGTGACCTAGCAGCCCAGGGTGTATGACACACATCCACCCAGACAGCCATCCAGATGGCACAGAACATAGATCACCTGACCTCACCCAAATATATAGGTTCTCCCAGCAGGCCAAGTAATTCAAGAAAACCCCTGCTTATTGGCGGAGATACCCTATATACCCATAACCTGATCTTGGGTTGCCCTTCTCATATCTAGTACCACCAAGTTCCCGGCCACCCAGTGGTAGAAGAGAAAATTGCAACAAAGCCAAACTTAGGGAGAAATCAATAGATCTCTATCAATCAACAGCAGTAGCTACTCCTGACAAGGAATTTGATGAGGAGCTCCCTGACTAAACCTCAGGGCGCTACATATGCTCTGACAAAAAAAAAAAACCTGGAAGCTGATTGGTCCCTCATGCAGTGCTGCCCCAGATTTAGCACGCTCCAGTTTTAGTAAATCAACCCCTGTGTTACCTGTCAAATGCCTATCATTCACATGATGTATTTAGATGACTCACCTATGCCCAAGGGAAGACTTGGGGGCAGGTGGGGCACTTTGAGTTATGTCATTTCTGTAGGCCACAAGAAGCCATCCCTGTGCTGGGGACCAGCTGATTGTGTTCTCCACAAGGCCAAATGTTCCCATTCCTCACCTGCCCATAACAGCAGATGTATGACATTTATGTAACTTTGCCAGGTATCATTTGGTTACCTGTTAGCAGCAATGTCAGCATTGTGACAGCAGCACATTTTTGGCACACGTGGCCAGGACACCTTATGTTAGAAAAAAAAATGTATCCTGATCATAACACCTTTAATTTTCAACATCTTGAAACCTTTAAATAAAACTATTTTTACATTATTAACACATATTCTATTTTTATGTACGGTATTTATATCCTAATCCTTCAGCCCCACCTTTAAAAAAATATCACTGTTAATAGTGTATTCTAAATAATTATCAAGCTATTTAAATTCATGTGATACTTTCTAATTAGGCTTTGCAAAATTAAATAAACAAATTGTTCAGCAGAATATTGATGGCGAAACAGACATCTTATTTTCTGAAATGAGTGTGCCCTCAAGTGTTGAGTATGAGAACTCCTTGTAAACAAACACATTTGAGTATCTGAAATAAACAATGTCCCTGTAAATGTGCAATTTTTATTTTAAATATTTTGGAAATATGTGTGGGCATCTTTAAAGCGTTTTTTTTTTTTTCTTTCTGGCATATAGCTTCATTAACATTACTAACAGGGTAAGTTCATCTTTATCAAAAACACTGCCTAAGCATCATCACAGCATTGTGCTCTCAAATGCTGAGCTCAGAGCTACTGTATATGGGGAAAGAAAGCGCGTGTGAGGGGGTTTGAATCAGAGAGCTCACTCCTGTGATGGTGAAGGTGAGCAGTAACACCAGGCTTCACTTTGGAACATTCTCAGCCAAGTCCTAGAATTATTCCACTCAGGCTTCAGGAGGTATGAAAATGGCCTACATGTATAGCAAGAGTATTTATTTTTATCATTTTGTATATTGTTTTTATCTAGAGATGTCCATTATCTGCATAGGCAGTTTTTTGGTAAAGGTGAACTACACTCAAGTCCTGTTGATTGCTCCTTTAAGTGTAGAAATGTTCCGTGCAGTAAGATAAGCTAGATAAGAGTGGTAACAGGTTCTCCTCACAAAGATAAACATCTGGCGCTGCGGGGGTTAACTTACTTGGCTCAAACATTGCAGTACATAAAAGAAGCCCAGACGGCCCTCCACCCCTTTCTGTCATTTCTTCCATTCAGAAAAGCCCTTGTATTGTTTTCACAGAATGCAACACATTCTCCGACTGAGGATCCTGTCATTCATCCACCAACTCCTCCAGTCACAGAATGTGTTGCTTGTTCACACTATGTGCAAGACCTGCATTTTTCCACACTGGATAAAGCCAGGGCAACGCTAGGGCACATGGAAAACAAATGTTTATGTGTCTACATACTTTATTCACACCACTGTGCTGGTGGAATGTGTAGTGCTGTGTGAGAACACGTCTGCACTTTTTCCACACAGCATGTCACTGCACAGCAGCGCAACACACTATGCTGCTGTGCAGTGACATGATTAAAGTGACAGTAAACAAAATACAGTATACAGTAAACAAAAAAGAAAACAGCAGTGTGATGTGCTGAAACACTCCTGCAAGTGCCAGCATTGCACTAGTCTGTATGGTAAAAGGATATTATTGTGCTGGCTAGCATGAACCTTGCCCAAGAGCTGTATTGTATGGAAATGGGCTTGGCAACACATCTGGAAGAAAAATTTCTGATAATGACACTTCAATATAGTCTATAAAAGATCTGCTTGTTGGTGATCAGGGGTTGGCATAAAGTGGCCAATCCTAATCTACATTACGTACTGTAAAAATTCAATAACAATGCAGTTTTCCTCCATTAATATATTTATTTGATTAAACAAACATAGAAACACATCCAGTAAAATATATACTTCAGACATACTGTTTCGATACAAGTCTATCTTTTTTTTGTATTTACAAATATAAAAACATGCTGTAGGTATGCACAACATTCACACATTCAGTTATCTGGCCTTCAAGGGCATGAACACAAGCTTTAAAAAGGGAATGTATAGTCTTTTCAGCGATTTTATAAAAGGTAACAATTAGTAACAGCTTAACGTAAACAACACTAGCACTGTGCAATGTGTGCTAATGTTTCATAAACCTTGCCTCTATATTTCGTAATAATATGTGCACACAGAACAGCCCTATTGTTAATTATTTGTGCAGCTCTGCTTCTTGCCTTACAGCGTTACACAATAATTTGTCCTTTACAGACCTTTCTTACGATACAAGTCTATGCAATGGAAACCTTATTCTGTTGCCGATATCACATCTCATAAGTTGTTCAGCAGAGAAAAAAGCCAGGCAAAATAATAGAGCTCCCTAAAGTGACTAATCTGCAAATATCTATATTTAATACAATAGTAAACATATGGAAGAAAATGTGGAAGAAACTACCAAAATTAGGTTTAAAACTGTAATAACCTAATGAATGTACTAACTGAAAATACACTATACTTTGCCTTTTCCATTTCCCACACCTAAATTACAAGTATGGTTCCAGGAGGATATTTTTGCACAGACCAACCACCGTCATATATACCATTAGCAGCTTTGTGTCCTTTGAAGTGCAGGTCTCATGTTGGCCATACATGATGCAGTGTAAATATTTGCCAGCACACCATGGATCTTTGCATCTAAACAATGCCTGGCGAATGAGTCCTGCTCGGCTCCCGAAAAGTTCCACTTTTTTTGCTTGTGATGTGCTCATGCTTCAATTAAAAGATTGTTTGGATGCGAAGATCTGTGGTGTGCAGGCAACTATGTTCCAGTTTACAGCTGGCAGTTGCTACAGCACCCATTTGCTTAGAGTTTTTTCCAGGATTGTGTGCGATAGGAATATGGATGGTTACTTATGTTGGCCATACACACATGTACTGTATGGTCACATATTAAGCCTTACTCACACTGAGCATCTAGCCCCCCTGTGTCACAGCCAGGCATTTTATGGGCTCAGGAGGCACAGGTGCTGCCTACAGCCTGGCTGGACATTGTACCAAATGGTACTCATGATAAATGACAAAAATCCTGGAACGTCTTGCACTGGGGCTAAATGGCCAGTGTACATGTAGCATTAGGCTTGTAGAGCACTTTTTTAGATATTTCTCCATTGGAACTATTGGAGTTTCTGATATAAGAGCTGCAGCATTCTGAAAACAAAAAACAGGCAGTCATCTATGCTTTGCAGTTGGGCAGTTTTTCAGGTTCACTTGGTTGTGCAAAAGTTAGCCTCCACAATTACTTGTGTTTAAAATACCTCAGACAGATATTAGACCATGAATAAATAGGTTTCTATAGTGATAGTAGATGTCTCGATCTCAGACCATTTCTCTAAATGGTCAAGAGGCTTCAAGAATTTGCCAAACCATCAGTAAGCACCATCATGAAGAGCAGTAAAGGCTGTACATGCGTAATGTCCATCAGCATGAGAATGATGCTTTGGATTTGCACAGTTATCCTTAGTCAAGTACGTTAAAGGATAGGCACTTATTGATGGATATATCTAATAAGAGGTTACCAAAAATAGCATAGTATTTATATTAATGCATTTTAATAAATACAATTTGCTTTGTATATTTTATCTGTTGCATTTAGTGCCTCTCTGGACACAAACAGAAGGAAGCACTAAAGACATTTTGCGCCAGAGAATATGTAAAAAAAAAATAGGCAAAATATTGTCAAAGTGGTTATTTTTAAATTCAAGTTCTTCACTGGACTTATATATGAACACTTATATACACAGGCACACTGGAATTTTCCGAAGGGCAGCCCCACTTTTCTTTCTGGATTTTTTTTTTCTTTTAAACCACTAAAAAGTATTTATTTTGGTAGTGCTTTTTTGCCTAGGGCAAGAATATTCAGACAAAATTCATTCTTTGGTAGTCAATATGAAAAAAAAAAAAAACACATATGTACAACATATATTCAAAAAATATTTAGTGGAACTATCATACAACAATATAAAAACTTGTGGCAGTTAAAGGAATATTAGAAATATTTTTTTAGAAAACAAAGACAAAAAATATATCATATGCTACTACTATCACAGTTTATATTAGGAAAATATAATTTGAGACAGCAAACATTTAAAAACATGACAATACAAGCTCCTACCACAATGTACAGAATGAAGACATAAATAAGGGCACTTATCTTCACAAAAGACCTAGAGATTCTTATATATTTGCTTTGTTATAAGACTATAATTTACATTGGACATTTTGTTATTTCACTTAATAGTAAAAAGATGAATTTTTGAGGTTGCCTCCTACCCAATTAAAGTCATCAAATCATAGAACATTTATAGGGGGGATTTACTAAGACTGAAGCAGCTGTGCATGGCAACCAATCAGCTTCCAGCTTTCATTTTTAAAGCTTAACTGAACAAGCTGAAGTTAGAAGCTGATTGGAAAAAGATGTAAGACCTAAAAAAGACCTAATAAAACACTAGAAAAACAAATGCAAGAGCTTGTCCTGCGGCTGGTGGACTTTACTGGCACACACACACAAGACTGAAAGCTATTTTTATAAAAGTATCAAATATTTATTAGTACAAATGTTAAAAAGAGCGCTTAGAGAATAGCGTCCACAAAACAAGGTTTAAAACAGTATGTAAAAACTGATTGGTTATATGCACAGCTGCTCCAGGTTCTGTCTGCACCCACTTTAATGAATTCCCACCATAGGTCTTGACCACCAGCTGTTAGACTAGTTAAAGTTTCTCATTTAATTCAAAAGTTGGATTGATATAGTCTCCCATTTCACTTGCTAATGCTAAGTCAGTGGGGACAGCATTGTCTTTCTTGTTCATTGGAGGCCACTCAGAATCTTTGGCCAAAGTTCGGCGTATTTTCTTGTAGGGACTCTTTGATTTGTATTGAGTAAGGCGTTTTATTATGTCCCAAAGCATCCTGTTTTCAATTACAAATACCTGGAAAAGTAAACAGGTATTAAATATAAAAATGCACTCCATGTTATCAAGACCTAAGAGCTTTTCTCAGCTGATTCAAAGTAAAAAAATATACATCTTTAATTGTTAAATTAAAAATGTACTAGGATTTTAATAAGACAAAGAACAATGTATAAAAAGCAGTAACATACAATAACCAATCAAAATGTACCATAGATGTGACAAACTAAACTGATCATGCTTATATTGATATTGTAAATAATTTATAGATATAATATGTAAAACTGCCCATCATGTTAAATTTACAATTGTAAAAAATATATATATACTGTATATGTCCAAAAGTTTTAGGCAGGTGTGAAAAAATGCTGTAAATTAAGAATGCTTTCAGAAATAGAAGTGTTAGTTTATTTTTATCAATTGAAATGGAAAGTAAATGAACAGAAGAGAAATACAAATCAAATCAATATTTGGTGTGACCACCATTTGCCTTCAAAACAGCATCAATTCTTCTAGGTACATTTGCACACAGTTTTCAAAGAACTTTGGCAGGTAGGTTGTTCCAAACATCTTGGGGAACTAACCACAGATTTTCTGTAGATGTAGGCTGCCTCAAATCCTTGTGTCTCTGCAAGTAATGCTGCAGCCAGATATATCAAATGTTGCCTCATCAATCCAGAGTACCTGCTGCCATTTTTCTGCATCATACTTCCTATGTTTTCATGCATAGTTGAGTCGCTTAGCCTTTTTTCTTATGCATGAACATGTAGGAACTGGGGTGCAGAAAAATGGCAGTAAGTGCTCTGAACTGATGAATCAAAATATTTGGCTATAGCAGGAGGCAGTTTGTTCACAAAGGGCTGAAGAGCGGTACAATAATGAGTGTCCACAGGCAACAGTGAAGCATGGTGGAGGTTCCTTGCAAGATTGGGGCAGCATTTCTGCAAATGGAGTTGGAGATTTGGTCAGGATCAATGGTGTCCTCAATGCTAAGAAATACAGGCAGATACTTATCCATAACAAAAACAAACAAAAGATTTCCCAGCACACTTACCAGCCAGCTTGCAAAACAACCAAATTGACCCTGTCTAACCATTCACGTAAAAAATAAAGGGTTAAATTTGCACACATTTTCAAATAGATGCGTAAGCTGTACCGACGCCAAGGCTCCCCTATATACTGTGGTCCTAACTCTATAGTTTTCAGAGTCTCCAAAGCTGGAGAACATATGCCTATCCTTCATGTATTACGATCAGGAAGGTTTTGGATTTGCCCCAAATGTATTCTGCAGTAGGACAAGCAACCTAACTGCCAAGTTCCTTCAAAAACTGTGTGCAAGTGTACCTAGAAGAACTGATGCTGTTTTGAAGGCAAAGGTTTGTCACATCAAATATTTGTTTGGTCTGCATTTTTTTCTTTTGATCATTTACTTTCCATTTTGTTAATTGATGCAATAAAACTATTAACACTTCTATTTCTGAAAACATTCTTAATTTATAGCATTTTTCCCACATCTGCCTAAAACTTTTGCATAGTATTGTGTGTATATATTATATATACATTTTATATATAAACACACACAGACACACACAGTATCTCACAAAAGTGAGTACACCCCTCACATTTTTGTTAAATATTTTATTATATCTTTTCATATGGCAACACTGAGGAAATTACACTTTTCTACAATGTAAAGTACTGAGAGTACAGCTTGTATAACAGTGTACATTTGCTGTCCCCTCAAAATAACAACACACAGTCATTAATGTCCAAATCACTGGCAACAAAAGTGAGAACACCCCTAAGTGAAAATGTCCAAATTGGGCCTAATTAGCCACTTTCCCTCCCCGGTGTCACGTGACTCAATGGTGTTACAAGGTCTCCGGTGTGAATGGGGAGCAGGTGTGTTAAATTTGGTGTTATCGCTCTCACACTGGTCACTGGAAGTTCAACATGGCACCTCATGACAAGGAACTCTCTGAGGATCTGAAAAAAGGAATTGTTGCTCTACATAAAGATGGACTAGGCTATAGGAAGATTGCCAAGACCCTGAAACTGAGCTGCAGCACGGTGGCCAAGACCATACAGTGGTTTAAGAGGAAAGGTTCCACTCAGAACAGCCTCGCCATGGTCTACCAAAGAAGTTGAGTGCGTGTGCTCAGTTTCATATCCAGAGGTTGTCTTTGGGAAATAGACATATGAGTGCTGCCAACATTGCTGCAGAGGTTGAAGGGGTGGGGCGGGGGTAAGCATATCAGTGCTCAGACCATACGCTGCACACTGCATCAAATTGGTCTGCATGGCTGTCGTCCCAGAAGGAAGCCTCTTCTAAAGTTAATGCACAAGAAAGCCCGCAAACAGTTTTCTGAAGACAAGCAGACTAAGGACATGGATTACTGGAATCATGTCCTGTGGTCTGATGAGACCAAGATAAACTTATTTGGTTCAGATGGTGTCATGCGTGTGTGGTGACAAAGACAAGTGTCAGTCAGGCATGGTGGTGGGAGTATCGTGGTTTAGGGCTGCATGAGTACTGTCGGCACTGGGGAGCTACAGTTTATTGAGGGAACCATGAATGTCAACATGTACTGTGACATACTGAAGCAGAGCGTTATCTCCTCCCTTTGGAGACTGGGCCTCAGGGCAGTATTTCAACATAACGACCCCAAACACACCTCCAAGATGACCACTGCCTTGCTAAAGCAGCTGAGGGTAAAGGTGATGGACTGACCAAGCAGGTCTCCAGACCTAAACCCTGTTGAGCATCTGTGGGGCATCCTCAAACGGAAGGTGGAGGAGCTCAAGGTCTCTAACATCTACCAGCTCCATGTTGTCTTAATGGAGGCATGGAAGAGGACTCCAGTGGCAACCCGTGAAGCTCTGGTGAACTCCATGCTCAAGTGGGTTAAGGCAGTGCTGGGAAATAATGGTGGCCACACAAAATATTGACACTTTGGGCCCAATTTGGACATTTTCACTTAGGGGGTTACTCACTTTAGTTGCCAGCAGTTTAGACATTAATGGCTGTGTGTTGAGTTATTTTGAGGGGACAGAAAACTTTACACTGTTATACAAGCTGTACACTCGCTACTTTACATTGTAGCAAAGTGTAATTTCTTCAGTGTTGTCACATGAAAAGAATAAAATAATTTACAAAATAGTAAGGGGTGTACTCACTTTTGTGAGATGTGTTGTTAATAATGAAGGAGGGTTCTTATTGGATTTTAGCTGTATTTTTTGGTTGACAGGCAACAGCTGTATATTCCTCATAGACCACAAATTATATAAATTTGCCTGCACCAAATGCCTATGCAAAACCAGTTAGTGACATATAAATGTAGCAGTAGAGCAGAGCTGTGGGAGGGACCCAGCAGGCTCACCTACTTCAGACTGCCTGTAGAAAGCTACATGAGTGGGTGGATACAAGACCAGTCACCCTGCACAAGGAAAGAGAGCAACAGAGACCGGTCTTTATTAGTATTACAGTAAACTCCTACACAAAGGCAACATTTTGTGCTGGATTACTGCACAGATCTGAAAAAAAAATACACAAAGCACACCAAGATTCAAGTAAGAATATACAGATCTCTTGTACTTAGACAATAATTGCTTATCGTGGAGTTCAGCTTTAAGTGCATTTTGGATCATTCAACTTTGCTACACTGACTCAGTGTGTGCTTTGTACACATATCCTTGCATGAATGCTGCGAACTATGTTTGCTTGACTGTGTGTATTGGAGTGGAACAATCATGGATGGTACTGGGCCTCCCAACATGGGATCAAATGGAGGTTTGGGCCCACTGGCGGCCCATCCATTAGGGGCGTGCGGGCACCGCTCCCTCTCTCCTCGTCCCCCCCTAAATGCTATGGATAGATTTATGCATAGCATGAATCTACCCACGGCCACCGCGGCCGCCCCCTATACATGTGTCCAGCTCCTTTCAGGGCACATGAATTATTGAATTTTGTGTGTTTGTTTACAAATAAAATGTTATTTTACATTTAAGAGAACCCAAGAACCTGGCTGGTGGTGCATTGTCTTCATGCAATGTTGCTATCATGTTGCTAAAGTGGATTGAGGCGTGATATCATATTATAGCATACTGATGTTTACAATTAAAATAAGATTAAAGACCAACTACAAAAATTAGATTTTTTTCGTCATAATTACCTGTAAAATTATTTTCTTTGAGTACATCATGGGACACAGAGTTAGGCTAATATTCATTACCTGCTGGGTTATACTCAGGGGCGTAACTAGAAATCACAGGGCCCCATAGCAAAATGTTGTATGGGTCCCCCCCCCACCACCACAAAAAAAAAAAAAAAAAAAAAAAAAAAAAAAAATGGACTAATGCCATCGAACAACATATTACCACACTCATGTGGCCAGTACCCAGGCAACAGCTTAATTTTGAACAACAAAGTATGCAGTATACTGTATGCAGCCCCTGAAGGACACACATGCATACCCCCATCAGTAAAGACCCCCCAGCAGTATAGACACCCCCCTAAGTACAGACACCCCTCAGCATTACAGACCCTACCTCAGTGCAGGACCCCCCCTAGCAGTACAGACACCCCCCAGTGCAGACCACCCCCCTCAGTACAGACCCTCCAGTGCAGACCTCCCCAACATTACAGACCCCCCCTCAGTGCACGACCACCCCAGCAGTGCAGACCCACCCCCCTCAGTGCAGACCCCCCTCAGTAGTACAGACACCACCTTAGTACAGACACCCCCCCCTAGTGCAGACCCCCTAGCAGTACAGACACCCCCAGCAGTACAGACCCCCCCACCCAAGTGCAGACCCCCCCTATCAGTACAGACACCCCCCACCTCAGTGCAGACCCCCCACCCAAGTGCAGACCCCCCCCCCATCAGTACAGACACCCCCCCCCGACCTCAGTGCAGACCCCCATCAGTACAGACACCCCCCGACCTCAGTGCAGACCCCATCAGTACAGACACCCCCGACCTCAGTGCAGACCCCCATCAGTACAGACACCCCCCGACCTCAGTGCAGACCCCCATCAGTACAGACACCCCCGACCTCAGTGCAGACCCCCATCAGTACAGACACCCCCCCGACCTCAGTGCAGACCCCCATCAGTACAGACACCCCCCGACCTCAGTGCAGACCCCCATCAGTACAGACACCCCCCATTACAGACCCCCCACCCAAGTGCAGACCCCCCCCCATCAGTACAGACACCCCCCACCTCAGTGCAGACCCCCCCACCCAAGTGCAGACCCCCCCATCAGTACAGACACCCCCCCACCTCAGTGCAGACCCCCATCAGTACAGACACCCCCGACCTCAGTGCAGACCCTCATCAGTACAGACACCCCCGACCTCAGTGCAGACCCCCATCAGTACAGACACCCCCGACCTCAGTGCAGACCCCCATCAGTACAGACACCCCCTGACCTCAGTGCAGACCCCCATCAGTACAGACACCCCCCGACCTCAGTGCAGACCCCCATCAGTACAGACACCCCCCGACCTCAGTGCAGACCCCCATCAGTACAGACACCCCCCATTACAGACCCCCCAACCAAGTGCAGACCCCCCCCCCCCATCAGTACAGACACCCCCACCTCAGTGCAGACCCCCCACCCAAGTGCAGACCCCCCATCAGTACAGACACCCCCCCACCTCAGTGCAGACCCCCATCAGTACAGACACCCCCGTCCTCAGTGCAGACCCCCATCAGTACAGACACCCCCGACCTCAGTGCAGACCCCCATCAGTACAGACACCCCCCACCTCAGTGCAGACCCCCCACCCAAGTGCAGACCCCCCCATCAGTACAGACACCCCCCCACCTCAGTGCAGACCCCCATCAGAACAGACACCCCGACCTCAGTGCAGACCCCCATCAGTACAGACACCCCCGACCTCAGTGCAGACCCCCATCAGTACAGACACCCCCCCCCCGACCTCAGTGCAGACCCCCATCAGTACAGACACCCCCCGACCTCAGTGCAGACCCCCATCAGTACAGACACCCCCCCCGACCTCAGTGCAGACCCCCATCAGTACAGACACCCCCCGACCTCAGTGCAGACCCCATCAGTACAGACACCCCCCATTACAGACCCCCCACCCAAGTGCAGACCCCCCCATCAGTACAGACACCCCCCCACCTCAGTGCAGACCCCCATCAGTACAGACACCCCCGTCCTCAGTGCAGACCCCCATCAGTACAGACACCCCCGACCTCAGTGCAGACCCCCATCAGTACAGACACACCCCCCACCTCAGTGCAGACCCCCCCACCCAAGTGCAGACCCCCCCATCAGTACAGACACCCCCCCCCACCTCAGTGCAGACCCCCATCAGTACAGACACCCCCGACCTCAGTGCAGACCCCCATCAGTACAGACACCCCGACCTCAGTGCAGACCCCCATCAGTACAGACACCCCCGACCTCAGTGCAGACCCCCATCAGTACAGACACCCCCGACCTCAGTGCAGACCCCCATCAGTACAGACACCCCCCGACCTCAGTGCAGACCCCCATCAGTACAGACACCCCCGACCTCAGTGCAGACCCCCATCAGTACAGACACCCCCCCCGACCTCAGTGCAGACCCCCATCAGTACAGACACCCCCCGCCCAAGTGCAGACCCCCCCCATCAGTACAGACACCCCCCACCTCAGTGCAGACCCCCCACCCAAGTGCAGACCCCCCCATCAGTACAGACACTCCCCCACCTCAGTGCAGACCCCCATCAGTACAGACACCACCCCGACCTCAGTGCAGACCCCCATCAGTACAGACACCCCTGACCTCAGTGCAGACCCCCATCAGTACAGACACCCCCCGACCTCAGTGCAGACCCCCATCAGTACAGACACCCCCCATTACAGACCCCCCCCATCCAAGTGCAGACCTCCCATCAGTACAGACGCCCCCCACCTCAGTGCAGACCCCCTTAGTACAGACACCCACCCCCATTACAGACCCCCCATCCAAGTGCAGACCTCCATCAGTACAGACGCCCCCCACCTCAGTGCAGACCCCCTTAGTACAGACACCCACCCCCATTACAGACCCCCCCATCCAAGTTCAGACCCCCCCATCTCAGTGCAGGCCCCCCCTCAGTACAGACAATCCCCCATTACAGACCCCCCCACCTCAGTGCAGACCCCTTAGTAAAGACACCCCCATTACAGACCCCCATCAATACAGACACCCCCACCTCAGTGCAGACCCCCATCAGTAGACACCCCCCAGCAATGCAGACACCCCCTTAGTACAGACACCCCCCGACCTCAGTGCAGACCCCCATCAGTACAGACACCCCCCATTACAGACCCCCCACCCAAGTGCAGACCCCCCCATCAGTACAGACATCCCCACCTCAGTGCAGACCCCCCACCCAAGTGCAGACCCCCCCCCCCATCAGTACAGACACCCCCCCACTTCAGTGCAGACCCCCATCAGTACAGACACCCCCGACCTCAGTGCAGACCCCCCCATCAGTACAGACACCCCGACCTCAGTGCAGACCCCCATCAGTACAGACACCCCCGACCTCAGTGCAGACCCCCATCAGTACAGACACCCCCGACCTCAGTGCAGACCCCCATCAGTACAGACACCCCCCGACCTCAGTGCAGACCCCCATCAGTACAGACACCCCCCCCGACCTCAGTGCAGACCCCCATCAGTACAGACACCCCCCGACCTCAGTGCAGACCCCCATCAGTACAGACACCCCCCCATTACAGACCCCCCACCCAAGTGCAGACCCCCCCATCAGTACAGACACCCCCCCCCACCTCAGTGCAGACCCCCCACCCAAGTGCTGACCCCCCCATCAGTACAGACACCCCCCCACCTCAGTGCAGACCCCCATCAGTACAGACACCCCCGTCCTCAGTGCAGACCCCCATCAGTACAGACACCCCCCGACCTCAGTGCAGACCCCCATCAGTACAGACACCCCCCACCTCAGTGCAGACCCCCCCCCAGTACAGACACCCACCCCCCAAGTGCAGACCCCCCGACCTCAGTGCAGACCCCCATCAGTACAGACACCCCCCATTACAGACCCCCCACATCAGTACAGACACCCCCCACCTCAGTGCAGACCCCCATCAGTACAGACACCCCCGTACCTCAGTGCAGACCCCCATCAGTACAGACACCCCCGACCTCAGTGCAGACCCCCATCAGTACAGACACCCCCGACCTCAGTGCAGACCCCCCGATCAGTACAGACACCCCCCACCTCAGTGCAGACCCCCCACAGACCCCCCGACCTCAGTGCAGACCCCCATCAGTACAGACACCCCCCACCTCAGTGCAGACCCCCCACCCCAGACCCCCCCACCAGACACCCCCCCCCTCAGTGCAGACCCCCATCAGTACAGACACCCCCGACCTCAGTGCAGACCCCCATCAGTACAGACACCCCCGACCTCAGTGCAGACCCCCATCAGTACAGACACCCCCGACCTCAGTGCAGACCCCCATCAGTACAGACACCCCCGACCTCAGTGCAGACCCCCATCAGTACAGACACCCCCGACCTCAGTGCAGACCCCCATCAGTACAGACACCCCCGACCTCAGTGCAGACCCCCATCAGTACAGACACCCCCGACCTCAGTGCAGACCCCCATCAGTACAGACACCCCCCGACCTCAGTGCAGACCCCCATCAGTACAGACACCCCGACCTCAGTGCAGACCCCCATCAGTACAGACACCCCCCGACCTCAGTGCAGACCCCCATCAGTACAGACACCCCCCGCCCAAGTGCAGACCCCCCCCCATCAGTACAGACACCCCCCCACCTCAGTGCAGACCCCCCACCCAAGTGCAGACCCCCCCATCAGTACAGACACTCCCCCACCTCAGTGCAGACCCCCATCAGTACAGACACCCCCGACCTCAGTGCAGACCCCCATCAGTACAGACACCCCCGACCTCAGTGCAGACCCCCATCAGTACAGACACCCCCCGACCTCAGTGCAGACCCCCCATCAGTACAGACACCCCCCATTACAGACCCCCCCATCCAAGTGCAGACCTCCCATCAGTACAGACGCCCCCACCTCAGTGCAGACCCCCTTAGTACAGACACCCACCCCCATTACAGACCCCCATCCAAGTGCAGACCTCCCATCAGTACAGACGCCCCCCACCTCAGTGCAGACCCCCTTAGTACAGACACCCACCCCCATTACAGACCCCCCATCCAAGTTCAGACCCCCCCATCTCAGTGCAGGCCCCCCTCAGTACAGACAATCCCCCATTACAGACCCCCCCACCTCAGTGCAGACCCCTTAGTAAAGACACCCCCATTACAGACCCCCCCATCAATACAGACACCCCCACCTCAGTGCAGACCCCCATCAGTAGACACCCCCCAGCAATGCAGACACCCCCTTAGTACAGACACCCCCCCGACCTCAGTGCAGACCCCCATCAGTACAGACACCCCCCATTACAGACCCCCCACCCAAGTGCAGACCCCCCCCATCAGTACAGACATCCCCACCTCAGTGCAGACCCCCACCCAAGTGCAGACCCCCATCAGTACAGACACCCCCGACCTCAGTGCAGACCCCCATCAGTACAGACACCCCCGACCTCAGTGCAGACCCCCATCAGTACAGACACCCCCGACCTCAGTGCAGACCCCCATCAGTACAGACACCCCCCGACCTCAGTGAAGACCCCCATCAGTACAGACACCCCCGAACTCAGTGCAGACCCCCATCAGTACAGACACCCCCCGACCTCAGTGCAGACCCCCATCAGCACAGACACCCCCCATTACAGACCCCCCACCCAAGTGCAGACCCCCCCCCATCAGTACAGACACCCCCACCTCAGTGCAGACCCCCCACCCAAGTGCAGACCCCCCCATCAGTACAGACACCCCCCCACCTCAGTGCAGACCCCCATCAGTACAGACACCCCCGACCTCAGTGCAGACCCCCATCAGTACAGACACCCCCGACCTCAGTGCAGACCCCCATCAGTACAGACACCCCCCGACCTCAGTGCAGACCCCCATCAGTACAGACACCCCCCGACCTCAGTGCAGACCCCCATCAGTACAGACACCCCCCATTACAGACCCCCCACCCAAGTGCAGACCCCCCCCCCCCATCAGTACAGACACCCCCCCACCTCAGTGCAGACCCCCCACCCAAGTGCAGACCCCCCCATCAGTACAGACACCCCCCCACCTCAGTGCAGACCCCCATCAGTACAGACACCCCCCCCGACCTCAGTGCAGACCCCCATCAGTACAGACACCCCCCCGACCTCAGTGCAGACCCCCATCAGTACAGACACACCCGACCTCAGTGCAGACCCCCCCCCATCAGTACAGACACCCCCCGACCTCAGTGCAGACCCCCATCAGTACAGACACCCCCCGACCTCAGTGCAGACCCCCATCAGTACAGACACCCCTGACCTCAGTGCAGACCCCCATCAGTACAGACACCCCCCACCCAAGTGCAGACCCCCCCCATCAGTACAGACACCCCCCACCTCAGTGCAGACCCCCCACCCAAGTGCAGACCCCCCCATCAGTACAGACACCCCCCACCTCAGTGCAGACCCCATCAGTACAGACACCCCCGACCTCAGTGCAGACCCCCATCAGTACAGACACCCCCGACCTCAGTGCAGACCCCCATCAGTACAGACACCCCCCGACCTCAGTGCAGACCCCCATCAGTACAGACACCCCCCATTACAGACCCCCCATCCAAGTGCAGACCTCCCATCAGTACAGACGCCCCCCACCTCAGTGCAGACCCCCTTAGTACAGACACCCACCCCCATTACAGACCCCCCATCCAAGTGCAGACCTCCCATCAGTACAGACGCCCCCCACCTCAGTGCAGACCCCCTTAGTACAGACACCCACCCCCATTACAGACCCCCCATCCAAGTTCAGACCCCCTCATCTCAGTGCAGGCCCCCCTCAGTACAGACAATCCCCCATTACAGACCCCCCCCACCTCAGTGCAGACCCCTTAGTAAAGACACCCCCATTACAGACCCCCCATCAATACAGACACCCCCCACCTCAGTGCAGACCCCCATCAGTAGACACCCCCCAGCAATGCAGACACCCCCTTAGTACAGACCCCCCACCCAAGTGCAGACCCCCTTATTACAGACACCCCCACCTCAGTGCAGACCCCCATCAGTAGACACCCCCCAGCAATGCAGACACCCCCTTAGTACAGACACCCCACCCAAGTGCAGACCCCTTAGTACAGACACCCCCCCACCTCAGTGCAGACCCCCATCAGTAGACACCCCCCAGCAATGCAGACACCCCCTTAGTACAGACACCCCACCCAAGTGCAGATCCCCTTAGTACAGACACCCCCCACCTCAGTGCAGACCCCCATCAATAGACACCCCACAGCAATGCAGACACCCCCTTAGTACAGACACCCCCACCCATTACAGCCCGAGTAGTGCAGACGTGCAGAAATGCCGACCCACCCCCCCTCCTTGCATACCTTAGAACAGCGGCGTGTGTCCCTCGAGGCTCGAGCGCAGGCTCCTCCTCCTCTCTGGATGTAAACAGAGAGGAGGGGAGGCGGCTTCGGTCCGCGCCGCTGTTCTTCCTCCTGCGCTCCAGTGCAGCATAGAAGGCACGGTGAGCGGCGTTAGTGGTGCGGCTGCCGCTACCCGCGGGTGTCACCCGGCGCGGCCCACACCCGCCTAGCAACGCCGCTCACCGGGCCCTTGATTGGCTGCGGGCCCCATAGCGACCGCATGTGTCGCTATGGCGATAGTTCCGCCACTGGTTATACTTCCTCTCCAGGTGAATAGACAATGGTAGACCAAAGGTCTTTAGACAGGAAGTGATCCCCTATATAACCCCTCCCATACAGGAAGTACTTCAGTTTTGTAGCAAGCATTTAATCCTCAAAAAGAGGGCAAGGACCTCTGTGTCCCATGATGTACTCAAAGAAAAGGATTTTACAGGCTAGTATGATGAAAAAAATCCTATTTTCTTTTTTATACATCAGAGTTGGGCTAATACTTATTACCTGCTGGGACATCCCAGAGCAATATCCTTGAAGGAAGGGAGACACCCTGCCAAACAATAGCCATTATATACCTTATATATACCTTATATGGCAGCCCGCAGTACACTGCAGCTGAAAGCCGAATCCTCGGCTACTCGAACATCCACTTGATAACATTTTGTGAACGTATGCACTGAAGACCAGGTAGAAGCCTTACAAATCTGAGCCACAGATATCTGATGACGAAAAGCCCAGGAGGTTCATACATACCTGCTAGAATGAGCTCTCACCCTAAATGGAGGAGCTTTACGTTTCAGACCATAGGCCTGAATGACCAATTGATGGACCCAATTGGCAATGGAAGCTTTGGAAGCTGCCTGCCCCTTCTTGGGTTCTTTTGGTAAAACAAAAAATTAGTCTGATCCTCGGATCTCTGAAGACCTAGACAAATAAACCTTGACTGCCCGGACAACATCCAAAAAATGCAGTCGTCTCTCTTCTTCCGAACGAGGCGGAGAGAAAAAAGAAGGAGGCAAAATAATGTCCTGATTTAAATGAAAGGCCGACACCACTTTTGGCAAAAAGGATGGAAAAGGTCATAACATGGCCAACTCCAATACCCTTCTAGCCGAGGTGATAGCCATCAGGAAGGTTAGCTTGCGTGACAGCAAGTCTAATGGAATTTCCTTGATCAGCTCAAATAGTTGTTTCTGTAACACAGACAGCACCAAGTTTAAGGCCCAAGGACACATAGGTGACCGAAGCAAGCGAGTTGCCCCCTGCATAAAGGTTCGGATCAGTGAATGGGAGGCTAAAGGCCTTTGGAAGAACACTGAAAGGGGCGAAACTTGACCTCTGGTTGTACTCAAAGCCAATTTGATTTACACAGCTGACTGTAGAAAAGAGAGAATTCATTTATTACCTAGGATACCATTTTTTGGCTTCACACCAAGCAATATTAGTCTTCCAGACCTTATGATAGACCTTCCTAGTAACACCTTTTCTAGCATTCACTAGGGCCACTGGTCCCGAGATGTCACATCCCTTTAACACCCTGGCTTCAATAACCATGCTGTCAAATTTAGAGACTGTATATTGGGGTGGAATATAGGACCTTGAGACAGTAGATCATTTGGCAAATTTCCTGGAACAACCCTGGGTTTAGGGATCATTCCCCTGAGCAGATCTGCTGGCAGCTGAGATAATCTGCCTTCCAGTTCTCTACTGCTGGGATATGGACTGCCAATTGACGTTTCGGCATTTATGATCTAAGCCTAAGCTTATCCAAATCCTGTTACTGTTATGTCTCCTGTTCTAGAGCTATCATGATGTATCTCTGAGCAGGGAGGTGTGTCCAGATTACCTGAGCACCATGATCCCTTAGGCCCTTTTAACATAAATAGTAACTGGTGCTAGGACCTTTGTGAAACAACCGGAAGCTGTAGAAGCGCACGAGGGTAGAGCACAACTAAAAATATGCCTCTAACTCTTAATCGCAGATCCACTAGCATGAGCTGAAAGATATTACGTTACCATCTATATGATCGAAACCCCCCAACCCACACCCACCAAACACACCACCTTGCCCCCCCCACCCCCCCCCCCCCCCCCCCCCCCCCCCCCCCCCCCCCCCCCCCCCCCCCCCCCCCCCCCCCCCCCCCCCCCCCCCCCCCCCCCCCCCCCCCCCCCCCCCCCCCCCCCCCCCCCCCCCCCCCCCCCCCCCCCTCCCCCCCCCCCCCCCCCCCCCCCCCCCCCCCCCCACCACCCCCCCCCCACCCCCCCCCCCCCCCCCCCCCCCCCCCCCACCCCCCCCCCCCCCCCACCCCCCCCCCCCCCCACCCCCCCCCCCCCCCCCCCCACCCCCCCGGGCCCCCCCACCCCCCCCCCCCCCCCCCCCCCCCCCCCCCCCCCCCCCCCCCACCTCCCCCCCCCCCCCCCCCCCGCGCCCCCCCCCCCCCCCCCCCCCCAAAACCCCCCCCCCCCCCCCCTTTTTTTTCCCCCCCCCCCCCCCCCCCTTGGCCCCCCCCCCCAAAAAACCCCCCCCAAAACCCCCCCCAAACCCCCCCACCCCCCAACAAAAAAACCCCCCCCCCCCCCCCCCCCCCCCCCAAAACCCCCCCCCCCCCCCCCAAAAAACCCCCCCCAAAAAAAAAAAACCCCCCCCCGCCCCCCCCCCCCCCCCCCCCCCCCCCCCCCCCCGAACCCCCCGGGCCCCCCCAAAAAAAAACCCCCCCCCCCCCCCCAAAACCCCCCCCCCCCCCCCCCCCCCCCCAAACCCCCCCCCCCCCCCCCCAAAAAGCCCCCCCCCAAAAAAAAAAAAACCCCCCCCCCCCCCCCCCCCCCCCCCCCCAAAAAAAACCCCCCCCCCCCCAACCCTCCCCCCTCCCCCCCAAAACCCCCAAAAACCCCCCCCCCAAAAAGCCCCCCCTTTCACCCCCCCCCCCAAACAGACCCCCCAAAAACCCCCCCCCCAAACCCGGGCGAAACCAAACCCCAAAAACCCCCCCCGCGAACCCCCCCTCGTGCAACCCCCCTTTTCCGGCCCCCCCGAAAATTCAACCCCCCCGAAACAAAAACCCCCCCCCCCCCAAATCACCCCCTCCCCTAACACCCCAAACCCCCCCCCAAACCACCCCCAAACCCCCCAAAACCCCAAAGACCCCCCAATGTGAACCCCCAAAAGAAAAAAACCCCCCAACCCTTCCCCCCCCCATGCCAAAAACCCCCCCCCCCCCCCTTTCCCCAAAAAAACCCCCCCCCCCCCCCCAATTGGCCCCCCCCACCCCCCCCAAACCCCCCCTGCGACCCCCCCCCCGTCCCTCTGCCCAAGCTAGTATGTGGTTCACCCCCCCCCCCAAAAACCCCCGCTCCTTAAGAGCTGAACTACTCCTGTCCCTCTGCCCAAGCTAGTATGTGGTTCACCTCCTTAAGAGCTGAACTACTCCTGGCACGGCCTTGGTGGTTTATATAGGCCACTGCAGTGGCATTGTCAGACTGAACCCTGATAGGGCAGTTCTGAAGCTCCACCGTCCAGGACCATAGGGCTAGACATGCTGCCCGTAATTTCTGGATCTGTTATGTCCTTGACCATTTCCCCTGAGCTGTGAGCCCATCTAGGGTCACTCCCCAGCCTGAGAGACTGGCATCTGTAGTCAGTACTCTCCAAGTTACCGGGAGGAAGAATTTTCCCTTTCGCAGGTCCTGCAACCACCAGTTTAGGCTTAAGAGTGCCCGAGGAGATAAGAACATTGGATAATCCAGGGCTTGTCCTCTTCTGTTTCAAGCCAACAAGATGTCTTGTTGTAGAGGCCTGGAATGGAACTGGGCATAGGGCACCGCCTCGAAGGAAGATACCATCCTCCCTAGAAGGCTCATACAGAGCCGAATGGAGGGTTTTCTGGTGCCCTTTATCTGACACACCTGATCCTTCAGGGCACAAATCCTTGTGGGTGGAAAGAATACTCTTGCTTGGACCGTATCTAGGATCAGACCTAAATACTTTAGACTTTGAGCTGGTCTCAAGGTTGACTTTTTCGGCATTTATGATCTAGCCTAAGCTTTCCAAATACTGTTACGTTATGCTCTGTTCTAGAGCCTATAATGAGTGATCTCTGAGCAGGAGGTTGTCCAGTTACCTGAGCACCAGGATCCCTTAGGCCCTTAAAATAAATAGTACTGGTGCTAGGACCTTTGTGAACAACCGGGGAGCTGTAGGAAGCCCGAGGGGTAGAGCCACAAACTAAAAATTATGTTCCTCTACTGCTAATCGCAGGATCCTCTGATGAGGCTGAAAGATAGGTACGTGTAAATACGCATCCTTTATATTGATGGAGGCTAGAAAGTCTCCCATCTCGAGTGAGGCTGCTACTGAGCGGACAGACTCCATCCGAAAGGACTGGATCAGTAGATACTGCTTCAGGGATCTTAGGTCCAAAATGGTCCTTGTGTCTCCGTTTGGTTTTTGAACCGTAAAACAGTAAAACCCTGTGCCCCTTTCGGATACAGGAACCTCTACAATAACTCCTTGATGCACTAAATGATGTAGTGCCTGAAGCAATAAGTCTCTTTTTGGAGGATCCGAGGGAACACTGGATCTTAAAAACCTCTGAGGGGGAACCCCCCGAAACTCCATTTTGTAACTGTGGGATATAATTGAGGTGACCCACTCGTCCTGAATTGTTGTTTTCCAAATGTACGCAAAGTGCAGCAGCCTTCCCCCCACCCGATGGAGTGGGAGCGTCCCTTCAAAATGAGGGCTTGGTGCTGGGTTTAGAAGAATTTTGGACCCAGGGCTTTTTCTGTCCCTGGCCTTGCACCTTGCCCCTGGCCCTAGCGCCCTGTTGGCAGCGCTGAGACATTTGAGGAAGCAGTCCCTGAACTTTTAAACGGGGGACGCCTGGTGCTTTTCTTCACAGGAAGTAGAGAACTCTTCCCTCCTGAAATCTTTTGGATATATTTGTCCAAATGATCACCAAATAAACATTCCCCATGAAAGGGGAAACCTGCCAATAACTTCTTACAAGGAAGCTCGGCTGACCAGTTCTTAAGCCCAAAAAGTCTGGGCATATGTACAGACAAGAGAGCCAAATGAGAAACCTGCTGTATTGAATCATTGAATCCTTTAAGGCGTCAACAGCAAAAAACACAGAGCTCAAGGAATATCTGCCTTATTTTCAGGCAGATCATCCTCCTGGTTAGGCCTGTCAGGCCATTTGATTTGATCCTTTATGGACTGGCAGATACCAATTGCTGCAACAGCTGGCTGAATAGCTGAACTGGCCAAAGAAAAGGAAGCTTTTAATAATTACTCCAATTTCTTGTCAACAGGGTCTTTCAAGCTCTGTGCATTATCTACCGGACAAGTGAAGTTCTTGTTTAAGGAAGAGACTGCTGCATGCGCCACTGGCATGTGCCACTTCTTAAAGAGGGGTTCCCATTTAAAGAAAAAATAAATTAAAAGTCAGCAGCTACAAATACTGCAGCTGCTGACTTTTAATAATCAGACACTTACCTGTCCCAGGGTCCAGCGATGCGGGGGATCGAAGCCCCACTCATCTCCCCCCTCCGTTCGGTGGCGCCGGCATTGTAACTGTGGGTGCCTGGCTGTGACTTCACAGTCAGGAACCCCCTGCGCATGAGCAAATGGCGCAACGCACCGCGATTGGCCGCGCAATTATCTGGGACCTGTCACGTGTCCCAGATGATTGACAAGAGGGAGGGGCAGAGCTGAGCCCTTCCTGCACCAAGGGGAAGTGACGTCAAGAGCACAGGCACTGAAGAAGGCAGACTACGAGGGACCCCCTAGCAACAGCCATTTAGAGGTGAATAAAGAAAAAAAAATCCAAATGTTTTTTAGGCACATTCATGATTTTTTTTTTGAGGGTGAAACACCACTTTAACAAACTTTTCATCCATGGAATATAAAAGGGAAAACCTTTTAGGAGGAACAAAAATCTTGTCAGGAGGTTCCCAATCAGCATACTGCACCTGTTCCAACAGAGGGTGTAAGGGGAAAGCCCGTGTGGCCTGAAGAGGCCTCAGGGATCCCAAAGAGGACCAGGGAGGCTCAGTAACCTCTGCAAGAGGAAACTTAAAGGCAGAATGAACCATTTCGGTAAGAGTCAGGATCAAAAGCCTCTGTGATTGAGGCAGACACCAACTGGATATCTTCTTGTCCAGATTGCTTGGAAGCAGACTCATCCGCCAGGCCATCCACAGAATCCTGAGCTTTAAGCTTTTCTCCATCCTCAAACCATTCCTGCTCTAGACTAGGAGGCTCCGGGGAGGGGGATCTGTCACGCTTCTTGCCACCCTGCGGGATGGAGGCAATCATGCTAGCAATCCTGTGCTCCAACAGGCTAGGGCTGAGGACAGTTTATCCTTAGTGATAAAGGTTGAAGCAGCAGCGTTGACTGTAGGCAAAATCACAGATAGGTGCAGTGGCTCATATTGCCCCGGAAGCCTCTTGTCCTTCAGGGGATACAACACTAGGGCTACAACTAGGTTGATCAGGAACTACTGATATAGGTGTGCCCTTCCCTGTAGTGTTAGTACCGCTCCTTTTTTTTGAAGAAATTTACTAGCCACAAAAAGGGAGTACCTGGGTGTAGTATTAACACACCTCAGAAGGGAGACCTTTAATAGGGCTCACCAAGTCCCTATGCAACAATCCTGCTAAGCACCTTTAGCCTGCCAAGCAACACCTGGTGACTCACGTGACCCGGGTAAAGAGAAATGAACTGCTGCAAGTGCCTGGTTCAGAGCCTGCTCTGTGTCCCACAGATGCCTTCTGGAAGCACCGCATGCTTGGCATACACAGCTTAAATAAGCTGGCTGTGCACCGGAATATTCTGGCATTGTGTGTGCGGTCCTGTCGAAAAGGCGTGACCATATTCGCATATGACGTGAATCTTCGTGCACCCAGATAAAGGCTATAGTGCATGTGCGGCGAAGCCACGTGCGCCATGGCTGCCAAACAGGTAAAAAACAGACAGACGCAAGCAAAAAAAGGTACACTTTGCAAACACCCACAGCTAGCCCAAAAACTCCTCTGTATGGTCACCGCTCACAGGTGTCCAGCCTCTAGATAGCTTGACTGATTGTTATAATCACTGAGACAACCCACAATAATAATAAAGGGGTTTCAATTACCCGTCCAGGCGCAGGGCAGCTTAGAAACTAAGAGACAATTTTCACCCTTCATGGTGGGTTCCTGTCACTTGAGGACCTTCAAGGACTCTGTAACCTTTTCATGTTGCAGGAATGCCTTAGCGCTGTAGTGTCCAGGATTCTACTTCCCGGGGTCCAGCGCCCGAAAGCCGCATTACAGGCAAAACCTTGCAGGATCTTGAGCCTTCTTTGGGAGGCTCAGGTACCATTTATCTAAGCATATAGAGCCTGTGGCAAATGGATCAGATCGGTAAATCCCTTGATTCGTTTAAGAACCATTTATGGGACTAGAGACCTGAAGCTCAGAGAGCTTAAACAACCGTGCCATCCACCTTGCAGACATGGGTAAAAAAACGGAAGTACTCCCTGTATGGGAGGGGTTATATAGGGGACCACTTCCTTTAGTTTACCACTGTCCATTCATCTGGAGAGTATAACCCAGCAGGTAATGAATATTAGCTTAACTCTGTGTCCCATGCTGTATGAAAAAGAAAGCTATTTGTTTAGCCGGTCCTTTCCTCCTAACCCCCTCTAACCCACCCTGCCAGATTAGCTCGTAAAACCAGTTATACTCACCATTCAGGTCTCTCGTTGATGCCATTTCTTCCTGCGGGGACTACTAATTATCCCCACAGGCAGTGTAGTGGACACCCAGAAGAAGGACAGAGAAGAGAAGGACCTGGCACTGGATGATCATGTCACCTCCCATTCAAGTGTCAACATTGTCAAGACAGGAAATCATGTGTGAGTGAGTGAGTTTTTTTAGTTGCTATTAAATCTGAAACATATTCGTTAACATCTAATATTTCAGGATATGCCCCTCTATAAGCTATAAAGATAAATCCATAGAGGAATAAAAATACTGAAACACATGTCTTTATGCTGGTTACTTACCTCTGTAGCATAGGAAAGGCCTAATATAATAAGCAGCATTATTATGATGGATCCTCTCCATATGAGAGGTGTACAAACAAGCTAAAAGAGACAAAAAAAAAAGTGACACTCGTAAATTACCTACAAAACCTCTTTAATAATTCACCTTATAAGCCCAAAAACTGGCATGTATGGCAGTCAAGATAACACAGGTGAATATTACAATTATTACCTTTCAACAACACAAGCCCTTCTTGTGTAAGCTGTACTCCACATTTACTATACAATTGATTAAGATTCTACATTGAAGATGAAACTCTTGTTAAATCTAATTCCACCTACAGCCTCTTGGAGTATCATCTGTATCCGATGTTACTCTGTTGCATCTATAGACAAACTGGAAGTCTGTGCCTATGCAAAGTTTCTATTTTTGATATTATATATTTGCAGAGAGACCACATTGTAACAAATGAAACTTTTCCTATTGGACACAACGCTAACTAGTCAATCATTTTAAACATTTACAGCCATGGACACATTTGTCTGTACTCTTCCACGAAAAAAGAAGAACCCACAGTTTTTTTCGGAAATAACATTGAAACTCACAAAAATAATCGGTATCCGTCATTGTTCATTCCATATTTCAGACATTGCTTTTGATTATTGATTAAACAGAATATTTTAAATAATAAAAATTATGGGACCCTTGATGTAATATTTTGTTACACAACCTTCGAAAGCCAACAAGTGATTTCTGTAGCTCTCAATGGGACTTCTGTATCTATCAACAGGTAGTTTGGCCTTCTCTTGAGCAAACTGCTTCAGCTGCCCCAGGTTTTAGTGGTTCCCTCTCCAACCTGCGTGTTTCAGCTTTCTATAGATGTTCAATAGAATTCATATCAGGGCTCATTGAAGGCCACTTCAGAATAGTCCAATGTTTTGTCATCCATTTTTGGGTGCATTTACTTTTGTGTTATTATCCTTTGCCTGAGACAGAGATTTCTGACACAGAGCAGAAAGTTTCTCTAATTGTGTCCTGCACAGATTCAAGGAACTCCGTGCCACATTCAACAAATTCACTCCAAACCATAACCAAGGCTTCTCCATGTTTCACAGTAGGTACAGTGTTCTTTTCTTTAAAAGCTTCATGATGTAAACATGATGTGACTTTCCAAAAAGCTCCAGTTTTCATCTATCCAAATAACATTTTCCCAGAAAACATTATGGCTTGTTACTATGCATTTTTGCAAATTTAAGTCTGTTTTTTATGTTTTTCTTTCAACAGTGGGGTCCTTATGTGTCTTCTTCCTTTCAGCCCACTGCCATTCAAAAAGCAAAGGATGGTGCCATGAGACAGTGATGTACCTTGACCTTGGAATTCAGCTGGTATCTGTTTGGGAGTTTTCCTTGGCCCTTTTTCAACCATTCGCAGTATCCCTCTGTTGAAGCTGGGATTGATTTTCCTCTTCTGGCCATGCCAAGGGTGATTGGCTACACTCCCATGAACCTTTAAGTGGAGTTCCACCCAAAAGTGGAACTTCCGCTTTAAGGACTCCTCACGTGACACATTTGGCATGTCATTTTTTTGGGGGGGGGGTACCTAGTTTTGACAGGTACCCAGCTCCCACTTCCGCTTTGGTCACCTATGTAGAAGAAGCAATAATTTATCTATTTTCACACATTCTTTGCTTTATCCTTTGACATACCATCCTTCGACATACCAAAAGCATGCAGGTATACAGGTGCAGGTGCAGGTATACAGTTGCTTTTAATTTCATTACTTTTCAGGAGGATTGAAGCTTTGTTTTGATGAGCTGTTAGGGTAATGACAAATCTGTCCACAGCTGTACCTGTTATTACTATTGTTATTACCTTTGTTGACTAGAAAATCCAATTCTGTGTGCCTCACTGATTCACTGAGTTTTTCTCACTGGAAAAGGGGCCAGTTTGCAAGGAGGGTGCAGCTTCAGATGTTTCAAGTCAGGGAAGTCAAGGCTTTTGTAATAATGTAAAACCAGAATCAGAGGGGCACACGGAAGAAACATTTCTGGCAAAAGTTGTGATAGCAACTTGAAGTTTTAAAAGTCTACAATAGAAGAAGTACACTGAACACTGAAATGGCTTATGAAAAGGTAAAACAAATGGCTCAGTTGGCACTTCCATGTGTTCTGGAAGGAACGCTTGTTTCAAACATTGTATTCAACATGAGAATCTAAAATTGAACATTAAAATTCTCGCACAAGACAAGTTGTTACTGGTTGTCTTTAATGTGCAATTTCTACAGAAATCAGTTGCGTATGGGCTTTAGATGCAATGTTTAGTGTGAACACATTTTAATAAATAGTAGCCACCCCCATCAAATCATTCCCTGCATCTATTACATTTTGTACCACCACCCCCTCCCTTTAGAATGTAAGCTTTACAAGCAGGACCCTCCGGTCCCTTCTGTATTGAACTGTACTGTAATTGTGCTGTCCCCCTCTACATTGTAAAGCGCTGCATAAACTGTTGGCGCTATATATATCGTGTATAATAATAATAATAATAACAACAACATTAGCAGATCTTAGAAATCTACTGTAATTAGCAAAATGTTACACTTACCTCCATTACAACATATAAATGTGAAATGTTTGCAAACAGCAGGAAGATGCAAACTACGAGCTGGACTAAAATCACAATTACAAATAAATCTGAAAAAAAGAATCAGGAATTTATTTTTGATTTGTCTCTTTTACCCCAAATTCTTTTTACATACGAATGAATTATGTTAGAAAAGCCATTAATCTTTTTTTAATGAAAATCTGCATCCTAATCCAGTTAGCAAAGTATTCTCTCTCATTTGGCTTACAGTACTTTTATGCCGTTACAGTATGTGAAGGGCTTTGCACACTTTTTGGTATATTCATAAATCTTATTTATAATTTCACTTCTGACATACAGCTGAAATATTGTATATGACTTAGCCAGAATCTGGTATTTACCACAAATCTTTCCAGGAATGAAACAGTGGAGGTTTCCCCAGGATCCATTGTGAACTGTGATCATGTTATATATATTTTTTATAAATTCTATTTTTTTTAATTCTAGATTGTTCTCTCTGGATTGTTCCAAAGAAGAGTATGTGGGGACCATCAATTAGTATCAGTTAGGGGAAACACTCTGAGTCTGCACCATGCTCTAAAACTTTTGGTGTGCCTCATAAGAGCCCAGGACCACTGCCCTAATCATCACTGACAGGGCTTTTTTTCTCAGGGAATAGGTGCAGGAACTCACTCCTTTCGAATCACCCCTCGTCTCCACCCCCTACACACCTCTGAGCACCGACCTTGGGTTCCACCCCATACCCACCTCCCAGTACCCTCCCTTTTAGAGAATACAGAACCAAGTAAATTGTATAGAATTTGATACTGATAACAAGAAAAGCAATAAAATAGATCCCCTGCAGCCAACAATAGACAACCCCCATTCAATAATATACCGCCAGCAACAATAGACCCCCACTAGCAATAATAGACCCCTCCCTCAACAGTAGATCCCTTCCAGCAACAAGTAACCCCATCCCACAACAATAGATCCTCCACCAGCAACAATAAACCTCCCCAGCAACACTAGACCCCCCCCCCCACAACAATAGATCCCCCCCAGCGGCCATAGAATACCCAGCAGCCAGCATCAGTAGTCCCTCCAGCATACTATAGTAACCCTTGCCATTACATACATTCTGTGCTGGAGGTGCCAGAACTGCGTTCCCTCGTGTTCCCCTGCGTTCCCCCCTGAAAAAAAAGCCCTGATCACTGACAGAATCTGGTATTTACCAAAAGTCTTTCCAGGAAAGAAATAGTGGAGGTTTCCCCAGGATCCTTTGTGAACATGTTATATTATGTATATATATATATATATATATATATATATATATATATATATATATACACACACATATTTATTTAAATACATTCTATTTTATTGCATTTTACAAAATAGAAGTCAAGAAAAAAAAATACAGGTAAAAAAACAAACCCATTAACAATAGACAAACTAACAAACAAGCTGCACTCCACTCTATCTCACACCACCATCACAATCAACAACAGGGTTAAAGGTGATGCATAGAATTTCCTGTCGTCACATGAAGCAGAAATCATTGCAATAATATCAACTCATACATACATTTCAGTGAGGTAGTCTCGATCAGTGGTTCTCAACTCCTGTCCTCAGTACCCACTAACAGCCCAGATTTTAGGTATTACCTTGGGGAGATGCAGACTAGAATACTGCAATCACTGAGCAGAAAATTATATCACCTGTGATGTATTTCAGTTATCTTGCAAACCTGGCCTGTTAATGGGTCCTGAGGACAGGAGTTGAGAACCATTGGTCTAGAGGACCAGTCACCAAGCCCCACAACAACAGAAGGAAAGTCCCTTAAAGGCCACAGGACAAAGCTTTAGTGGCACTTAATAACAAATACAAGAGCAAAGTAGGTTAAATGGAACTAAATTACTTAGAACATTTTTCAAGCTTCAGTTTTTAAATAAAGGGTCAAATCAAAACCACAGTATCAGAATTATCTAGCCATGGGGAGCACACTTTCTCAGAATTAGAAAGACATCCTCCGCTATTATAGGTGGCCATGTACGGGGACAGACCAGCATTTACAATTGACCCCCACTTAAGAGTAGGTGGTGTAGGGGACTTCCAATGAAGGACAATAGCTTTCCTAGCATAATAGAGCATTATACTAACCAATGTTTTGGTTGCTTTTCCAACAGCCCAGGAGTTCAAAAGGCTCAGCAGACAAGGGCAAATCTCCTGGGACACCCAGAAAGCTATAATTGCATGGGCAGGTTGTAAAACTGGAGCACAGTAGTCATAGAAAGTTGGACAAATCCAGAAGACATGAAGAAAAATGTAATTGAAGCCAGAGCACCTTGAACATTCACTAGACTTGGTTGCTAAGAACCTTTCTACAATCTTATTATCATCAAACTCAAAGAGGCTTGAGGAAACTGAGCCATGCTTGACGTATTGAATGTATTGGAATAAGTAACTATTCAGCAGGGAGTACCTCATTTTCAATACATCAAATGGTGGAAGTTTATTGTCAAAAAACAAATCCCCTTGAACTTTAACCCCTCTTGTTTCCCAAATGTCTGGCTCCGGAATTTGGAAGAGATCCTGAAGATTCAGATTGTTCCAGAGAGCAGTATGTGGGGACCGTCAATTAGTATCAGCTAGGGGAAGCGTCCGACGTCTGCACCACACTCTAATATTAGAACACATAGTTCAAGTAAGGGGGTAGGGGGCTCAGGAACCCCAATAAAGGAATAATTGTGGATGTCACCACTGACCCATTTTCTTTATTTGACACAATGCATCCAATGCAGCACAGGGCAGAGTCACCTTTTTTAAATCTTCTGAATGTTATAGATATATTACTTACAGTTAGTATAAATAGGTTGTCTGAACGGCTTCCCTTTTGAGAACACAAAGGCTACAATGAGGCAATTAATAGTGCTCAGTAGCCAGACAGTAGTGTTTTCATAGCTCTGGTATTCAGTCTTTTCAGGCAGGGACGTGGAGGTATCATTGCCACTACTCAGATTAAATGAGGTATTATTGGCTGGATGGCAAGCTCTGGAGGGTGGAAAGAACAAATAGGTTAGCTGCAGGATCTTTAGATACATATTTGGAAAGTCAAACAGATTACTGTACAGCCTTACACCTTTATTTTAGCAAACATAATCAGACATTTGTATATTAATCACTCCTAATCTGTAAATATACTAGAGCGAAAAAAGATTTAATTTAGAGCTGAAAAATCAAACTTTGTTTAGACAAATTATGTCAGTGCTCAGTCCTGGTGAAAGGTAGGGTTTTTTCAAGAGCTACCAAAGTGGACTATGGGGTGGCTAAAAACCCTAATAGTAAGAGTTGGAAACTGGGGACACTGGGTTATTGTGCTTTAATATGGCCATTTGGCATGTTTATTTTAAGAAACAAGAAGTCTGGAGAATGCCAGTCCTCAACAGAAATCAATAAAACTATAACAGGAAACCATACTGAAAAAAAACGCAGCAAACTATATATTTTTTCCTTTTTTTAACTTTTAGCAGAAAAAAAAAAAACCTGCTACCTAAATTAAATCTTTTTTGGCCAGTACGACTGTTTTGTAGCATTTTTTACCAGAGTGACCTGCTCTATGTGGAGGTCTTTTTTTTCTCCTTTTTTTTTCTCCATGAAACCTCTCATATGTTGATGAGTATACCCCCTTCCGAATCGGAATTTGGACGTGGCTATCGCATATGTGACATCTTGATACATGCACCGTGGCCATATCATCTGATGCCATGTCACCTTAAAGGGAAGAACGGCTGTTGTGGATTACTCTTTATGCCTGATTGACTCACCGCTACCCATTTCTTTCATTTTAAAGTTTGTTTTCCTTTCTACTGCGTGTTGGAAGAGGAGGTATATGCATCCCTAAGGCATTTCATATATTTGGGTCTCCATGCATGAAACCAGGTGACCCCCCTGTGGTGGAAATCCCATACTGCTTTGTGAACTGGCATTGAACTATATAGTTCTACATCCACATCACTGTTATACAGACTTTGTGTGTATATTTATGTTCTATTGTGTTTATCACGTGCATTTTTTTCACTTTCATTGTGTTGAAGTGGACTTCATTATTAGCAAACAGAGGACACTTTTCACTAATGATTCACTGTCCTATGCCTTGAGAGGCATTGGGCAAGTGTTTTTCTTTTTCACCTATTTTTTTATTACTGGTTTATTATATGCATTTATTTGGATATATCACTTTAATCAGTTTTTTTTTTAGCGCTGGATTTTTTATTTTTCAGTAGGTGATATATACTAGTACATAAGGCTAGTCAAAGAACTACACGGTAATTCCTCAATAGGTAGAGAACGAGGGAGCAAAATCGCCCTAATAAGTGGGGCGTGAGCTAGGCAATCGTCTAACTTTTGCATAGGATGAAGTTTCATTGGTATGCCTATACCAGCAACATAGGAAACACTGATTGACCTTCATCTCAAGAGGGCTTTCATCGAGGGGAGCAAGACGGAAACCCTCCTCAGATGCTTACATATCAACAGTATTAGTCCAAACCATACAAACGTGTAAAAGTCTGAACAACGTTGAAATAACCAGAAATGTGGGTAGACAAGCAAAAGTAGGGGAGGGAGATTTTTTTTTTTTTAAAAGGAAGGCGGGGGATGGGGGGGAGAGAGGGGTGTGACCCAAGCACTATGATTTGGGCTAAAACTGGATATCCAACAAAAATAGCAAATAGTGTGACAAGGAGATCAAAGGTAGGAGGCAAATTTAGAGGAATGTCGTAAGTGATTCCAGACCAACCAGGTCATGGTATAATCGTCAGTTTTATCTGTCTCCCAAGAGCTCAAATTTTCCAGATGTCAAATAGAATCCATTTCACAGGCCCATTCCACAAAGGACGGGGGTTGTGGTTTAAAATATTGGTCATTTTATAAGGTTATTGGATGGCTTACAGGCTTTTAGAAATGTGGTTTGCCACCGTTCCTTATTATTAGATAACGTTAGAAAAAAATGTGTTGATATGATTTATTGATCAAAAGATTTTTTATTAAATATGATATATAAGAATTAGTAAAATAATGAAAAAGCTCAATTAAAAATGAATTGGGGTCGTTGTGCGGATTTGACAAACATCTGAACATTTAGAATGAAAATTGCTATATAGTCTCTCAATGTAAGTCGTTTCTATATCATCAGCACCACCTAGTGGCATAAGGTTTTTTTTTTTTTTTTACATCAATACATCAAAAATGCATTATGGCGACTAGGTGGCACTGACTATATTCTAAATGTGCTGATGTTTGTGACTTCTGCACAAGCACAACAAAGGTTTTATAAATAGACCCCTAATGTGGACCCACCATTAAGTTTGACATCACACACAAATCAGCAGGGCACATGTCAGCATTACCAAACCATTATCACGAATGAACAAAAAAAAAAGTCAACAGTATTTCTTTCCTTGTAAAAACAAAATGCAATTTATAGCTCTTATTCTAGGCAGCCTAGGTCACATGATTTCTTCTACCAGTTAATACTGCAGAAGTCTATTGTTTTCAGCAGTGAGATAAAAGGCTAGATATTTACAACCTATATAAAGTGCTTAGGTTTTTTAATATATTTAAGAGCCTATATAATTGAATATATTTTCTTTATAATGTACCAACCTAGGTAATATAAGGTCATCTGGTAAGAAGACATAAGGGGCTCTGACCCCGACTGATCCAGCCCTGACCTTTTCTTACCTAAAGATATCACTGGAGCTGTACCACAGCTGGTCTTGTACAACAAGAAAGCCACAGATTTGTAAGGCAAGACTGAAGACAATATTTAGCACCACAGAGAGTAATAGTTGAGGTGAGATTAGCTGGGCTGGAGGCCTGTATGAGGACAGTTTTGGGTATGCATGATTCAAACTCACTGAAATAAAAAAGTGAATAGTTAGTAATTACTTAGGTCTTAATACTTAAACCAGCAAGTGTCTGTGTAATTGTACAGTATGGTAGAATAAGTGCATGTAAAGTCAAAACTTTTTTTCCCCACCATTTTGGATAGAATAGTTAAAATCCATCGGTTTGTTTTTTTTAAACTCATTTTGGCAGACAAAAGAAGTAGAGAAAACTCTCCAAAGTGTGGTTAATGCCCTCGTAGGCAGCTGTCACCAGAACCAGTGGAAGATTGTGGATTTTCCTTCACTTTCAGTTCTGGTGAGAGCTCTCACCAGGACAAATGAAAACAAATTGTCCTATTGAGAACACAGAGAGCAATGAGAACCTGACTCAGGCTCCACCCCCTCATCACTATCGAAAAATAAAAGAAAAATGTTTTAGCTGAAAAGTGTGGGTCCCTTGGTTGCTAACTTCATGCTTCTATGCAGGGCCGGTGCTACCACTAGGCAAACTAGGCAGCCTCCTAGGGCGAACTGCTGCCTAGGGGCGCTCGGCCACTGGTTTCCCTCCGCGTCTGCATGCTCTGCAGGCTGCAGAATATAACTAATTCTGACCGGTAGTGTAATTAGAAGCGCAGCACTGGAGCCAGCGCTAGAGGAAGCAGAGCCAATGCTTTCTGTATAGCGCCGCCTTCTGTCACATGGACAGTGTAAAGGGGGATGGAGCCGATGGTGGTGAAAAAATCACCTGCTTCTATGTGCAATGTATAGCTGTGTTGAATAAATAAATGTAAATTTTTGGTCAGTTTATTTTGCAGAAAGCACGTTGATCAATTTTAGGTGATATAAACAGATACTCGCTCATATAAATCCATAAAAAATTAGGTTAAAAAAAAAAGTAAAGCACAAACAAACATTTAAGGGCTAACTATCAAATAAAATGGACAATATCACAGAACCAAAGTGAGTTTTTGCACAGATAACTAGTGAAAGAGAAGCCTTAACTGCCACTTACTTGTCACACTGATCACTGTTGTTATTGCCAGATCTTGGAAAAGGAATTGATAATTTGCAAAAGCGTTTTTTTGCTAAAGAACAAAAAAAACATTTTTTTTTTAATTAATGTGTTTGGGTTAACTAGCTGCACATGAATTCAGCCAGTCACACTAACTCAAATATGATCAGTCCAATCAAAAAAAATGACCAGTGACTTTGCTGTGTGAAAGTTCTACCTAAACAATTCTTTCAAAGGATATTCAACCAGGTAAACAATCATACTACACAGGGTATTGTTCACTGTTAGTAACTATCAATTTATGATGTTGCAGATCAAATCTGAAGCATAATCTGACAACTTGTGGTTTGTGTTGAGATAAACTGCATAACTATAGTTATCCTATTGCCTCAAGGCTCCATCCAAAACCCAAATCATCCACTGTACAAATTTACAAAATTACCTTTATCTATCAAACAGAAAAACTAAACAAAAAAACGATATTATATTTTTTATACAGTAATTTCTGTCAATATTGTGACGTTTTCATAAACATTTTTATTTCATTATTTTTGCTGTTTTCTATTAGAATGACTATAGTGTATTTCATATAACGGATTCTAGCATCTCCAATTAGTTGAGATCTGTAAATCAGGTACCCACTGAAATAAAAATGATATACCACATAAAAAGAGAACCAGCAGAGCACAATCACTGTCCAGCACTACAAAGCAGGAGCCACAGGCTGTATATGTAACAAATGCCTATGATGGAATTCTATTGACACGCATTGTTAAATTGCTTACATTTCGCTTACGACATCTACAGGTATGAACAAACATAAAAAGGGTTATATAGATTTCCTTAAAGCCCAATTTTGGCAAAAACTTTTTTTTTGGTTTGGGAAATTTTGGAGATGGGTTAGAACAGCAGTTGTCCCCTTACAAAGTCTAAGGGGGCCTCAAACGTGGTCTCCGACAGCGCCAAAGAGCCTCACATAATATGACAATACGCTATAAGAGACTTCAGCTATACTAGAAGAGATGGTCAGAAACTGTAGATGGTAACAGGAGTGGTTGAAGACTGAAGACACAGGCGTAGTGTTTCTGTAATCTCCAGAGAGAGACTTGGGACATGCTACATGAGACTGTCATTATAGCATCTTTACAAATTAATGCTTTCACTCTAAAATGGGCACCGGGGGCTAGGACGTCTGTTGTCCATACTGAAGAGAAGTCCCCTCACTTCCTTCTTTGGTCTTTCACCAATTACTAGATATGAAGTGAGAGGCAACCTTGGCCCTCCAGCTGTTAAAATTAAAAGCATAAAAGCCTGAAAAAATAAAAAAATGCAGCCAGGATATGAAAGGACTGGTAAGCTGCACTATATTATACAGTGGTGTGAAAAAGTGTTTGCCCCCTTCCTCATTTCCTGTTCCTTTGCATGTTTGTCACACTTAAGTGTTTCGGAACATCAAACCAATTTAAACAATAGTCAAGGACAACACAAGTAAACACAAAATGCAATTTGTAAATGAAGGTGTTTATTATTAAAGGTGAAAAATAATCCAAACCATCATGGCCCTGTGTGAAAAAGTGATTGCCCCCCTTGTTAAAACATACTATAACTGTGGTGTCCACACCTGAGTTCAATTTCTCTAGCCACACCCAGGCCTGATTATTGCCACACCTGTTCACAATCAAGGCATCACTTAAATAGGAGCTGCTTGACACAGTAAGGTCCACCAGAAGATCCTTAAAAGCTACACATCATGCCGAGACCCAAAGAAATTCAGGAACAATTGAGAAAGAAAGTAATTGAGATCTATCAGTCTGGAAAGGGTTATAAAGCCATTTCCAAAGCTTTGGGAATCCAGCGAACCACAGTGAGAGCCATTATCCACAAATGGCGAAGACATGGAACAGTGGTGAACCTTCCCAGGAGTGGCCGGCCGCCCAAAATTACCCCAAGAGCGCAGCGACGACTCATCCAAGAGGTCACAAAAGACCCCACAACAACGTCCAAGGAACTGCAGGCCTCACTTGCCTCAGTTAAGGTCAGCGTTCATGCCTCCACCATCAGGAAAAGACTGGGCAAAAATGGCCTGCATGGCAGAGTTCCAAGGAGAAAACCACTGCTGAGCAAAAAGAACATCAAAGCTCGTCTCAATTTCTCCACAACACATCTTGATGATCCCCAAGACTTTTGGGACAACATTCTGTGGACCGATGAGACAAAAGTGGAACTCTTTGGAAGGTGTGTGTCCAAGTATATCTGGCGTAGAAGGAACACTGCATTTCAGAAAAAGAACATTATACCAACAGTAAAATATGGTGGTGGTAGTGTGATGGTCTGGGGCTGTTTTGCTGCTTCAGGACCTGGAAGACTTGCCGTGATAAAAGGAACTATGAATTCTGCTGTCTACCAAGAGATCCTGAAGGAGAATGTCCGACCATCTGTTCGTGTACTCAAGCTGAAACGAACTTGGGTTCTGCAGCAGGACAATGATCCTAAACACACCAGCAAGTCCACCACCGAATGGCTGAAGAAAAACAAAATGAAGACTTTGGAGTGGCCTAGCCAAAGTCCTGACCTGAATCCTATTGAGATGTTGTGGTATGACCTTAAAAAAGGCCGTTCATGCTCGAAAACCCTCTAATGTAACTGAATTAGGACAATTCTGCAAAGATTAGTGGGCCAAAATTCCTCCAGGACGCTGTAAAAGCCTCATTGCACGTTATCGCAAACGCTTGGTTGCAGTTGTTGCTGCTAAGGGTGGCCCAACCAGTTATTAGGTTTAGGGGGCAATCACTTTTTCACACAGGGCCATGATGGTTTTGATTTTTTTTCACCTTTAATAATAAACACCTTCATTTACAAATTGCATTTTGTGTTTACTTGTGTTGTCCTTGAGTTTTGGTGTTGGTTTGATGTTCCGAAACACTTAAGTGTGACAAACATGCAAAGGAACAGGAAATGAGGAAGGGGGCAAACACTTTTTCACACCACTGTATTTTCTTTTGTTTAGATACACTTTACTAGTGAAATGTATTTGTCCGGCAGCAGAGTATTTATTAATCTTAAGAAACAAGCGCGCATCCACTACTATTCAATTAAGAAAAGTAAATAAGTGTAAAAAGGAAATACCAAAGAGGTGTTGCAAGTGAAATATCTCAAAAAAGGACATTCAAATAAAATGCCAATACACAAGAAAAATACATAGAAAACAGTTAGTGAACTGATCAAGATAGAAAGTAATCAAAAAGATTATTGCATATGCTCAAAAAAAAAAAACAATAATAAAAAGTCCATATAAGTGTAATGACCGTGATATGAGACACTGTATATCTTCCAATATTCTGAAGTCAGGAAATATCAATGCCGCTTACCAGATTCATAGGATCTCAAATTATAGAGATCAAAGATGCCCGTGCACAAGCTTGCCAGCGGGAATACGATTCTCCTGTGGTTCTTTTCAGGGGGAAATACTCCTTCTGTTGAAGCAGGATATTCAATTTCAGAGAGAAGTGTTTCAGATGAGAATCATCCTATATTTTTCAAATAGTCCTGGATGGTCTCATTCAACAGAGGATAGAAGAAAGGTCCAAAATAAATGTATTTTAAAATTGTAGCAAGCGCTTACATCCAAGAACACGGTAAGAAGATTTGAAAAATTTCACAGATTTCATCAATGCCTTGTATGGGGAAACGCGTCGGGTGGAGCACTAGCCCTTGATGTCATCGCGCTAATAGTCAGCTGGCTTGAGCCGTGACTTTTTTTGAAATCTTTTTACCGAATGAGACCATCAAGGACTATTTGAAAGATATAGGATGATTCTCGTCTGAAAGCCTTATTTCTAAAATTGGATATCCCGCTGCAACAGAAGGAGTATTTTCCCCTGAAAAGAACCACAGGAGGATCGCATTCCCGCCGACAGGCTTGTGCACAGGCATCTTTGATCTCTATAATTTGAGATCCTACGAATCTGGTAAGCGGCATTGATATTATTTCCTGACTTCAGAATATTGGAAGATATACAGTGTCTCATATCACGGTCATTACACTTATATGGACTTTTTATTATAGTTTTTTTTTGAGCATATGCAATAATCTTTATCACTTTCTATATTGATCAGTTCACTAACTGTTTTCTATGTATTTTTCTTGTGTATTGGCATTTTATATGAATGTCCTTTTTTGAGATATTTCACTTGCAACACCTGTTTGGTATTTCCTTTATATTTTCACTTATTCATTTTTCTTAATTGAATAGTAGTGGAATGCGTGCTTGTTTTTGTATTTATTCATATGTATTGAGCTTCAGTATTTAGGCTATTTACGAGCTGCAGCATCCCTTTCTCGTAAAGGTTAGAGCAAATATTTACTTTATTATATTTATTAAATCTTACCCAATATAGGAGCAGCACACCGATATATTGAATCATGCTGTAAAGAGCCATGTACTTAAATACACAGAAAGAGGTAATAAGAGCAGCTCTTCCTTCTCTGAAATATAGAATACAAGGATAATGGTACATAAAATCTGTACAGAAGGTAAGCTATCATAAGTGAACAGCTACAATTTAAAATCACAAGTTAAGCCTAGTACACACGATGAGAAAATCGGATGAAAAATACAGCTTTCAAAGCGAATGTACGAGAATCTGATCGTTAGTACACAGCTTTCGAGAACCAGTCATGACAATTCATGCATAATTATCCAAAAGGGACAAAACACCAAATTTTCTCGTACAATACCAGATCGTACGATTTTAGAATAATCAGTACAGTTTTCGTCCATAAAAAACAGAAGAGCAAGACCACAAATGTTAAAAAAAACAAACGAATACATTACAATACACTATATCACTTCCAAATTTGTATTCTGTCATACAAGAATTTTTCAAAGTTTAGCAACCTCTTCATTTTCGATATGAGACTAGCATGCAAAAAAAAAAAAAGGGCAATTATTGGTCCGATATTCTCATGTGTATGGGGCTTTAGAGACAAAGGTTATTAGTAATAGTTGCCTGCATTCCAGCAGTGCACCAAAGATGAAACATAAAATGGGATCGTTTCCATTCTCTCCAAAAGGAAACAGTAGTAGATAGTGAAGGTGAATTATAGGCCATGTTTGATCTGGTGTATTGTGTCCGAGAGTGATCGCAGATCACCGCCATTACTAGTATAAAAATCTTTTTATAATAAAAATGCCATAAATATATCCCCTATTTTGTAGACGCTATAACTTTTGCGCAAACCAATCAATATTGGTTTTATTTTACCAAAAATATGTAGAAGAATACATATCGGCCTAAACAGAGGAAGAATTTTTTTATTTTTTTTCAATTTTGGGATATTTATTATAGCAAAAATTAAAAAATATTGTTTTTTTTTTCAAAATTGTTGGTCTTTTTTTGTTTATAGTGCAGAAAATAAAACTGCAGATCAAATACCACCAAAAGAAAGCTCTATTTGTAGGAAAAAAAATACATCTATTGTGTTTGGGTACAGCGGCAAGCAACCGCGCAATTTTCAGTTAAAGCAACACAGTGTTGTATCGCACAAATGGACTGGTCATTAAGGGGGCAAATCCTTCTGGTCCTTAAGTGGTTAAAGTGGTTCTAAAGCCTAAACACGTTTAACCTTAATGCATTTCCTGCATTAAGGTAAAAAATGTTTCAGTACCTATATTGCACCCTCACCCCTCTGTTTACTTACCTGAGCCCTCACGCAATCCAGTACTAAGCCCATCTGTAGCAGCTCTTCTCGCTTTCACAGGCTTTGCTGAAGCATAGGCTTCCGTTGCTGTCAGTTAAATCCTGTGATGAGGGAGCAAGGATTGGCGCCAGGCGGCGTTGTCTGACAGATGCAGGTAGCATGGCTCAGGATCAAGCCCGTGGTTGTGCCACAATCGGAAGCGGCATTCTATGGTGGCACCTGAGAAGAGTAGGAGCACCACAGAAGGGGGACCACAGAAGAGGATCCACTCTGTGCAATTCTATTGCACAGAGCATATAAGAATAACATGTTTGAGATGTTATATATACACACACACACACACACACACACACACACTTTACAATCACATTAGGCCATTTTTGGGAATCAATTGCAAAGTTTCAGACCTAAAGACCATGCCAATAACAGCACTTCCTATTGCAGGCTGACAATGCCAAGCCATTCCCTCAAAGTGTCTCATCTGACCTATCTGATCTGACAGAACTGATAGGCAGCCAAACAGCCAAATGAAGGTGTGTACATGGCAGGTTGACAATGCTGCTGCTAATTGCAAGGCAGTGGCTTAAAGTTGTCCACAGCAATTGGAACTGTATTGAATGCAGGTAAGAAACTTTGCAAATGATTCACAAACAGATAGTTGCTTAAGAAAATTGTCAAAATTGTCAATAGCGAGGCATGATGCCAAACATACTGAAAAAATAAATTTAGGGTTTAGCACTTTAAGATCTTGTGGTGTAATTTCCTAATATGCAGGGAAGCGATGTGAAATTTCCTCCCAAATCCAGATATGTGCAGGGGAGCTTGCTGTTTAAAGTGGTTGTAAAGGCAGAAGGTTGGCTCCCGCTGACTCAGTTAGCCAATCAGAAGAGAGGGGGCGGGGCCAAACCACAGCTCGGTGTCTGAATGGATACACAGAGCTGCAGCTCGGATCCGGTGCCCCCCATAGCAAGCTGCTTGCTGTGGGGGCACTCAACAGGAGGGAGGGGCCAGGAACGGGGCTACCCTGTGCAAAACCACTGCACAAAACATGTAAGTATACCATGTTTGTTATTTTTATAGAAAACAAATGAGACTTTACAATCACTTTAATTTGAATTTTAAAGAGGAAGTAAAGCCTCAGAAAAAAAAAAAAAAAAAAATAACCCCTGCAAAACAATGGCATAATGAATTACCTGAGATCGAAGCCCCCGAAGCGGTCCTCGTTCCCCTCCTCTAACGCCGCCATCTATACCGGAGTGACTTCTGGGTATCACGGCTCCGGCTCTGTGACTGGCCGGAGCCATGATGACGTCACTCCCGTACATGCGCGCTGGTGCCGCCACTAACGGCATGATCGCCGTTAGCAACGGCACGCTCAGTGTGCCTGCGGGCCGTTGTCTATGGCGCATGCGTTGTAGACAGCGGTGCAGTTATTTCTGCAAATATCTCCTAAACCTTTTAGGTTTGGGAGATATTTCTTGCACCTACAGGTAAGGCTTACCTGTAGGTTAAAGTGGTTGTAATGGGTTTACAACCACTTTAAAAGCAAGCTTAACCCCTTCCCACACAGCCCCGATGCCCCTTTATCAGTGAATTAGTGACTGGGGCCTGGAAAGACTGCCTGGTCACATGACCACTGTGTTTAACTATCACACATGGACACATGTTTGGGAGCCGGTCCCATGGCTCCCATTCATTACTAGAGAGAAGGAGCTGCCTTTGACAGACTCTCAGCACAGAAACCTAGGCCCCCATGGATGCACACGTGCAGCATATGTGTGTTAAAGCCCCTTCTCGCTGCTACTGTATTACAAATCTTGTTTGCACTTGTGCATCTAAACCCTAAATAGTTCAACCTTCAGGAGGTCAGTGGATGAGTAACTCATTGTTTAATATGTATATAATAGAGTGGTAGCTCAGCATATGAACTAAGTGAAACTAGGAAAATGCTTTGTGAAGACTTACTTTAACAGCCGAGGAACACATTCAATATTCTGAGTTTTTGATGTGAATGGGGAAGCAACAGAAGCTTCTTGTTCAGACAATGAAATTCCAACGTGGGCCATCTTCAGAGCCTGTAATTAATAACCATGGAGTCTCAATAATGTCGTATTTATTCATAAAAAAATAGGAGAAACTGTGCAGTTTGTACTTACACCACAGTCATTTGCACCATCACCACACATTCCGACATAATACCTGTAGAAAACAAATATCATTCGGATTAGATTTCATATCAAACACAGTATTGCTGGCCATGTAAGACCCGAAAACATACAGGTATAGTAAAGATCATATTTTATACAGAAATTGCAGGCAACAAGACTAATCAGTGAACTGTGAAACAAATGTGCCAAAGGTAGGAAGCTGACCAAATGAATATGAATTCTCTTTAATCTCCTGCAGCCAGATCTTACACAGACCCTCATAAAGGAAGGTTGCAAAAAAGGAGAGCGTTTGGGAATTTAGATGAGGCGTGTACCCATAAGTCGATGCCGAGAGCATAACCTTAGTGTATATGCATAAACAAGATAGATGCACATTAAGAACGATCTTTATTGGATTGTCTGTCAACATTTGTAACCATGTTGTAACATGATAAAACAGTACCTAAAATAAAGTTCCACAGTAATGATACAGCAAAAATACACAACAAAAATCGAGACAGACATTATATACATGATAATGGGAGATGTAGTATCAGGATTGAAAAAGGAAGGAAACAGGAAGTCAGAGAACTTGGAAATTCAGCCAGGAGGGGGAGTGACATCACAGACACAGAAATCTGCTGTATACAGATAAAGGAGGTAAGTTACACATAAACTGACAGCGGGGTTGTGATTAATTTACATGCCCAATGCATCTGTTGTTTTGGGAAGGGAAAGCTGGAGTTCTTCTTTAAAGCTACTTTTTAAAATTTTCCATGTACTGTTACATAGCATAAGTTTAAAAAAAGTCCATAAAGTTCAAACTTTGTGTGTATGAGTGTGAGTTTTATGTGATGGAAAAACATGCACAAGCTAATTTGCTGTAAGAGGGTAACAAAATTACTTATTATTTCTCTCTCCACCTGCACTCATACCAGTGATTACAAAAAGTCCTGGATCAATCTAGAAATTAAGACTTCGAATAGCCCTGTACATTATGCTTACTGCGGAAGATATCAGCTAATACCACCTCCTGGGGAAGAGAGCTCCGCATTTTCACTGCACTAAAAGTAAAAGAACCTCTTTTAAGTTTAAGATTAAACTACTTCTTCTCATCCTAAATTGTGGCCATGTCTCTTTTTCAGGGACCTTAGAATAAACAGGTTGATACAGTTTATCTAATCACCTTTATATTCGTGCATCAATTTGTACATTGTAAATAGAGTTGGGTGAACGGTTTGGCCCGAGCATCAATTTGCAGGGTGTTCGGCGGATGTTTGCCCTGCCCACATCCTGCAATGCACTGCGCGCTGCATTTTGCACCCTGATTGGGCAAAGCTTTGCCCAATCATGGCACAGTATAAGCTGGTTGTTAAGGAGAGGGGCCAGGAAGCCGGCCGGGGCATTCTTAACAACTGATGAGTCATACGCTGTTAATTGGTTTGTCCACTGACAGCAGAGTAAATTTGCCCCCTTTGAACCATATTGGGCCACATGTACTCAACATAGGGGGGTGGTTGCTTTGCTCTGCCCCACCCTAAAGCACCAAGAACCAGATCTTGCCCCACCCCCTATGTGAATGAGTATGGGGTACATGGTACCCCTACCCATTCACCATAAAAGTGTCAAAAAATAAAAACACACACAGTTGACAATTCCTTTATTAAGAACAAAAAAAAACTGTGTTTCCCCCGATGTAAATCCATTGTGAATTAAGCCCTTATACAGTAACTGAGCTCTGCCAGCCCCCTTTTTAGTTTTGTAGCCCTTTCAAATTGAAGGACAGCCTTTCTGTTAACTGGTGGGAAAAACTGTACTACATGCTTAAGATGAATCAAACCAGTGTTTTATAAAGAATTATGTATTTATCTCCTGAATATATGTCATTTTTAATTTTGCTAGCTTTTTTAGCTGCAGATTGGAGTTTAATGCTATTGTTAACGCAGGCCATACATTGGTCGAATTCCAAAAAATCTGAAATTTTGTATTTTGTGATCCGATGGTACCACCATTGATTTTGAAATTCAACCAAACCTTCAATTTCACCTCATGTTGCTACAGAAAAGAATTTTCGTGGCTGGGAATCTTCTTTTCTTTCCAGGTCACAGCTCCTGCACATGTCCTTTTCGATTATATTTCTTGCATGATTCTCCCATTATTGATTAGAAATTTGTTAGTTTTTAAAAAAAAATTCCAACATGCCGATCACTCAGATTCGATTGCTGCACGAAAATCGTCCATTGCTGCAGCCCACTAATGGTGCGATTTTTCAAAGAAAATTATTAATTTATTTTTGACACATGTATGGCCGGCTTTAGTCTGTTTTCTACAAGGACTCTCAAATTCTTTCCCATTACATATTCGCCCAGTGGATTTTTTCCCAAAGAGTATGTTGCATGCATAACTTTACATTTTTCAATATTGAACCTCATCTGCCACGTTCTTGCCCATAGCCCTATTTTATTTAGGTCTTCCTGTATCAATGCTACATCTTGCACCAACTTTCTTTCAATAACACTGAAATTAAACTCTTACTATGTACTATGGGATTTGTAGTGTGCACAGAGCAGTGCACATGACTGCATTTAATGTGCACTGCTCATTCCAAACAACAGGAACTGAAGGGGAGAAGGAGAGGGGGTTCAGGGGCTCACAAATATTATAAAGTAAAAAATGCAGATTTGTGATGTTAGTCTTTTTGAAATTTAGCATTCTTGCCAAACCAACATGCCTCTCTTTCCTGTAACTTATGGCAAATGACATTACATTACGATCATGATAACATTTTTGCCTCCAATTTGCATATCTGTAAGGAGCTCTGTGTTATTTGAAAATTAATAGATCCAACAACATTTTTTCTAGTTGGGGCTTCCATCTTTTGACCCATGACTGTACTTTTAAGTTTAATATTAACTTAAAAACATGTATTACTGTATGTCAGAAATTCCCACCAGCTTGCTTTAAATTGTATTAGTCACAAATTTCTTAAAGTGGAACAAAACTGTATCTGAGAACCACAAACTGAAAACACTATTTAATTCATTTTTAATGTTTAAAGCAAACTCTTCCATCCATCAACCTATGTATCCATTCTTTATTTTGTTAATAAATCACTTTGAAAAACACCTCCTAGCTTTTCTAGCCACAGCCATCTTGAGTAAGGGCAGATTATGTTTACTTCCTGAAATCCATCTGCCCTTAGCTCAGGCATGCAGGCAGGAGGATGTCTTTAGCTGAAATAAAATGAAATAAATGCCCATTAAGACTCATGGGATGTAGGACATCATTTTGGCCTAGGCCAGAAACCAGCAACTGAAGAAATTTAGAAAATATAATGTAACTTCCAATTTATTTACTAATGCTAGCAGCTTAAAGTGGTGTTTCCCCCTAAAAAACAAAAAAGGCTTAAAAATCCTAAAAAAAAAAAAAAAAAAAATTTGATTTTTTTTTTTTTATTTACATACCTCTAAATGCCTGTTTCTAGGGGGTCCCTCGTAGTCTGCCTTCTGCCTAGCCTAGGCTGGTGACATCACTTCCCCTAAGTGCAGGAAGGGCTCTCCAGTCATCTGGGACCCGTCACGTGTCCCAGATGACTGTGCGGCCAATCACGGCGCGTGACGCCGCTCGCTCATGCGCAGTGGGTGCCCGGCTGTGAAGCCACAGCCAGGTGCCCACAGTTGCAATGCTGGCGGCGCCGAGCGGATCGGGGGGCTAGCGGAGCTTCGACCCCCCGCATTTCTGGACCCTGGAACAGGTAAGTGTCCCATTATTAAAAGTCAGCAGCTGCAGTATTTGAAGCTGCTGACTTTTAATTTTTTTTTTTTTTTTTTTAAGGGACACACCTCTTTATGGATTAAAGATAGTTAATGTTGCTTGAGAAAGTTGAGTTCCACTTTAAGATTTGTTTATTACAGCTGTGATGATGGAGTTGCACAGGTTAACATGTTGTTAGTAGCAGTGCAATAAACGTTGAGGCTGCAGATGATGTCAGTTTTATTATACAGGAATACGTTAAAACTAATAAAATGTGTGTCATACTTCCAGCCCCAATGTAAAAACCTTAAAGATGAACTTACTTTTGCTTATATACCAACAGACAGATGAAACACACTGCCTAAGGGTTAATGCAGATGATATACATTGTAGATATACTCCTACGTACCCAAGTTTTTGAAATTCTTCAACAAGACTTGATTTATGCCCTGGAGACATACGTGCAAAAATTGTGCCATTTATCAGTATCTGTAAAATAACAGTTGACAAGCTCAGCATGATTTAGCATGTACCATACATATTCTTTTCACACCCAGAAATCCATGAATGCCTAAACAGAAATGCTTGCTAGCAGGTTTTTTGAGGAAATGATTTCAGACTTTTATTGGACACGTTAGCAGAGGTTTTCAGCTGCGATTTACATGACAATGCTGTGTACAGGACTCCATGTCATAATATGGTCCACAAAATGGTCTTTATGCTTTATTAAATAATACCAAATATAGTACATAGCATGCCAACATACATATTTGCATCAGCTTATACTTCGCCAAACTAGCAGATTTTTCAACATGTCTCGTATATGAAAATTGGTGGTGGGGTTTGTTGCCCATAACTTCACCCTGCTTTTTAAAACTCCACCAATAAATTACAGGAGGAATGAATGAGCTGATATAGTCACTGAGAACACTTTTTTTTTTTAAACTCTTCAAACCATAGGGTTTTAGTTGCAAAATATTTAAAAAAAAAAAATCTGTATTACTAAAAGATTTTTTTCATTCTTCACCATTTCTCAGAATTAATCTGGGTGGCTGTTGTTGCCAGCAATGACAATTCCCTTTTTTGCAGAGGCTTTACAAATATGCACATGCATGCTCCTATCACCTGAGCATGCATATGAATGCACGGAGCAGACACTGCTGGTGCTAGAATACACGCTTTATCTCAAGGAACCAATAGAGATAAACTGCAAAAACCAAACATGACTAGACAACTGTTCCCCTGAGAATGTTTAGCCTGGGGAGCAGTGGTATTTAACCCAAAATGGAAAATGTGGGGAAAAACTGCAAACAAAATTGATGAAAAAAGCAGCTAACACTCAAACAAAGTCTAACGTGAATGGTGAAGCAACAGTGTTGCACTAATATAAACAATGAAAATAGCAATACATGTGCTTAAACACATCTAGTTGTGTTAAGAAAAGTTATGTGAAAAACAAAAATAAATGTTTATTAACACAATAGGTGCATGAGTCCAATTGTGAATATAAACCACACAACATGTGCAGGATAAAGTCCACAGAGCTATGAAAGAAAAATTTTCCTCCTGTTAAGGTGACACCAGAACCGTGGGAGAAGAAAACAGGTTGTCTGTAGTCACTCTAATGCCGCGTACACACGAGAGGACTTTGACAGCAAAGGTGCGACGGAAGGAATCCATCAGACAATTCGATCGTGTGTGGGCTCCATCTGACTTTTGCTGTCGAAAAATCCGACAGACTTTAGAAATAGAACATGTTTTAAATTTTCCTGACGGAACTCCGCTGGACCCAGTTCCTATCGAAAAATCCGCTCGTCTGTGTGCTAGTCCGACGGACAAACAACGACGCTAGGGCAGCTATAGGCTACTGGCTACGAACTTCCTTATTCTAGTCCGGTCGTACGTAATCACGTTGGAATCTGTCAGAATTTAGTGCGATTGTGTGTGGCCAAGTCAGTTCATTCGAAAAGTTTGTCGATTCACACCTATGCATGTTGCAGTTTGCATATTGCAGGTGCATTTCACGTTTTTCATTTTTTGAAGTCTATGGAACCAAAAACCAGAAAAATGTCTTTTACCCTTTCCATAAAATGCACAGATGTGAACTACATCCATAGGAAACCATGTTAAATGGACTGTAGTGTATTTCTGCAAAACTGAAAACGCACTAAAAAATGCATAGCTTTCTGTCCAGGTGGTAACAAAGGCTAACAGAGGACCCCCTACTTCTAGCAGTAGAAACTTTACCTCATCGTGTGAACTTGCTTGCAAGTTTGGAACATTTGGGAGTCCAGGGTTTGTATTTGGAGTTAAGAAATCTGGAGAAATGAAATGAACTCTACACTTCAGAGGTAGGAGCTTTTCCAACCCGAGGCTTTGATTTTTTTGCTAGGGCAAAAAGGGTACTCTTTTTTTCCAGTGACATCCTTGATAAAGCTATCCAGTGATGCACCAAAGAGACATTTTTTGGGGCATGTACCAATGGCCAAAACCAATTTCAAGCGGCTGGGAGCTGAATTTTTTTTGGAGGAAGAAAAAAAAAAAAAGAGTTTAACAGTGTCGGCAAATTACATTTCTCTCCTGATTTCTTTTTTTAAAAAGGTAAAACATCACATAGACACCAAATGTGTATTATGTAATGTGGGGGAAAAGGAGGGGGGGAACGAGCGTGCCCCACTCCTCCTGAGCTATGCCTGGCCACACATCCTGAACTTACAAAGGGGAGACCATGTTGATGAGGATAAAAAATGATCTTCCAAAAATCCTAGCAGGTGGTTGTGGGGGCCTGCAAGCAGGGGGATCTGAGGAATCTGTAAGCCCCCTTTAATAATGAGGCCCCAAGAGACCTAATGTTTCATAAGTTTAAAAAAAATAAAAAAAAAAAAAAAACCTTCCTCGTTGTAAATCTATCATCAATCACGATGCCTGCCGACTCACTGAAAAAAGAAACCAGCGCACACTACTGATCCTGATGGTACTCAAATGAATTAGGGCTTCTTGAGCAGTGGTCAGTGACTTTAAGGGAAGGGGCATAAAAGTCACCACTGTCCTTATTCCTTTGGTTACATGGCTGGGTATTCCCGGTGATGTCAATGGTTCCAAGGGACACAGCAAGCTCCTGCAGCTTTCTAAGCCACCAGTGATAGAAGGATGTTCTCATATTTAGAAATGGTAGAACTATTGATTCTATATATGATTTCCAACTACCGCCAAATGTTTGGGAGTTCATCAACTCATCCCAACCAATGGCTCATGCCTACTCATTTCATGCTGTACAGCACTCCACACAATTAGAAGGCTGGCTCTACAGACCTAACAAGTGCAGCAGTGGACAAGGCCAGTACCAGTTTACCAAAAGGGAACAATAATAACCATGGTAGGTTTTCAAACCTATACTATTTATTGTTCTTCCTCACAACAGCTGACTGACCTTATCTACTGGCACCCAAAGACATGAGACCTTTTGTCTGAATCAGCTGAATATAATCACAAGTAAATTAGAGACCCTGGCTGTCACCAACTTAAAAAGAATTGTAAAAATCAAGTATTTTAAACGCTTACCTGCAGTGTTTTATTTTTCTCTATGAATGATTTTTATTCCCTTGCAAAGTGACCTTAAACTTAGTGGAAAATTTGAGTAGTAAATCTCCTATTACAACCCTCTTCCTATTTGCACGACATAACGCTTTCTTTATCTGGAAGTGTTTTATTACTGTCTGTGCTGCCCCAGCTTCTCCATGCCTCCTCCTTCACAACTTTGAAACTGTTGGGGCTGCTGGCAGTGGCGGGACAAGGTCCTTTAGAGCCCAGGACGAACATGCCAAATTGCCCCCCCCCCCCCCAAGATGTATGGGCATTATGTGTCCCATCCCCACTCCCAACACAAATCCCCCAAATCACAACTCCTAGCACACCCTCCCTAAATGTGCCCTCCTAAAACAATTCTTACCCCCTAAAGCCCCCCAAATTCCCCTTTTTAACACAAATTCCCTCCCCCTAATCTCCTTGTGGTGCCCCCCACTTCACATGATACCACAGTGCCCAGGGCAACCGCCCCTCCTGCCCACCCCTTGTCCCGGCCCTGGCTGCTGGCATCACATCCAAGATGGAAGCGTGAGCTGCTATCTCAGAGCTTTTGATGATCTACACAAAAGAGGCTGTTACAGGTACAGCAAATAACATGCATAAAATATGTCAAATACATATATAATCTTATGGAAATATTTTTGTTGAAACACCCAAAGTGCTATTCTTTTCAAACATACAACATTTTATGTATTTTATTGAAAATAATCTTAAGCAATTACCTTTTGTAATAAATTGCTAAAGTGCTGTAATATAACTTGAAAAGAGCTTCCCGTCATAGCGAAATAATAAGGCAGGTTTTCACTGTCAGGCTTGTTTTTATCTTGTATGTCAATATAAATATTCTGCAATTCCAAGATAAAATATAAGATATGTATGAAACGGGTCATAGTTGGCACATTTTAGCCATAAACATTCTGATTATAAAGTCAAACACTGCAGATAAATGTAGTAAAAAACAATCAAATAAAAGTATTTAAGCCAGGAATATACATTGTAATGTATATGTTTAATGACGAGTTTTAACATGATGAGCAGGATAAATAAGTGTTACAAAAAGGTGTTAGCGAGAACCTGGAACAAATGCATATACCAGAATCTGCTGTAGCGCTGGCTCCTGACGAGCACACGCTATGTGTTTTTCAAAGTTAACATTCCTGAAACCACAGTTGGCTTTTAGGGCTAATTATGCCAAACTATGGTCTCAGTATCAGTCTAGCTGGAATTGCACTGAGTTCTCCTTGGCCGCAGGTGTCGCTGTCACCGCCGGCAAGTATGAGAACGCAGTTTGGCTGGGCGTATTGGGTACCATCCATTCTCGGAACCAGCCCAGTGGGTGTGTCTTCCTGCTGTGAATTCTGGGAGGTGGTATTTAAGGTACTGGGATCACGTGCTTCTGGGTTCTGGTCCAGAAGATATCTTCTGTCTGTTTGGTCCTGGTCCTCCTGACCAGCCCCCATGGCCCTCATAGCCAGGGGTGCAGATCTATGCAATTCCGAGTCTCGGGGCTGGATAGCCCAAGGCAAAGCAACTGCAGGGACAGGCCCGAATGGATATCGGGGCCCAATGATTCAAGAGTGGTCCGGTGCCGTCTCGTCTGAGGAGAGGCCGAGCAACTGGAGAAGCATCCAGGGGAAGACTCTTCGGGAGAAAGCCATGCACAAGGCTGGCTTCTCTGAAGAAGCCTGGAGGCTCAGTTGAAGGACACTAAATGGATCTACACTTATACGGTATCGCCGGACAGGCTGCGAGATACTGGTACCGTATGATAGCTCTCTAAATTTGTCTAAGTCCCTCAGTTACATTCAAGTCTGTGGCAGAGACTTTGTTCAAGTGTTCTACATTCAAGTCTGTGGCAGAGACTTTGTTCAAGTGTTCTACATTCAAGTCTGTGGCAGAGACTTTGCTTTACCCAACACCCTGCCCGGCTGCTAGGCCTAGTGAGAGGAGGTCTGTCCGGTGGTTGTGAGTATCCAGCTGTGAAACGGTAATTCTCTGGATTTCTATAGTGAGAGACTTCCTATTCTTGCAGTTCCAAAGTACCTGAACTTTCACCCTAACCCTCTACCCTACATTTAAGAGACTGTTTTATCTTTTGAATAAATAACCCAAAAAAGGAAGATAAAGTGTCAGTTTCTACATTTCTTTGGGCCATCTACCACAGGAAACCCTAGACGGAGACGAGGTCAAGAAGGTAACGGTAAGCCCAATAAAACCAGCAGCTCCTTCGGGGGTCAGTGCTACACTGCCATAGAAAGTAATGGGCCATCCTAAAACATTCTGGAGATACAGTATATAGCTGGTACATCCCAGTGTGGTTGAGAAGCATTACAGGCATGTAAACAAAGCTGTGGCTCAGCACACGACAATCGCACAAATAAGATTTTAACATATAGAGTTTGTAATATCAATACAGTATGCAGGGTGAGGAGGGAAGACTTGGGTGGCTGTAAGGTAAACTTATTATTATTAAAAAGGCAAACTGAAGAAAATAACATCTAATCTAGTGCTGGCAGCACCTAGTAGGCACATCTAGGTACTTGCACATCAGGACAATTTTATAGCCGAGTGCCTCCGATGTCTGCTCAGCCCTTTCCCTACTTCCTATGTCACACTACTGGTTGTTCACAGTTATGAAGCAGCCTAACTGGCTAATAGAGCAGCTTGGGAGTTAGGAGGCACAGATCAAGCATTTAACCCATGAAAATGGGTAGGTATTTATTATAGCACCTCAAGATTCTAGGCATTCGGAATGCCAATTTGGAAAACAGAACTGTCAGGCAGGCAGGCACCAAGACATACACTATATTACAAAAAGTATTGGGACGCCTGCCTTTACACGAACATGAACTTTAATGGCATCCCAGTCTTGGTCCATAGGGTTCACCATTGAGTTGGCCCAACTATAACAGCTATAACGGCTTCAACTTGTCTGGGAAGGCTCTCCACAAGGTTTAGGAGTGTCTATGGGAATGTTTGAACATTCTTCCAGAAGCTCAGTTGAGGTCAGGCACTGATATGGACAAGAAGGCCTGCTCTACTCTAATTCATCCCAAAGGTATTCTATCAGGTTAAGGTCAGGACTCTGTGCAGGCCAGTCAAGTTCCTCCACCCCAAACTCGCTCATCCATGTCTTTTTTACCTTGTTTTGTGCAAATCAAATAATTTGATGGAGGGGTTTATGGTGTGGGGTTGTTTTTCAGGGGTTGGGCTTGGCCCCCTAGTTCCAGTTAATGGAACTCTTCAAGAGTCAGCTTACCAAGACATTTCTGACAATTTCATGCTTCCAACTTTGTGGGAACAGTTTGGGGATGGTCCCTTCCTGTTCCAACATGACTGCTCACCAGTGCACAAAGCAGGTCCATAAGGACATGGATGAGCGAGTTTCGAATGGAGGAACTTGGCCTGCAAAGAGTCCTGACCTCAACTCGATAAAACACCCTTGAGATGATTTAGAGTGGAGACTGCGAGCCAGACCTTCTCATGCACATTAGTGCCTAACCTCACAAATGCACTTCTGGAAGAATGGTCAAACATTCCCATAGACACTCCTTAACATTGTGGGTAGCCCTCCCAGAAGAGTTGAAGCAAAGGGGGGGAGGGAACTCAATATTGATCCCTACCGACTAATGCCCTGTACACACTGTCGGAAATTCCGACCACAAAATACGTCTGATTTTTTCCGACGGATTTTGTCCGAAACTGGTGTTGCACACACACAGTCGGACAAAGTTGTCGGAAAATCCGATCGTTCGGAACGTGGTGACGTTCGTTGCGTACAACCGAACTACGTAGAGACTAGTAGCCAATAGCTTTGGTCTCGTAATTTGATCTGAGCATGAGTGGCACTTTGTCGGTCGGAATTCTATACAAACGATCGGAAAAAGTCAGATCGGATTTTTTCGTCGGAAAATTTTAGATCCTTCTCTCAAATTTTTTCCGTCTGAATTTCCGACGGAAAAAGTCTGATAAAGCCAACACACGATCGGATTTTCCAACAACAGAATCTGATCTGAGCTTTTCCGTCGGAATTTCCGACCGTGTGTACAGGGCATAAGACTGGGATGCCATTAAAGTTTGTGTGTGTAAAGGCAGGTGTCCCAATATTTTTGGTGATATAGTGTACTTGCTTTGTGCTCCAGTGCTGGAATACATTTTATTCCTGACTTCTAGTTAATTTACCGGTATTACAAGAGCTCCCCTTTGTTGGATCGGGTAGGTTCAAACACTTGAATGACTATTATTACTGGACATGCTCATCTACTGGACAGTGCGTGTCAGGTGACATATCCACAGGGTGGTGTACACAGCAGGGGCATAATTAGTACACATTCAAAATGCTGCATAATTATATCAAAATCATTCTGTAATAATTTGAATGCCACCTTCACCCAAGCAATTGGCACTGCATGTGTGAACGTACGGTAAGTGGTTTATAGAGATTTAAAAACAAAAAAAACGTGAGCTTTAAACAGGATGTTTTTAAGAAATATTTATCAACGCTAATATATTTCATGACATGAACAAGCAATGCAGGCCAAGGTAGCACTATAGCAATGCTACTTACCACATTATCTAAATTCTTTTCCTTCTGTCCAGATAGTAGAGTCCATGTGATGGAGGCCAGGCTATTGTCAGTGGGCTCTTGGGCATCGACCAGAATCACATTACTGGTGGTACTTATCATCCCTGAGTTTCTAGCAACAGTCACAGCTGTCTGAAGATTGTCTCCTAGTCGACAGACATTGTAATGTTATATAGAGGAGTGCAATTAAATGCTACAGTGTAATGTCCTCTAGAAAGTTCAGGTAACCTGGCCAGTACTAAAAGACCATTTCTATAATTATACAACTGTATAAAATATTACAAATGCTTAAAGTGACATTAAATCCAATGTGAAAACTATCAATAAATGCTGTATTGCATGCTGATCAAACTCACTTAGCCACTATGTGATTTGTCTTCTGTATTCTGTAGAAAAACTGTCAGCTCTTGCTGTTCTCTGCCCCTTCTCCTGTCTGTGTTCCTGCTGCAGCTGAAACCGTTGCCGCAGTTAGTGAGCATGCTCGGGTTTTTAGAGTGTTTCTATGCTGAGCACTTCCGCCCTGAGCAGCCCATGTGACTTTAGAGTCAAATATGTGGGCGTATACACAGGAATAAATGACAGCCCACTCCCTCCTCCTTCACGCCCACTAAACAGCTCTACACTATAGGGGCAGGATACTACATCTTGATTGATGGAGGCATCACCTTCCTGGAATTCTAAGTTCATAAACACAATAGACACAGGCTGGGGGGGCTGTGGAGCAGACTGTGACTGTCAGAACCTCCCCAGATATCAGTACAGTGTACCTTTGTTAACTCAATAGAAGCTCCTCCTGACAATGTTTCCCTGGAGAACAGAAAGAGCTGGAGAAAGTCTTGTGACTGCTGTATATTGCTATGAATACAGTAGCATCATCCATATACAGTATGTAAATAGAAGGAATCCCATATATGTAAACAGAAGGGATAATGTATATTAAATTGTCTGTGTTTAGTATCACTTTAAGTCATAGTTTCAGTTTATTAGATCAAATGACATTTCACAATAAGAAGGTTACTAAAGCAGGGGGTGTGTATTCTAGTGAAAAAGCAAGCATGTGTGCTTTTAGGGCCCTGATTGTAAAGGTCAGCCTGTGTTTTAGATTTAACCTCTTCTCGCCAGCCACTCGCATATATGCGGCCTCCCGGCGGGTGGGCTTAAACGCCAAGAGGCCAAATATATGCGGCCCTGAATAAACACAATACTGTGCTGAGAAAGCGTGCCCTGCACACTCCCAGCACAGTCACCGGCAGGGACTGGAAAGCTCCCTATGCTTACATTGCAATTGGGAGCTTTCCAATCATGTGACCACTGTGAAAGGCAATCACATCGGTCACATGACCTGAATGCTCTCCTCCGCGCCTTTCGACATCTAGAAGTTCTTAAAGGGCTGGGAGGCGGTGGTGGGAAGGGGTTAAATGGTTTTCTAGTTCCAAATACAGTATGTACAACATACACTCCTAGTATTGTGTTACAATTCTAGGATATTTAAAAAGTTTTGCATTGCACACTTGTTTCTATACCTTCCGTGTAGAAAAGTGATGTGGTTGGTGCCTTAATATATAAATAATTGGGATTCCCTATCTACTATAAGTGATGCTGCAGGAGGAATGCACATTTGCAGATGACAGTCTATACAAATCAGCCAAAACTGCGGTTTTAGAGTATGAAAGGATTAAAACCCATGTCAATTACTTTTGCTGTCCATGATCTCTATTTTCCCTGAGACAAAGTAATGGTATCATAGCTCCCAATTGTCCCTGATTTCGAGGGACTGTCCCTGATTTGGAGCAATGTCCCTCTGTCCCTCTTTCCTCCTTATTTGTCCCTGATTTTGGTCTGATCTGTATAGTTGTATACAAAATGCACTTTTTACCTTTCAAAAAGTATTTTCCAGTGCTAAAACTTTCATCCAAATTCTAAATGGCTGGATTTGTCAATTTTAAAAGCCAGAATAAAGAAATATTAATGGTAAAAAAAAGCAACTTTTTTTTGTTTGTTATGTCTGCTTTAAGGGGCGTGGTAGGGGGCGTGTCCTATGCCTACATACATTTGCTAGCAAGTGTACCTCATTCCCATCTCAAAATGTTGCGAGGTATGATGATATATCCACAATTTTACAGCTGTCACCAGAACAAGAGGTAAAAGATGACAAGTCTACTGTAATTTCTTTTGTCTACTCAGGTTAAAAGCAGTTTTAGTTGTATACATTTGCAAACATACGTGGAAGCCCCATTGCTGCATCAAGCAATTGCTTGCTGCATCAAGGCACTTTAAAAAAAAAAAATACAGACCACATTAAAAGTGTGTTGGGGACCTTGTTTGTAAATATTATACATATATATATATATATATATATATATATATATATATATATATATATATATATATATATACATATACATACACAGTGCCTTGTGAAAGTATTCGGCCCCCTTGACCTTTTCAACCTTTTGCCACATTTCAGGCTTCAAACATAAAGATATCGAATTTTAATTTTTTGTGAAGAATCACCAACAAGTGGGACACAATTGTGAAGTGGAACGAAATCTATTGGATTTTTGAAACTTTTTTAACTAATAAAAAAATGAAAAGTGGGGCGTGCAAAATTATTCGGCCCCCTTGCGTTAATACTTTGTAGAGCCACCTTTTGCTGCGATTACAGCTGCAAGTCGCTTGGGGTATGTCTCTATCAGTTTTGCACATCGAGAGACTGAAATTCTGGCCCATTCTTTCTTTGCAAAACAGCTCGAGCTCAGTGAGGTTGGATGGAGAGCGTTTGTGAACAGCAGTTTTCAGCTCTTTCCACAGATTCTCGATTGGATTCAGATCTGGACTTTGACTTGGCCATTCTAACACCTGGATACGTTTATTTGTGAATCATTCCTTTGTAGATTTTGATGTATGTTTGGAATCATTGTCTTGTTGGAAGATTATTCTCCGTCCCAGTTTCAGGTCTTTTGCAGACTCCAATAGGTTTTCATCCAGAATGGTCCTGTATTTGGCTGCATCCATCTTCCCCTCAATTTTAACCATCTTCCCTGTCCCTGCTGAAGAAAAGCAGGCCCAAACCATGATGCTGCCACCACCATGTTTGACAGTGGGGATGGTGTGTTGAGGGTGATGAGCTGTGTTGCTTTTACGCCAAACATATCGTTTTGCATTGTGGGCAAAAAGTTTGATTTTGGTTTCATCAGACCAGAGCACCTTCTTCCACATGTTTGGTGTGTCTCCCAGGTGGCTTGTGGCAAACTTTAGACAAGACTTTTTATGGATATCTTTGAGAAATGGCTTTCTTCTTGCCACTCTTCCATAAAGGCCAGATTTGTGCAGTGTACGACTGATTGTTGTCCTATGGACAGACTCTCCCACCTCAGCTGTAGTTCTCTGCAGTTCATCCAGAGTGATCATGGGCCTCTTGGCTGCATCTCTGATCAGTCTTCTCCTTGTCTGAGCTGAAAGTTTAGAGGGACAGCCAGGTCTTGGTAGATTTGCAGTGGTCTGATACTCCTTCCATTTCAAAATGATTGCTTGCACAGTGCTCCTTGGGATGTTTAAAGCTTGGGAAATCTTTTTGTATCCAAATCCGGCTTTAAACTTCTCCACAACAGTATTACGGACCTGCCTGGTGTGTTCCTTGGTCTTCATGATGCTCTCTGTGCTTTCAACAGAACCCTGAGACTATCACAGAGCAGGTGCATTTATACAGAGACTTGATTACACACAGGTGGATTCTATTTATCACCATCAGTCATTTAGGACAACATTGGATCATTCAGAGATCCTCGCTGAACTTCTGGAGTGAATTTGCTGCACTGAAAGTAAAGGGGCCGAATAATTTTGCACGCACCACTTTTCAGTTTTTTATTTGCTAAAAAAGTTTAAAATATCCAATAGATTTAGTTCCACTTCACAATTGTGTCCCAGTTGTTGGTGATTCTTCACAAAAAATTAAAATTTTATATCTTTATGTTTTGAAGCCTGAAATGTGGCAAGAGGTTGAAAAGTTCAAGGGGGCCGAATACTTTCACAAGGCACTGTATATATATATATATATATATATTGTATACTGTGTACTTTACACACACACACACACAGCAAGAGCACCAATGTCAAATTGGTAAGAAATTGTACCATGAAAATATAATATAAAATGAAAATATGGCTCATGGAATTGTACCCGTTATCATAACAGTCCTGACAGCAGAATTAGATAACTCCCGTAATACTGGCCTAGTTTCCAGTTTAAGACGATTTTCCATCACTAGAAGTCCAAGGAAGGATAAGTCAGATTCCACTTCATCCCTTACAGAAAAACATATAATAGTTAATATAATCTTGAAATAAGTTCAATAAACTTCAGACAACACCTACAAAAGTGCCAATATACAGTACTTACAATTTATTTAAAAGGAAACCTGTACTGGCAGAGATATGGGACTGTCCTTGCTGACCCCCTTACTAGGAATACTAGTGGTCTATCTGCCTCTGGTCACATGATGTCAAATGATGACAGTTGTCACTGGAACAGAAGGCTAGGATATATCTCTCAACATCTGTTTTAGTGACTGTTGTCAAAGGTGGGATTTCTCCACTTCATAGGGATACTTTCTCACACTTCCTGCCATTGGACAGGAAGTGTGGAGTATTTGTTTTCCAGTTTGGGACACAGAGAAATAAAAACCTGACAAAAGTTCTAACCCTTTCACAATTTTTTAGCAGAAAGAGATAGGCTAGTTCAAGTTGATCAACATATACATTTGATACAATATACAGTAGAGTTGTTCCAGTTCTATGAAACAAAAACATAAGCTGCCAGGTATATGTACATTTTGGACCCTTACCGCTTTAAATCTTTGACCCTCAGTTTTTCATTTTTCTCAAGAAGTTTGTATGCCATTCCGAGAACTCGAAATCCCTGCTTTGTGTAAAGCTCCAGCTCATCAGTGAAGTTGATGGGAACTGTTTAATAAAAAATAAAAATCCTATTAGCTTTTTAATTGATAACCAACATTATGTAATACTAAAATTGTAGTGAATAATGTATTAATTAACCTTTTTAGATGTGTTACGATTATTGAGAAGATAATTTGACATACTAATGCATTTTCAGTATACTATAGCTAGTAAGAGAGGCCACCGCAAACTTAAAATCTTTATTAGCAGCAGATGACATCTGGCAGCACTCTAGAGTTTAGCATGTACTGTATCATCAGTGGGATGGGTGGGAAGAATCTTTACCTTGAGTGCTAGAGAACCTTGTACCAGCACTGCTAAAGGCATTCTTTTGCCCATTTTGGAGACAGTTAAGAGAGATTAAAACACCTATCAGGTTTATGCCATCAAAAGTGAAAGTAAAATAAAATCCCCAAATTTGGGTTATTTCCAGAACAATAATAGAGTAATTATTGAATGGGGACACTAGTTTTGGTAACATGGAGGGCCCCAATGGATTGCCTTTCCTCTCACTTCCTGTTTGGGTTATGGGACAGGAAGTGAAGGTAAGTCTCTCCGATATGACACAGATGGCAAAAGAAAAAAAAACTGACAGGTGTTAAAACCCTCCCTTACTCTTTTCTAAATGGAAAAACACATTTTCCTATAGTTCTACCCGTGCTTGGCTTGCAGAATGAGGCCACCATCTCTGGTGCTCCTTTCATGTAGACGGCATATTCATCACCATTAAGTACTTGGGTGACCACGGACATGCGCTGCAGGCCTGAAGAGAAAGGAAACTGCTGCAGAATAACAATTCCTTCAATGTCAACCTGGAACAAGAACATAAAGGCCATTTGTAAAATGTAGAATATATATATATATATATATATATATATATATATATATATATATATTTTTTTTTTTTTTTAATTATTTATATTAATATTTTTATAATATTTAATAAATTCAATTAGGTATGTACGTTATTTAAAGTTTAGCTCTATGTCATGGTTATGCAGTAATCTTCCCCTGTTTGCTTACCTCTCCTCATGTGTTCAGACTAAGAGGCCAGCCACTCTCACCTGGTGGTTTTTATAACCTCTCCTCTAAGCATGGCTCCACCCCAGGCCCTATCAGGGAAACCTATATTAACCTGTGCACTGCAAGCCAGTGTGCTGATCAACCATTGTGTATCCATGGTGTGTTCGGCTTCCTGGTTCCTGTTTGCCGTGTGCCTTATGTTTGTCTCTGTTACCGACCTTGGCGTGTTCTCAACGATTCCTGTCTGCTTGTGAACTTGACCCTTTGGCATGTCCCCGACCATCCCTGTCTGCCTGTGACCCTAAACCTTTGGCGTGTACTCTGTTGTTTCTTGTCTGCTAGTTGCCCAGACCTCTGCCTTATCCCCTTACTATCCTTGTCGTTCCAGCCTGCTGCTTCCTTCTCCTGTAGTCTACTGTGAGCTTGAGCTGTGAGACCCTGGGGCCGCGACCTGGAGCCAGACTGCAGCGAAGTCCATCCTCACCACTAGAGGCTCTGGCGAACACCTGCTGGCTCTTAGACTCCGCGCCCTGGGGAATCTATGCTCTAGCTCCCACTGGGATCTGTGTTAGTGATCCAGTAGACCTGTGTCCTGAATCTCCCTGGATTTAATCTGCAGCAGTCAGTCCTAAGGTCCACTACCTAGCGGTGCACTTCTGACTCCTACTGAGTGCACCTGTCACCTGGTCTCAGATACATATATCATGTCTTACCCAGATGCCTTCTTTTGCCTTTTAGAATTTAACTTCAAAATTAGTAATGCAAAAAGTGTTGCATAAACACCAATGATTGTGAAAGATATTATATGTATAGCTGGTTGCTATATTTTTTACCTTTTTTGCCTCAGGACCTGGTTTCACAACCATAGTTTCCATGGACTCTTGATATTGATTACTTGATGCATCAATCTCCTGAAGAAAAAATAGATGCTTATGTATTGATATTGAATACGTTTCCACCCACATCATAAAACATACATGTAGGATAATTGACTTTTATCCAAACTGGCCCAGTGTGGCCAGTACACCTTGTGTATCTGTTCCTATGTGCATGACTAGAACAAGTCAAATTAAGGAGAATGGAGAAGGAATTATATAAATCTAAAATATATAATGTAATATAGTTCTGCTTAATCAGTCCTTAGATGTGCTGCCTGCTTTGGCTTTCTTTTTTAGTCTACATTTTCTTTTATCTTACCTGATAATTTCCTTTCCTTATTCACTCACTGTATGAAGGAGAAGCGTTGTCAAGCTAGGCTGCTCTCCTAATTTAAATTACAAAGACTTTCCTCCAATCTCTACTACATATGAGGGAAGAGCTTACAGTTCAAGGAAAATAGCTGGGAAAGGTGATATCACTGTTTGAGATTTTATTTCAGTGCACAAGGACTTATTTTTCTGTATAAAATGTTCTTGGTCTTAAAAAAAGAAAACAAATGCAGCCACCACATCTAAGGACCTTTTTGTTCTTTAGTTTAGATTTACTTTAAAGATGAACTTCAGGTATGGATATCTTCACAGTTACATTGGTCCAGCTTTGACCGAACCAATGTAACTATGCATTTACCATACATGACTGATGCCCCTGGAAGCTAAAGATCACTGAGGAAGACACCACTGAGGTAGACACCAGTAGAGATCACCACAGTCATCTCTACTTGCTTCCAGATCCCGTACTGAATTGCTGCTTACTGAATGCAGGAAGTCATTCAGGGAATGCTTTGCATTTCCTCAATGAATGTAATGAAATTAATGAAAGTGTTCTCTGATTGAGCAAGGTGGAGAGGCAGGGTGGTGATGCCACAATTTCCACCTTGCTCAATCAGAGAACACTTCTGATTCATTGTGAAAATACAAAATGTTCTCTGAATGATACCCATGCCAATTAGGTGACTTCTTGTGTATCCATATTTGGAATTCATCTTAGGCTTTTGTGTAAAGATTGAAGAAAGGGCCTCCGCAAGCAAGAGTTCTCTAAAATTACCAAAACTTCTGTGCTAAAGGCACAGTTGTATAAAATTAAAGCAACGCAAATCAGTAGCAATAAGATTACAGTTACAGATGATTTATGCTTGCGTGACTACATTTTTTTTTCACATGGCGGGATCAGTGTTGGCTCCGTAGAGTATACTAGACCTGAATTGATAATACAGTAGTACATAAAACACTTTCTGGTCCTAGACAGTTCTATCTTCTTGTGTCTATCTTGTGTGCTGTGAGACGCTTGCCTTAGTGAGGTGTAAAGAGGCTGCAGGCAACCTCCTTTCTAAAAAGTTCAAATACCTGACCATTTAAAGCCCTTACATTAGGGCAGCCTCTCTCAACATTTTAACCCTGGAGGAACCCCAAAAATAATTTTCAGGTCTTGAGGATCAGGGGTCAATAGAAACAATGCCCCTTACACTGGTGGCCAATAGGAAGAATGTCCTCCTTAAAGTGGCGCTCAGAATGCTACCCTTAAAGACAGCTAAAAAGATATTTGGTGTCATGCTGCTAGCTTTGCCAAGTGATGCTGAACCTCGAACTCTGTAGGCACCATCAAAAACGTGGTTCATCAGCTACAGCTCAAGGAACCCCTAGCAACCTCTGGAGGAATCCCAGGATTCCACAGAACCCTGGTTGAGAATGGTTGCATTGGGGGTCTAATTATAAAAAAAATAGCTTTCACACATCCCATCACAAATGATCAAATATGTTTATTTCCTAGGATCGTCAGCTCCATCAAATGATCATAATGCTGTATTTTCCTAATTGAGGTATTTCAGGAAAAAAAACATGTTATAACCACTAGATGGAGCCGATGATCAACATAATACAGAAAATACAATGATTGTTCGTGATGGCTGTGTGAATTTTTGAGACATTCACACAGCAAAATGTAGGTGCCTGATAAGTAAAAAAATATAACATGAAGATTTCCATATACAGGGCTTATTGTAAAATAAGAGTGTTTTTGGAACCAACATACCATGATGTCCCAATGAACAATTATACTAGAGAACCATCACTAGAGTTTGTGATGTTGATATTTTTCATACCCACTCTATTCATATCTGCCGATAGAGACAACTGACAACAATTGAAAATATAAGTATTTACCCAACATGTAAACTCAAACATTTTAAGGTCCAGTGGATCACCCTGTACTGTCCCATCCAAGAAAATGAGAGAATGGCAGGAAGCCATAACTCCAAGGAGTGGACACCAGACAAGAGAAGTGTTTTCTGTAATTGAAATTATTTCCTGAAAGCTGAAAAAAATTAAAAAACATGTTTTATTAAAATAAAAAATGAATTCAAAGCATAGCATTTTCCTAAATGTAGAGGATTTGGGATTTTCTTTTATTTTCACTTTCAATAATAATGGTAAACAGGACAAATAGGAATGGTGACTATCCCAAACAGGGGCACAGACAGCAATAAAAACTGACAGGGGTTCTAATCCAAAACATCCATTTCTATCCAAAACAGAAAAAAAATACGTTTTGCCTTTAGTTATACTTTAAACCTGATACATTTCTTGTGTCATTATAGTTCTTGTTTTAACCACCTATATGCATAATCAGCGGCACCCTTGTCTTTTCTGACTGTTTCCTTTTCCAGCCTGCGAGAGCTGAATTGCACTACTGTTAATGCTTTTCCTACTGCCATCTTAAATCTTCAGTGAATGGCTGTTTTCTTTATCATCTTTAGTGTGTGGGACTCTGTAAAACCCTTGTCACATTGTACATGACATCATATACTTTTTTGGATCCATTTGTAAGACTTCACTCTACTTTTGATTACTGTCTATAGTTGGATAGTCTGTAATGTAACGCTCTAAATAAAGAATTCTAAAGAATGGAAAAAAAAAAAAACACATCATGTTTTTGTTGCGCCGTTAATGCATTATGTTATAATCAATCCAACGCATATTGCATGCATTTTAATCCCTTAGTCACCTTGTAAAAATGGACATGCGACTCAAAAAATACTAATAAAAACATATGCTGCACTTTTCATATGCTACTATTGAAGATGTGTTTTTAGGGAAATGCACTGAAGATGCAGCAAGCATATTTATTAAAAGCATAGCGTACAGACCAAAAAACGCAGTGCACAGATATAAACAGTATCATATCATTTTCGGGGGATTTTTTTTCGGGTGATTTGTGTGCTGAGCTGTGTTTTAGCACGCTAAAAATGCACAGGTGTGAACGGGCCCTAAAGCTATAACAAAAACTGATAGAAGCATAAGAGATAAAAAAATAAATTAAAAAAAAGACAGTAAAAAACATCAAATGTATTGGATCAAATTCAGTGATTGTTGGAAGAAAATTCAACTGTTTTCTAAACCTAAAACTTCTAAAAGTTTTCAATTTTATAATTGCAGTTGTTAGGCAAAGTCAGAAAAACAAGTTACAGCCAAAACCTTAGATCCGTCCTGTCGGAATTTTGTAAATAGTTTGAAAAAACATACAGCGCATGTGCATTGATCGACAAAAAATTTACCATTCATGTCGTTAGACGGTAGATAATATGTGGAAAACAATTTGATACAATGTCATTCAACAGAACTTTATAATACACTAACATTTTTCTGAACTATTTTCTTTCCATTTATGGCCAGCTTAAGGCGAACCTTCAGTCATTATTATTTTACCTTTCAATCTATTAAATCTTCTGCCCTTGTTGTTTTAACTTTGGATAGTAAAACATTTTTTTTCTGCCAGTAAATATCTTATACAGCCCACTTCCTGTTTCCTGTCTAGTCATTAGCCTAGGGCCCTAGGCTTATGACATCATGCACAGCTCTCTCTCTCTCACTCCCATGAGAGTTTGAAAGGAAGGGAGAATGATGAGTCATAAGAGGGCCTATGGGAGCTGCAGAGCTGGAGGTGTGCCTCTGTATGTCTGTGTGAATCCAGGAAGTGAACAGGCAGCAGCTTCAGCTGCCCACAGTTAAAATGGATGCAGCCAGACTCAGTGGAGGGATATTTCTGCAGCATATTTTGGTTAGTATAGAATCACAGTATATAAAAAATATGCAAAGTGTTTGGAGGGAAGCTTCAGAATGGCAAAGAAGTTTTTATTACAAATTATGTGAACAGACTGTAGTTCCTCTTTAAGGGACTTCAAGTCCATCATGGTATGTCAGGGTGTTTGAGGGCAGGAAGTACTGGAAATTCAGTCCAGTGTCTGTGCTCCCACATACACTGCCAGCTTAGGTTTAATAGGTAACATTGATAGGACAGACTGGAAAAACTTGTCCAGTCACATTTGTATTTCCCCTGAAGGGTATCTGCAGCTTTCTTACACTGCCTCTCTTCATAGACCTAAACACAATTGGTAGCCCGTGGGAAGTACTGGGCTTCTTAAATGCCTAAGAGAGCAGCAGGACAATACCTGCATGTGTAACAGCCCTCTAATATCTTCAGTGGTCTTGGGGCTAATTCACAACACAAAAAATGCACTTCAGATCCGTTCCAGGTGCGTTTCTGCATGCATGTTTTTAACGCATTTTTGGCACATTTACGAATTTCTTTTTTTTTACTGTATTGGGTCCGGTGCGTTTTTGAATGTGTGTGCAGAAACGCATCCAGAACAGATCTGAAGTACGTTTTTGTGGTGTGAACCAGCCCCAAGACCACTGAAGATATTAGAGGGCTGTTAGACATGCAGGTATTGTCCTGCTGCTCTCTTAGGCATTTAAGAAGCCCAGTACTTCCCACGGGCTACCAATTGTGTTTAGGTCTATGAAGAGAGGCAGTGTAAGCAAGCTGCAGACACCCCTCAGGGGAAATACAAATGTGTCTGGACAAGTGTGACACAGATACACAGACAGCAACTGAAGCTCTGTCCCTTTCCCACTGTAACCAAAACTAAAAAAATTGACCGCATTTCTACTTTATCTGCTTGTTGCAATACGTCAGATCAAAGCACAAGTAAAGTCTGACATGTAGGCTTTTTGCAACTCTGTATGTCTTTTCTGTCAAGAATTAGTCTCCCTGTCCGTCAGCATTTTGTTTTATGGGTGTACAATGAGCTCAGTGTGCAATGTTGACACAATTGTATGCCAGGACTAATTAAATTCTGTGTGCATACATCATCCCTTACCGGCCAATCAAAATGACCCAAGACTTTGAACCCAGAACACTAGGAAAAGATGAAAGCGGCAGTAAAGAAGAGTACAGCGGCTGTCACATTGCTGGAGAAGGACCTTCACAAAGTAAATGTACCATAATGTGCAAATTTTCTCATTATGGCAAAAGCTCCTGGGGCATTCTTAAGCAGTTTAATTCCACTTTAAGCTCCCAATACCTATTTCTCATGTCAAACTGTGTGTTAAACATAACTGTGTACATCTAAAGAAAAAACATACATATGTGAACTAGCAGCCCCAGTCTCATTAGAATAATAGTAAATCTTTACAAGCCTATACATGCACTAGAGATTTCCATGTAACTCCCTGAGCAGTTCTACATGAATGAACAAAAGATATAAAAAAGAATTCCTTTAGTGAGTATTATTACTTCCGTCCACACAGTGACACAGGGAGGATTACAGATCAAAGAGTTTGGCGGCAGTTGGCAAACCAGAGCAGCGGCCATAAGAAACTGCAAGTAACTAAAGTTATGGACAGTACATTCAAACTTCATGAGTTTGTAAAAAGATCAAAATTATCCTACAGACATATTAGTGAAGAGTGTGGAAAGAAACTCTTTTTATTCACAGCACCCAGAAATTTCCAAAGGACCCCATTACCAATTCCATTAAAAGGAATGGGAGGCGAGGATTAGGTAGGTCTATCGGGCAGTGTTGTAGAGGTTCGGGTTCCCATTAATATGATTTAGGTCAGTTAGTTCTTGAGAACCAATTGATCTCTTGTGACAACTCACATAAACAGGCTTTCCAGGAATTTGAATTACAATATTTGAATTAAATGCAACATAGCATTTGCCTTCACTGTGTCCTAGCTGTCCTAGTTACACTTGTGTCTGTAAATCTGCTGCCAGGAACTGCTGTGTAGTTAAACTAATCTTAGCACTGGGAAATCACATGTCCAATATCAGGAATGTAAAATATGTGAATTGGGATCCAAAGCAGGATTGGGAGTTACATCATCTCAAGAACCTGGCCTTTATATCACTATTTCTACATCCACCAATCGAGGCCAAAAAGGTACACCTGATTCGCTAAGTTACTCCAAACCAGAAAACATATCCTACAAACCCTCACCTCAAGTTTGTTCACCATGCATTTGTCTGATTTAGCTGAAAGGTACAAATTGGTGCACTCGTACATAAGATAGCAAATAATACATGAACTTCTCCCATGTAAAGACTAAAACAGCCTAAAATTTGACAAAATAGCAGATTTTGGAAAAAGTACAAATGTGCACACCAACCACTCAAGCCACTTTCTCACCACTGCATGAGAACTGTTCCAGTATAAGTAGAGTTGCCACCTCATCCCTTTAAACACGGACACATATAAATTACACAGGTTCTGTGGCTAATTAGGGTAGTGATTAAACTCACTTGGTGCCTTATCTGCATTGAACTAGCCTCAGAACCTGTGTAATTCATATGTGTTCGCGTTTAAAGGGATGAGGTGGCAACCATAGTATAATGCCGCGTACACACAAGCGGATTTTCCGTCGGAAAAATCTTGGATGTTTTTTCCAACAGAATTCCGCTCAAGCTTGGCTTGCATACACACGGTCACACAAAAGTTCTCTGAACTTTCGACTGTCAAGAACGCGGTGATGTACAACACTACAACGAGAGCTGAGCCAAGAAAATTAAGTTCAATGCTTCCGAGCATGCTTCGAATTGTTTCCGAGCATGTGTAAGAATTTTGCGCATCGGAATTGCTGCAGACGATCAAAACTTTTTCCAACCGAAAAATTGAGAACCTGCTCTCAGTCGTTTGCTGGCTGGAATTTCGCCAGCAAAAGTCCGAAGGAGCATACACACGGTCGCACCTTCCGACCAAAAGCTCTCATCGGACTATTGCTGGCAGAATTTCCGATTGTGTGTACGCGGCATAAGGCTATAGTGAGTAAAGGAAAATGATCAAGGACTCATTTTAAAAGTTTAAACTGTTTTACACCCTTTATTATGGAATTAAAATCATTATTTTATTCAAATATAAAATGTCATATATTTTATAATATATTTATAATATTTCAATTTTAATATTAGATTTTATACCAGGGTCACTCATGACACTAATTTAACAGAGTATTCTGCCGTTTTTAAAAATTGTCATTTTCGTTATTGAATTCCATATGGAGCGATACAATTGCGCAAAGACAAGGAAGATGAATCACTGTGACTCATTCAGCTTTATGATGATTCAGTTTCGTAAATAACAGGCTGTTTTCATAGGTTAGCCTCATACATATGCAAAAAATGTACCTAGCACTCCACCTACTGGTTAATAGTAATAATTTTACATTCTGAAGTCAATTTTCCATATTTACCTAAAAAAACAAAAAGCATCCTTGCTACAGAGAAATTCCTTTTTTTGGAAATCAATTATTTTGTAACAAGCCAAAATCAATGTACTGTTGTCAACAAGTAGTCAAATCATTCCGTGACAAAAAGATACCTAAAGTATAACTCTAGTTTTGCTGACAGTCTCTTCCCAATAAACTATATACATTTTAAGAATCATAGCAAACCTTTCTACGGATTCATACCTTTCTCTGTTCTGAAACCATTTTTGCTTGCTTTACCGTGTCCTTATTGTAACCGACTTCTAAATGGGAATGTTTGCCTCTAATATCAACAGCTAATGAGTTTTAGGCTGGCTATACACTAGCAGAACTATGCGAGAAATGTTTCATTTTAAAGAGTAACTCCACTTTTGTTGGGGAAAAAAAACATTCCCCCCTGGGTGATCGATGTACATTACAAGGATTTTAACAAACTTTGTTGCAGATTACTACTTTTTGTAATTCTGAAGAAATCCCTGTGTGTTTCTCTGTGTCCATGTGGGAAAGTGAACCTAATGGGAGTGGTTTTATATTTATCAATTAACTTCTGCACCTGCAGGGCACTAATGAGGGAGGCTGCTGGGCCTGCATCCCTTTAAATGTGATTTTCTATGGGGAGTATCTCCCCAAAAATGACATTTTTGTTGCAGGGGATGCCTGAAATCTGACTTGTATCTTAGTGTAGACTTCTGGGAAAATCAGTGAGCCAATCACACAAGCAGGAAATAATGTTTATGGAGTGCATTCTGTACATATTCTGTGTACAGAACACCTCCAGGTAGCCATATTGCATTGCATTTTCAGAAAATTACAGAGCTGAAGATCGAAAAGGAAAGGTAATTTTTAATAACATTCAATTACAATATGACCTTTGTCACAATTGTATATGCCATGTTATTTTTTCTTTATTTGCTAAAAAAAATTCCCCACAAAAGTGTAATTACCCTTTTGGAATCATTATTGCCGACCGCCTCACATACATTTAATGCGGGGTGATGGCTCCTGTGCATAGTACGTGATTTTGCAGCTCCGAGTCTGGGGCACGCGTATGCGTTCTGCTGGTCACCTGCTTGCGCTGTGATTGGAGCCGCCGATCGTTCTCGAGACAGGCAAAATGGAGATCTGCCGATGTAAACAAGGCAGATCGCCGTTCTGTGACAAGGGAAGATGGGGTTCCTGTGTTTCTACTATGAAGGAACACGGATCTCTGTCTTCCCACAGTTAAATCACCCCCACACAATTAGCAAGCACTCCCTAAGGATACATTTAACACTTTGATTGCCCCTGTTAACCCCTTCCCTGCCAGTGTGATTAACACAGCAACAGTGCATATTTTTAGCACTGATCATTCTATTGGTGTCACTGGTCTCAAAAAAGTGTTAAAAGGGTCACTTAGTGTCAGATTTGCCCACCCCAATGTCGCAGTCCTGCTATAAGTCACTGATCGCCGCCATTACTAGTAAAAAATTAATAAAAATTCAATAAAAATATCCCATAGTTTGTAGGCGCTATAACTTTTACGCAAACCAATCAATATATGCTTATTGGGGATTTTTTTTCCCAAAATATGTAGCAGAATACATATTGGCCTAAATTTATGAAGAAATTCGATTTTTTTAATTTTTTTTATTGGATATGCTTTATAGCAAAATGTAAAAAATATATAAAAAATTTTTCAAAATTGTCTGTCTTTTTTTTTTTATAGCGCAAAAAATAAAAACCGCGGAGGAGATCAAATATCACCAAAAGAAAGCTCTATTTGTAGGGGAAAAAAGGACATCCATTTTATTTGGGGACAGAGTCGCATTGTCAGTTAAAGTAACGCAGTGTAGCATCACAAAAAATAATCTGGTGATGAAGGGGGGTAAACCGTCCGGAGCTGAAGTGGTTAGTGGAGTCAATTTAACGGTCATTTTCAACCAAAGTGACAAGAAAATTTGGAAGAGCAGGATGGAAATTATTTTATAAACAAATTAATTTCTACAAGTGTTATTGGTGTTGTCATGAGAAAAGCTGCAGTGCCTGCATCCTTCTAGGGAAGGAATAGCCCTAAAAAGCATCTGGGCAAAAAAGTAAACTCCAATCCCAGCAGATGCAGACTTTTGGAAAAGCAGTGAGCGTATTAACCCGCTTCAGCCCCGGAAGATTGTACCCCCTGCCTGACCAGAGCACTTTTTACAATTTGGCACTGCGTCGCTTTAACTGACAATTGCGCGGTAGTGCAAAACTGTATCCAAACGAAATTTGCGTCCTTTTTTTCCCACAAATAGAGCTTTCTTTTGGTGGTATTTGATCACCTCTGCGGTTTTTAACAAAAAAAGGGCAACAATTTTGGAAAAAAAATAAAAATATTTTTTACTTTTTGCAATAATAAATATCCACAATTAAAAAAAAAACAACAAAATGTATTCATCTGTTAAAGCAGGAGTTCTGTCGTTTTTCTTTTTACAAATACTGCAGCTGCTGACTTTTAAAATGTGGATACTTACCTGTCCAGCGTGCCCGCAATGTCGGCACCCAAAGCCAATCTGTCGATTGGCTCTCGGGTGCTGCCGCCGCCATCTTCGGTATGGGACTCAGGAAGTGAAGCCTTGCAGCTCCCTACTGCACATGCGCGAGTCGCGCTGCGCAATAAGGACGGTCCCTGCTGTCTCTGGGATCCGTGTGTTTCCCAGCAGACAGCGGGGGCCTTGCAGGAAGTGGCGTAATAGCCGCAGAATCTGCGGCTATCTATGCCCAGAAGTGGGTGCAGATACCTGTATTATACAGGTATCTGCACCCCACTCCCCCCTGAAAGGTGCCAATTGTGGCACCGGAGGGGGGGAGGGTTCCGATGAGCGGAAGTTCCACTTTAGTGTGGAGCTCCGCTTTAAGGTCAATATGTATTCTTCTACATATTTTTGGTTAAAAAGAAAGAAAAAAATAAATCGCAATAAGCATATATTGATTGGTTTGACTAAAAGTTATAGCGTCTACAACATGGGGGATAGATTTATGGCATTTTTTTTATTTATTTTACTAGTAATGGTGGCGATCTGCGATTTTAATTGGGACTGCGACATTGCGGCGGACAGATTGGACACTTTTGACAAATTTGTGGGACCATTGACAGTTATACAGCAATCAGAGCTATAAAAATGCCCTGATTTCTGTGTAAATGTCACTGTCAGGGAAGGGGTTAACACTAGGGGGCGATCAAGGGGTTAAATGTGTTCCCTTGAGGCGATTCAGTTCGCATTGTAGCGCTATACAAATTATTCATTCATTCATTCTCGTTAGGGTTTCAACTGTATGGGGATAGGGCTGACTGGGGGAGGAGACATACTTAGTAGGAACAAACGATATGTCTCCTCTCCCCTGACAGAACAGGGATTTGTGTGTTAAACAAGCAGAAAACGGTAAAGTATTTGTTTAGCGTCATTAAGTTACAAAGTGGCTTGTGTAGCAAGTACTGATAGAGATTATATATATATATATTTTTTTTTTTATTATACTTTTAGTTTTCCCTTAATTGCCCATGTAGTATTAAGCTAAATGCCCTCTGCACCAGGGTATATGAATATTTTAAAACCATGTTCTATTTGCAGACACTGTGAAGGAATATCACAAGAAAATGAAGAAACCACGTTCAAAAACATATTATATGGAGAATAAAATATATTGTATGAATTCATAGTTAAGTCCATAATTTTACCATGACATACCGATACTCATTTGATGGTACTATACCCCAAAGATCCAGACCATCCTCGGTTAAGGTTCCTGTCTGGGGAAAAAAAAGTAACATAAGAACGACCATGCTGGAATTAGAGAAAATGGTAGTGTAAAACTATCTCAAAGCTTTGATTCAGAGAAAGATAATACTACATGGTAAGATGTGAAGTATAGACCTAAAACCCCTGGAAGAAATGCCTCTAGGAAGAAAAAAAAAAAAAAAGGTATTGTATGTAAGCCAGAACAGAACACAGAAAAATAGACTTTACGAATGGGCAGAATAAAACAATATTAACTGTATATATGGTATAAAATTACACAGTTTATTTAAAACCTATTTGTTAAAATGATATCCAGAAAACACACCTCGTTTTAAGTACATAGAAATAGTTCTTCATACAAAAAGCATATGACTCATTCTAACAAACAATGCCTAAACAGCCAAAGTGCTGTAAACCAACCAATTTGATACGTCTTATGTACAACGGGCACCTATATCTTGACCTCAATATCATATGTACATGCAGGCATACTTCTGAGGAACTCCCTACAACAGTTTGCTTGCAACCAATATAACTATAGATGAGCTGCAAGATCCAAAAAAATGAAGACTTTTGTACATATATACTGTATGTATGTGAAATTGCATCCAAGAGGGGAATACACTGTTTATACACAGATCCTTTATAGTCTACTTCAACCACTTGGCACAGAAGAGATTACTTCTTCACTACGGTACTTCCTATTAATAATGTACCCTGATATCAAGGGTTCCCAAAATTCAGCTTATATTTCACAGATATAATGAGTATTGGCGTAGTATATGCAATAAATGTTAAGTTTCATGTCCACCCAGAACAACGCAAAATACAAAAAAGTGTGGGGAGTAGTGTCATCCCACTACTTATGGATTTACTGTACAGGTACCACATCCTTCATTCTTAACATATACTTAATAAAAAAAATATCATAAAAAAGACTAAACAGTACTTAAAAAATTCCCCAAACCCTGATTATGTATGTATAAAATAATCAAGCACTTTTATTCCATTTCAAAGGGTTAAGCATCCCAAGAGAAGTGAAGTAATTGCACAAGTTTTTTCAAGCATTACAAATGCATGAGCATATTAATGTTGCACAATAAACAGTCTTGGTCTTGACATACAATGCGTTTTACTGGTCAGAGCCTGCTTCTTTAGGAAACTCAAGACTCCATAATTATCTGTGAACACAATAAAAGAATATCTACCAGCTAGTATGCAGAACAGTGTTTAACATTTATTTTCTCCCATTAGTCTGTAGCACCCTGGTGTTTAGGCAGGGTTGCTCATAAATTTACCTGCCAGGTGTAGTTACCGTATTTATCGGCGTATAACACGCACTTTTTCCCCCTTAAAATCGGGGGAAAGTCGTAGGTGCGTGTTATACGCCGATACCCCCCAAAAAAATGACAAAAATCGGTTGCGGCGCCGAAAAATGGCGACCGCGGCCGAAAAAGGCCGAAGCGCGGCCGAAAAAGGCTGGAAAAAGCCGAAGCGCAGCCGAAAAAGACTGAAGCCGGCTGTTCAGCTCCGCTCGTAGTCCCGCCTCCCTGCGCTCGCTCCCGAAACAGCAGGGAGGCGGAACTCCGAGCGGAGCCGAACAGTCGGCTCGGTCTTTTTCGGCCGCACTTCGGCCTTTTTCGGCCGCGGTTCGGTCTTTTTCGGCCGCGCATGCGCGGTTTGTCTCGCGGCGGGAAATTTAAAACGCTGGCAAACTGCAAATGACACTGGGCAAGCTACAAATGACGCTGGGCAAGCTACAAATGACGCTGGGCAAGCTACAAATGACGCTGGGCAGGTTGCAAATGACGCTGGGCAGGTTGCAAATGACGCTGGGAAAGGCTGCAAATGACGCTGGGAAAGGCTGCAAATGACGCTGGGCAAGGCTGCAAATGACGCTGGGCAAGGCTGCAAATGACGCTGGGCAAGCTGCAAATGACGCTGGGCAAGCTGCAAATGACGCTTAAATGTAAGTTTTTTTTTTCCTAAACTTCTCTCCTAAAACTTTTTTTCCTTAAAATTCCCTCCTAAACTTGGGGTGCTTGTTATACGCCGGTGCGTGTTATACGCCGATAAATACGGTACTTTGGTCTATTGTTAGGGATCAATTGATTGCTAGGCCAGAGATTGGGCCTATCCTGGGCACTTCTGGCTGCTAGGCTATCTGAGGACCTATCCAGAAGCAGGAGAGCAGCGCAGGGTTGAGACTACGGCTTGCAGTCCAACCAGAAGTGACGGTTCTACCAGCCGGAGAACCTTTCGTGGTTGGAGGTAGAGGGGAAGCTGTCGCCAGTAAGGGTCTGTCTGTCTTATTACCAGGGACCACAATGAGTAACTGAAGCAAGTAACGGAGTAACATTCTCACCAACCGGGGACGGTGAAGAATTGGGAAACTTCAGTGGGAATCAAGCCAGGGTCCCAGCCAGCGGAGGTGACGCTTTCAGAGCAGCCTTATGTGTCAAGCTAGGGACCAAGCAGGCCAGCGGGGGTGAAGCTTGAGAGGTATCTTGTGTGCCAAGCTAGGGACCCAGCAGATAAGCAGGGTGGACACTTGAGGAAGATACCACCGTGAAGATTGGAGGAGCGCAAGGGATTCAGTGGCAGTGAATCAGTGGGTCTAGTGAGAGACCGGGAGCTCAGTGGTCTGAAGAACTACAAGGAATGATTGTAGTGAAAGAGAAAGGAACTGTTACGTTTATGTTAGGAACTGTTAAAGACTGTTGTCATAGGAGACAGCATTCCTGCACATGCAGATTTGGCGTCTTGCTGGATGCCTTTCCCTGCATGGCTGTCCTCCTATCGGAGTCTACCAATTAATCTTGCAACTACCCAAGGGTGTTCTGGCCCTAACCCTCTTTCCCCCAAAAAGATTAAGAGAAATAAACTTTCTTTTGCATCCAAGAAGTGTCTGGCACCCGATAACTATAACTACTCTGCACCCACCATGCATCACAACCCACTACATACAGAAGGATGTCAGCTATCCCTGACCCTGGAGGTCCTCATTAGACCAAAAGAGGCCTGGGACCTTGCTTTAATTCATAGAACAAAAATCCCCCTCCCCTTTTTTAAATAATCACATTTTGTTGCTTTTCAGCCTGAAATCAGACAGACACAGTTTTTATTTTATCCAGCTGTATTTACTCAACATTTAACATCCAAATAAAGAGATATAACACCAACATGTCAGAAAAAAATAAAAGAAATTTAAAAACAGAATCACTGTTGGAAAATGGAGCACCCCCGTCCTAAAATGACTTGTAAACTCATTTAGGTGTAGCTACTCCCCTTCTCAATGGCACACAAAGCCATTTGACTTTCAACTATGATCAGCTGTGGTCATTTTGATTAGCTCATCATGAAAAGAGCTTTCCTGGAGCATTTCAGTCCCTGAAGCAAACAATCAACTATGGGTGTCAAAGCACAGTCAAAAGATCTTCCCGGTATAAAGTTGTGGACAGGCACAAGTCAGGAGATGGATGCGAAAAAATGTAAAAGGCTTTATCAATGCCTAGATGCACAATGAAGTATATTATTAAGTGGAAGATGTTTGGTAAAACACAACAACACAGACCCCCCTCCTGGATCAGGACGTCGCTCCAAACTGGAAGAACCAGAAGGAAAATGGTCAGAGAGGCTACCAAGAGGCCTACAGCAACTCTGAAGCAGTTGCAGGAATTTATGACAAAGAGTGGTCATTGTTTGCATGCGACAACAATATCACAAGTTCTCCACAAATGTGGCTTGTATGGGAGGGTTGCAAGAAAAGAGCCTCTCCTCAAGAAAGACAAAAGGCAGTCACGACTGAGCTTTACCAAGACGCACCTTGAAGATTCTGAGGCCACATGGAAAAAGGTATTATGGTCAGATGATACAAAAATTCAATTTTTTGGCCTCAACACCAAACAAGAAAAAGGTGAACGTCCTTACATGGCCTAGTTAGAGCCCTGACTCAACCCCATTGAAAATCTATTGAATGACCTGAAGATTGCAATCCACAAACTGTCACCATCAAATTTAACTAAACTTGAGCAGTTCTGCAAAGAAGAGTGGGAAAATATTGCAAAGTCTAGATGGGCAAAGCTAGTAGAGACATATCCCAACAGACTAAAGGCTGCAATTAAAGCAAAAGGTGGTTCAAGAAAATACTGATAGAAGGGGGTTATCCTTTTTCCAACTCAGTGATTCTGTTTTTGATTTTTTTTTGCTGGCATGTTGGCGTTATAGCCTTTTACTTGGATGTTATACAAGTTGCACTGAGAAAAAAGAAATGGATAAAAGAAAAACTGTGTCTGTCTTCATTTCATACTCACTGTAAGTATCATATGCTACCTGATATCATGTGCAACTATAGTTGCACATGCTATCAGGTAGTATATGATACTTATTACACATGATTTTAGGTAGCATGTGATACTTATTGCAAATGCCATCAGGTATATGATGCTTAGTTGCACATGCTATCATGTAGCATATGACACTTATGAATAATGGGAGCAAATAAATGTTAAACTCTGTTCTGTATACTAGCTGGTAGGTATTCTTTTTTGTGTTTACAGACAATTAAAGGCGTTACCTGAAGAAACAGGCTCTGACCTGTAAAACGCATTGTGTATCAGGACCAAGATTGTTTATTGTGCAACATTAATATGCTCATGCATATGTGATTCCTGAAAAACGTGTGCAATTACTTCCCTTCTCTTGGGATGTTTAACCTTTAGCAATGGAAAAGAATTGTTTGATATTTGTATACATACATTATCAGTGGTGTTGGTAACTTTAAAGTCCTGTTTAGTCTTTTTTCTGTTTTTATTAGGCACTGCCAGAACAAAGTCCTCTGACACCCAAGATGCCAAATTGTAGATTCCACCAGCACAGCACTCAAAAAGAAAGCCTCTCTTGCATCTGCCTTAGTCCAGCCTGGTGTCCACCTACCTCACTGATCTCCTATAGAGGTTCCTCTCCTTTTTGTCTGGTGTAAACTGTGCACTGGCCAGGACCTCGCATTACTTTGTTTCCAGCAGGGCCACAGCCAAAATGGACAGAAAAGACACACCTTTGTAGGTAAAGTATACTGTATACTTATGGTAAATTCTACCCTTATAGATACATGTATGCTTGCAAGTAAAATTTCACCAGTACCTTATCAAAGCAAAATAGGTTAATCGTTCCACAGAGATTTATCCTCTGGGGACTGATACAGAAAATTCCAGATTTCTCAAGTCTTTTCTGGGCATAAATGATTCCTGCAGTAAGGGCAGCTGGGAGAGCTGGAGGAACTGCAATGGTGATGACATCTAAAGCTTTTTTCACCACCTCTCCAGCATCAGCCTGTAAAAGACATAGATATAAGATTGTACAATGAGACAAGAGGGAGTAAAACTTTACAAGCAAAAATATTTCTACCGTGTGCTACTATTTTTGCACTCAAATATTTAGGTTTTATATTTGTTAGCTACCCCCTTTTTTTTGCAAAATCTTTTTTATTAATTTTTTTCATTAGCATACAAAATTAGCCCACACAGGGGCAGTTCTTCTGATGTGGCAACATACAGTAACAGGGCACAACATAAACAAACTAACTTATACTATAACCCCAATGTGGGGGAGAGGTTCAGTTAAGGAGAATCTGTGCTCAAATTGGTACCAACAAGATAATGCAACATGAGAGTAGTTGGGTCAATATACTAAAAGACTAGAGATATAGTGTTAATCTAGGAATTGGTTACTGCATCAGTTGCCGTGGTATTATCATCTAGCCAACAGGTCCATACCTTTTCAAATTTTTGTGGACAACCCCTGCCCGAGTAGGTGGCTTTATACAGGGGTAAACTGGCATTCACTAGGCTTTTCCAGAATCTGACAGAGGGGGGAGACGATTGTTTCCAGTTCATCGTAATGGCCTTACGAGCATAGTACAATAGCAGGGATATAAGTATTATCCTGGCTCTGAGCATTGACAGTTGTTCCACCAGCCCCAGCAGACAATATTTAGGATCATAAGGAACATGAGTCTTAGTGACCATAGCAATCACCTGGAGTACTTCTTTCCAATAATGTTCGATTGCTGGGCAAACCCAAAAAATGTGGAAAAAGTCACCCGGTTGGTAGGAGCAACGCCAGCACGCCGAAAAATGTGCTGGCGACATCTGGTGCAGCCTGTGAGGCGTGTAGTGAGCTCTATGCACAATTTTGTATTGGACCAGTTTGTTCCTAGCTGAGACCAGAGGGGAGAAGGGAAAGTCCCAAATCTCCCTCCAGTCGTCCTCGTCCAGCTCCGGTATGTCCCCCCACCCATTTCCTGCGGAGGGGGTACAACTCGGGGGCCGGCAGCAAGTTAGCTACCCTTTTTAATGATGACTCATAACAGTAGACCAAATTAAAAAAATTATAATAATGTCAGGTTAAAATCTAATTTTATTTCTCAAAATGAAGAAGTGTTAAATTAACACAATGGGGTGGGATTTATTAAAGCTGGAGCACTCAGAATCTTGTGCAGCTGTGCATGAGAGTCAGCCAGCCACTCAGCTTTTAATTTCAGCTTGTTCATTTAAGCTTTGGCAATAAAACCTGGAAGCTGATTGGTTTTTATGCAGAACTGCACCATATTTTTCACCCTCCAGTTTTACAAAAAAATCCCCAATGTTTTGTATATACTGTTCAGCAAAAAAAATAAAAAGTGAAAGGAATAATAGCAATGCACCAGAAGCCCCTTTGTTATAATGAGCTGCCTTGTGCATGCGGTCAGTATAAACCTGCATAAACCCTTATAAAGCTGCAAGTCACACACATACCAGCACTACTGATCTGTTGTTTTTTTTTTTTTTAAGGGGAGGGGAGTAACATTCTGATTAGTGCAGTGATTCTGCTGCTAAACTCTTGGCTGGTAATATAAAAGTTAGGGTGCTCAAGCTGCCCATCTGCCAGCGCGCAAAGAGCAGGATATTGTAACATCGACTGAAAGCTTGAAAAAAAACAGCCTCTAAACCCTGTATACCTTACTAAAACAAAGTTAAATTCCAACTAAAACCTATACAGGGAAATTTCTCAGACAATTGCAGAAAAAAAACTTAGAGACCCTGTTATATAATAAAACCCTTTTAGAAAAGCAGATACCTGTAAAGAAAACAACTGAATACACAGCTCACACTGATTCCTCCCTTTGACTTCAAGTCACAACTGCACCCTACACTAGGAGATCTATGTGGAACTCCTTGGTCCCTTGCAAGTCTCTCTCGTTATTTTATCTGATCTAATGCCACTGATGTACTGTATCCTAAACTAGGATAAAATATGCAGAACTCCTTAGTTCCCTGCAGGTCTCACTGGTTACTTCATCTGAAATAATTCCACCATTGTATTCTACACTATGAGAAAGATAGAGAAATCTTTGGTCCCTTGCAGGTCTCACTGGTTCCTCCCACTTACCTCACATCTCAACTGTATCCTACACCAGGAGAAATATGCCAATCCCTGTGATCGTCTGCAGGTCTCACTGGTTACTTCATCTGACCTAATGTCACTTCTGTATCCTACAGTAATGGGGGGTCTGAGGGAAGAACCAATGACACCAGTGGGGGATCCAGTATTTGCACACTCCTAAACGTGTTGGTTTTCCAGTGGACTTTGGAGAACCAGTTCTCTTTAACCAAGTGAGTGCTTTGGACTCTTCTTCATGTATGTGCTTTGCTTTGTTTAATTATGCAACAACATCCCTTTAAAAAGAGATTCTAATTATTCTCCACTTTATCCAAAGCAAGACAAAAATGTTCCACTTTAAGACTAAAATGTACAAAACAGAAAAAATAGACAGTAAAGTATTAGTTAACATGACTGATTCCTTTAGTTATAATACTGATGTCTTACCCCATCCAAAGCAAACACACAAACAGCGTAGACCATCCCAATAAGAGACAGACCAATCAGGCTGCAAAGGAATATCAATGCATCCCTGTAGAGCTTATAGTTCACCGGTTTTGGGTAGAGGATAGACCGCACCAGGTCACCCTTAGCTGTATTAAAGCCTAGAAGGAAGATCAAAATATGTGGCTGACTACTTAGAAGGAAACAGTAGAACAATGTTTAAAAAGTATTATAAGGAGCTAGACAGTTTTTGAAAGCATATACCATTGCTTTTATTTCTTTCATTTCAAGAGATAAAACAAAAAAAAAGGAAGAGGCTGATTCCTTTCGCCAGGGTATGTCTGTAACCTCACTCTGGGGTAGGCTGACCATTTACAGAGAAAAGTGTTCAACTTTAAGTTTTGGATTGAGGAAGGGATACAAAACTTTGCTAAGTGCATTTTGTTGAAAGGAGAGGGGGGGACTTTTGGACTTTTTAGGCACCGTACACTAGGTATTATGAACAAAATTTAATTTATTAAAGGAAAACGACATACATACACAACAATATACATTCTAAAAACATACACATCTTGTCAAAAAAGATCAGTACGATACAGAGTCACATATGCAGCCTAAAATATCTAGCCTGAGGGATACCAAAAGGGACCAGCGATGGGTATGGGCTTAGTCCAATAATGATGAGGTATCCGATGATTAGGCGAGGATGCAGTGCGACGACGGTAATGGTAGCGGAGGCTCTACATGTTTCGCGTTTCCATTAACGCTTCATCTGGAGCATAGGATTACGGTAACAGACAGACAGATATAGGATTTAAAAGACATAGTAAATATATGTACAAAGTTATTCCTTTTAAACAATATGTTACAGATATAGGTCAACAATCAGATTTGAATGTGTATAATCATGACTGCCAACTGTAGCCCCAGGAGTGTGTCGCAACACCAGACAAATTTAAATTACAAGCAAACTATCTCCGCGATCATTTGAAAACCAGAGGCTATAGTAAATCCATCTTGAGAAAATCGTACAACAAGGCTCTTAGACAATCACGCAATTCACTTCTCTACAAAACCAAAACTACAAAAACCAGCGATGTAGTTAGATATATCACCAGATACTCAAAACAGCATGGTGAACTGCGGGAGATACTAGTCAGACATTGGCCCCTTCTCCGTGAGGACCCCATCCTGAGAAAATACATAGGCCCTAACCCCATTATCACGTTTAGAAAATCACGGTCACTACGCGACAAATTTACATCTAGCCATTACAGTATAAGAACGCATCCTAACGTGGGTGGCCTGGGTATTACCCGCTGTGGACGATGTGCATACTGCCCATGGGTGAGACCGGGGAACAGATTTATTCTCCCTAACGGAGAAACCTTTGTCCCCCACTTTCACGCCGACTGCGAGACCCAAGGGGTGGTGTACCTAATGTCCTGTACTTGTAGCGCGTTCTATGTCGGAAAGACCATCCGCCATTTTCACGCTCGAATCAAAGACCACATCTACTACTCATCGGGTGGCAAGATGATCACTTCTGTGAGTAGACATCTAGATCTCTACCACAAATTTGACACCTCAGTAGTCTCATTTATTGTCCTGGCAGTAATCCCTAGGGATCCGCGAGGAGGTAACTGGGACAAAGAAATTTTGAAAAGGGAAACCACCTGGATAGAACGCCTCGATGCCACTCGTCCTCCAGGCATCAATGAGGCACAATCGTATAAACCCTTTCTTTAAAAAGCATATCACTATCCAGTTACATATAGTGTAGGGATCTATTAGTATTTTCTACATTATCTAACATCCCTAACTCATCGGTGTCCCCATGGTTGTCAAATAATATCGTTAACACCTGGCCAATAAAAAAGGCCCACACCATCTTATTATTTGTAGCAACTCGTGAGCAGTGTGATCCGACCCACTGACCTTTCAGGTTTAAAATACATGTCTAGGGGTCTGCCTGGCCCTTCTGTCTGCCCTTTTTTCCTTCCCTTCTCCCCTTTCCCTGCCCCCATCCCATCCTTTCCTCTCCCCCCCCCCCGTCCGTCCCCCCTTTCCCCTCCTCTTCCTGGTCCACATTTCCACCAACTTCCCCATCATATAATTATACAATTCGACATATAACTCTGGATCCACACACCTGAGCTCATTCCCCGTCCATGCAGCCTATAGATGTATTCCATAGTTTTAGAATAATGTTAGAATTTTGATATAATTTAAATTATTACAGGGTATAATGTTCTTCAGTACAATGCCTTGTATAATACTGTTTTTGAATAACACCAACTTGAGCTGTATACCTATTAACACATGTTTCTATTTGTATAACAATTTTGAGGCTTTTTTACTCTGCCTCCTGTGGCCCCCTTGAATCGGTGTCGCACCATTCACCACTGAGCCGCATTCTTAGGCTTTATCCATCACCCAGTGCGGCCGCACATCATCACCTTTTCCATCTTAATGTGACGATTAGCAGGGCCCACCAGGGGCGATCCTCCCAGTATCCCCTGCTGTCTCCCTGCGCTAACAAGGTGCGAATCCCATTGTCCAGGTCCGGGCCTCACTGCGCAGGCGCGATACGTGGCGCTGGCGCATGCGCACTGCGTTCGTGCGGCCGATCCGGATGACGTCAAGCCGGCCTACGCCGGATATTGACTACGGATGGGACGTGTATTTAAGCACACCACTGTGTGCTCCTCGCTAGCGTCCCCCACCCCCATGGCCGATACGACGCCGCTGGCTGTCAACGATCTCTACTTGAGGATATGGTAAGATGTTTTTGTACCACTTGGTCACGCTACCTGTCGCTCTCCCAACCAGATGTATTTACCTATGAATACCTCCCTATACCCCACAGATCATCTGACCTGACCACATTATATAACTTTTTGGACCCACCACACTAACACCAATGGAGACCTGACCTATACTTGTTATGCTACGATGTAACTACTGTTCCCTCTATTTGGAACTAACACACATCAACCTAGCGATGATGCGCCTTTGTAGCCAGGTATCCATATCTATCTAGGCGAGTCCATATACTTACTCCTGTGGGTCAATCTACCCATATTGTGGTGCTCTCAATATTGTGTCTAGTAGATAATCCTCTACATTTATATTTTTGATTACAACCAGGATCTGACCTGTGGTATATACATAAAACATCACCTTACCCACCTCCAGCTCTTGTCCTTCACGGCCGGTCGGGAAGTGTGGGGATTTTTTTCTAACACATTATCTAATCATCAAAGATCTGCAGTAAGTGCAATTTTTCTATATACCTTGCAGCAATTTACTATATTTTACACGTCCCCACTGAGTGTTGGATTTTTGGCCTTTACCCTTGCGGCTCAGTCTGGTGTTGCGACACACTCCTGGGGCTACAGTTGGCAGTCATGATTATACACATTCAAATCTGATTGTTGACCTATATCTGTAACATATTGTTTAAAAGGAATAACTTTGTACATATATTTACTATGTCTTTTAAATCCTATATCTGTCTGTCAGTTACCGTAATCCTATGCTCCAGATGAAGCGTTAATGGAAACGCGAAACATGTAGAGCCTCCGCTACCATTACCGTCGTCGCACTGCATCCTCGCCTAATCATCGGATACCTCATCATTATTGGACTAAGCCCATACCCATCGCTGGTCCCTTTTGGTATCCCTCAGGCTAGATATTTTAGGCTGCATATGTGACTCTGTATCGTACTGATCTTTTTTGACAAGATGTGTATGTTTTTAGAATGTATATTGTTGTGTATGTATGTCGTTTTCCTTTAATAAATTAAATTTTGTTCATAATACCTAGTGTACGGTGCCTAAAAAGTCCAAAAGTCCCCCCCTCTCCTTTCTACAATACTAATTGAAGGACGTGGCACTGGACTACTAGTTCAGTATCTGCAGCACCACACTGCTTTGATACTATTCCCTCTTCTCCAAGTGCATTTTGTTGTTGCCCCACTGGGGATATTTCCCCCTGAGAAGTTATGGGACAGAAAGTAGGGAAAGGCCTACTGTTGGCAATTGTATGTGAACAGAAGATAAGCAAAACATCTCCATAAGTGACAACTGTCAAAAGGTAAACCTGTCAGTTTCTAGTGATTCGGAATTACAACACAAGCCTATGGATAGTAAATCATTAGAGTAGCAGGAAACTGCAGCTGCAAAAGTTTAAACTTCTGCTCTTGTGCTAGTCATTTTACCATACCTCTAAATAACTTTAATATTCAACCACTATGTACCAGCATCTAACACCCCTTTATTACCATGCTATTTTTTCAGTGCAGTAATAGCTTGACTGATAAATTGCTAGCTGATGCAACTCTACCCAAATTCATTTTATATTGTATTTTGAGGTATATAGCACTTTTGTTAGGTGTTTAACCACTTAACACCCACGCTATAGCCAAAAGATGGCTACAGCGTGGGCTTCCCTTGCCGGGAGGGCGTACATGAATGTCCTCCTGTTCTTGCACCGCCTGCGTGCCCCAGGGGGTCTTGGCTGATCCCAATACAGGGTAAAGGGACAATCACAGTGGGCCCTTTACTACGTGATCAGCTGTCAGCCATTGACAGCGGATCACAGAAGTAAACAGAAGCTGGTTACCGACTTTTTTTTTTCTTCACGCTAGAAGAAAGTGCCCACCAGTGCTGCTAATTAGTGCCCATCAGTACTGCTAATCCATGCCCACCAGTGCCACCTATCAGTGCCCATCAGTGCTGCCAATCAGTGCCCATCAGCAGTGTCACCTAATAGTGCCGTCGATCAGTGCCACCTCTCCATGCAGTGTCACCCATTAGTGCAGCCTCCTCAGTGCCTCCTTATCAGTGCCCACCAGTGCCGCCTCATCGGTGCCCATCAGTGCCACCCATCAGTGCCCAACAGGGCCGCCTATCAGTGCCCATCAGGGCCGCCTATCAGTGCCCATCAGGGCCGCCTATCAGTGCCCATCAGGGCTGCCTATCAGTGCCCATCAGGGCTGCCTATCAGTGCCAATCTGTTTGCAAAATTTTATAACAAAATGAAAAACGTTTTGTTTGTTTTTACATTTTTGGTCTTTTTTTGTGTGTTTAGCAAAAAATAAAAAACCCAGTGGCAAATACCACCAAAAGAAAGCTCTATTTGTGTGAGAAAAATTATAAAAATTTAATTTGGGTACAGTGTTGCATGACCGCACAATTGTCATTCAAAGTGTGGGAGCGCTTGGCCTGGTCAGGAATGGGGTATAAGTGCCCAGTAAGCAAGTGGTTAATAACAACTCGTTGGGTTATTTATTTTTTACTATCAAAAGGTTAAAATTGGACATGTGTTATAAAACATTTTAAATAAAAATGCAGTGCAAATAATCACAAAATGACTTATTTTTTGGAAAGTAGACATCCCAAGCTGATCACATTTTTTGAAATGAGAAACATGCTGGTATTGAAGGGGATTAAAACATGGAGCTTGGTAATGGTGTACTAGAAAAAGTTAATGTATAGATCGTAAACAGAAGGGAGGAGAAGGGGTTAATATACAGGTCAAGTACAGTGGAAGAATGGAGCTGGGAGGGTTAATGTGCAGGATAAGGAACATGAAGAGTTAATATTCAGGTCACATACCAGACAGACTGGAGATCAAATGTACAGGAGGGAAAGGAAAGACTAAATCTAAGCAGATTAAATTTCAGCTTTAAGGTCAACAAGTGCAACAAGATGATTAGTGTGATAGTCTTAGAAGCCATCAAGCCACCCTTCTCTTCTTCACTCCACCCTTCCCATAACTACAGTCATCGGTGAATGCTTACTCCTTAGCTCATTCATACCTTTGTCTTCACACTTCACATTTAACATCAATATGGCTGTAGCATTTCCTAAGTTGATTATCCACTATCTAGGTACATCCATATGGCATGCTTTAGGCTCGCCGTAGATGGGTGAATTTTGACATTTGATGTGGATGGGTGAATCTTCCCTGATGTGTAATTTTATTCTGACAGCGGGGAGAAGACTTCCCTACCATCAGAATATGCATATCAATGCTGCAGACTATAGCCTGCAGCTCTGATTAAGTGGAAATTTTCCAGCAGGCTGGTTAAACAGAATTTGATCGGCAGATCGACTTCTGTTCAAAGTGCCTATACATGGATCAAAATTTGGCTCGTTCAAACCCTTTATGGTCAGATTTACTCTGAAAAAGAGCTCAGTCACTGTACATTTTAGCTCTTTTATAACAAATGAAAGACATCAGAAGGAGGAGCCCAGCTGGGTGGGCACTAAACTAAAAAGCATTTACAGTGATACCAATTTTCGGTGTGAGTCCTTCATTTTTTATTTGTATGGAGTAAAAGAGATGTAGCTGGACTGGAGGGCTTCCGTATGAGAATAGAGGTGAAGTTACCAAATCAAAGACAGGATATGTAGCAGTGGGAACCTGGTCTACAGATCAAAAAAATATATAGTTTTCTCACAGAGAAGCAGGATTGTTTATGAGTGTGACCAGGGCCACCATTAAAAATCATTGGGTCTCATACAGCCTTCCTGACAGGGTCAGTGTTACTAATTTGCTGCACATAGCAGCCCTGCTGGAGCATACACCCCGCACAGAGAAGGGTGTTTAAATACCTTACTGTGCATGTACAGTAATCATGAAAGGCGGCTCCCAGCAATTAAATAAAAGGCGTCCAATGGTATACTTAGCATATCTGGCATCCAGGCTGATCAATTAACCTCATCCCCTCTTCCCCACACACACAAATTTACTATAAGCCCCTGTACACACAGCATTTTAAAATTTACATTAAATTACTTTCCATACGCCATTGTTTGAATCTTTTAAGCCGGCCATTACCTAGGTAAATATTACAGTACCTGTTCTAAGTACAATAGCTTTCACATGGTCTGCAGCTTTGGTCTGGATGACCTGAGTTCCACAGAAAAGGACATGTCTCTTGTAGTCGTGTACACTGTGAACCTTCCATGGTTCTGTGTTGTCTGTTTTCGGCAAAGGAGTCTTGGTAACTGGGATACTTTCACCTGTAGCCATAAGAGAGACGTACAGTTACCTATTTGAATACAAGTATTCTGAGGGATTTAAAAGGCTCGCTGTGCGTTATTACAGAACTGCAACTTATTGTATAAGCTGAACTCATGCTAGGATTCAAGATCTTCCACAGTTACATGTAATCCTAAAGACTAGGTGCATTAGTCTGGATAAAGGTTCAGAAACACCATGCATGGACTATTTCATATTGAAAATCACAGACATTTTGCAGGGCAAAACCTAAAGCATGTTTCTCCTTGTGAAATGTACATGTTGAAGACATTCAATATGACCCAAAAGCTTAATCAATGCCAATGTACTTTTCCTGTTGTAAAAGAAAAACAGAATTTAGGAATTGGGGATTGTAGTTCAGCCGGTACATATTTAGAATTTAGTTTTGATTTTCTTTTGATGTGCCACACATCTATTTCCTGTTGGCTTTTCATCTGATCCAAATTACGGTCAACATTATTTTCCAAATTATGACTGCTTTCAGCAACATTTTTAAATGGATAATTTTTATGCATTTCGTAAAAGATTTATTCACAAAAATAAAAAAAATGAAACTGCTACAACACCAAAAAAATAGAAAATATCCCTACTTATTTGATTATTTTGGTTTGGATTTGAAAAAAAAAAATCTCTTATCCTCATAGTGATTGGTTTTAGTCTGAGTAGACTAGCAGACTTGCAATGAGACATATTAAAGCACAAAATGTATACATCACATTTGAATAATTCATGTCTCATACATGACTTATGTATGTCTTCATATGCTTTTTCTAAATTAAACATAGAATGAACATCTTTAAAATATTACACACATTAACGGGAGTATTTACATTACACACACACACCCAAAAAGGAATGTACAGCTTTTTCAGTTTTCTAAATGCTCATTTACAATAGGTCAGCTTGTGAAAAGGCTCTATCCAGGAGGCGGCTCTCTAATTAGGCAAATTAGGCAGTCGCCTAGGGCCTCACTCTTACAGGGGCCTTGCAACTGCCTAATTTGCCTAAGAGGCTGAGGCTGTCCTACAGGGCACCCATGGATGAGACAAAGCCGCGCATGTCACTCTCTGGATCCTGTCACATTTGTAAAGACATAGACACACGCGGGCATGGATTATCCTCCCTCTCTCTCAGCTCTTCCGCTCAGTGTGCTTCAGCGATATCTGCAAAAATCTTACAATGGAGGAGGTGGAGCTGCAGCTTGCTGAGATGGGAGTGAATGCTCATGGAGTGAGGATGAGTGCTTATTGCCCAAGATCAGAAATCTCCCCGTGCCCTCCTCCTGCAAATACCACCCACCCCTATTCACCCTGTGACCCCCTCCTGCACATACCACCCACCCCTATTCACCCTGTGACCCCCTCCTGCACATACCAGCCACCCCTATTCACCCCATGCCCCCCTCCTGCACATACCACCCACCCCTATTCAACCCGTGCCCCCCTCCTGCACATACCACCCACCCCTATTCACTCCGTGCCCCCCTCCTGCACATACCACCCACCCCTATTCACTCCGTGCCCCCCTCTTGCACATACCACCCACCCCTATTCACCCCGTGCCCCCCTCCTGCACATACCACCCACCCCTATTCACCCTGTGACCCCCTCCTGCACATACCAGCCACCCCTATTCACCCCATGCCCCCCTCCTGCACATACCACCCACCCCTATTTAACCCGTGCCCCCCTCCTGCACATACCACCCACCCCTATTCACTCCGTGTCCCCCTCCTGCACATACCACCCACCCCTATTCACTCCGTGCCCCCCTCTTGCACATACCACCCACCCCTATTCACCCCGTGCCCCCCTCCTGCACATACCACCCACCCCTTTTCACCCCGTGCCCCCCTCCTGCACATACCACCCACCCCTATTCACCTTGAGGTGGAGCATCTAACTACTGCTGCTGCTTGTATGGGTGGGATGTGTACTGCGCCAATCCTTGCTGACCCTCCTCTCCTATTCATCCCATGTGATTGGCGCAGTACACATCCCACCCACACAAGCAGCAGCAGTAATAAGATGCTCAGCCTCGGGGTTCTTCCTTAACCCCTGCAAAGGGTGTGAGTGGGGCATCATTTCTAAATTTTGCCTAAGGCCTCACAAAGCCTAGCGATGCCTCTGGCTCTATCAATTCTATGTACTATATATTTATGTGAATAGTTTGTAATGATCAATATCAGGTGATCCATAAAAAACAATACAGTATGCACCTTATGTGATTTAAATCTTCAATGAACAGTTGTTATGCAAGGAATTAGATGATTGTAATGGTAGTAACCAATCTTCTCTGCTGCATATGGCCAATCTAAAAATGTGTCAGCCATCAGGCTAGGACGTGCTTCCTGGCTAATGCATATTCACGTAGGTGTGATCATGTCTAAAAGTATAGAAGACAGGCAGCACATTTGCCCCAATTTATGAACATGTGTACCAAGCAGCCAATTTAGACCAGAACTCTGCACTAGTTCTTTGCTGTATGGTCTTCAGCCTTATTCCTGTGATCCAGCCTTGATGTTGATCCTGCTACTGACTCGGCTTCCTCTCTGACCTTGCTCTCAAATTACCCTTGTCTGCTCATGTTTGCAGTCTGCCTTCTCTACCAGCCATGCTTCTGCCCAGTGATTCTGTAGCTCGCTGCCAAATTGTTGCTGACTTCTGCCTGTTCCTGACTTTGATTCTGTTTACATCCTGGTGTCCTTCTACTCGGCTGTTACTTAACCAGGTGTGGGACCTGACTCCACCTTCAAATGGACTTGGTGTTTCCATTGTGAATCACCAACTGTACCTGTGCTGGTTGTCAGATACCAGCGTTGCCAAGTTCTTGCTCACAGTCAGCACCTTGGCCCTTGGGCCTTTCCTCCACCCCCCGCAGGCCCTGTTGAAACATTCTGGGGTACTTGGACGGGAACTGTGTAAAAATCCACCCTCATCACCTCAGGCTCTGCATACAGGTACATGACAAAATGTCTACAAATACTATTGCATACACTAACATAAATATGAAAAAGCAAGCATGTAAAACTGTGAAATACATATACACATTACTTTAGAGTAAACACTGCAACAGCAACTAAAAATATGGGTTTTCTGCTCACTGTACCTTCCCTTTTCCTGACAAATTACATAATCAGGTCCTTGACCCTCACTGCAGCAGTATATCTTAGTGAAGAACACCCCCCCCAGCCTGCTGATTGGACAATAAGGAAACATCAGCACACTGATAAGTCACCACTCTGTTCTCTAATCAACATATTCCTTGTCAGTACAGGATTGTCTTTTAGGTCTCAAATTTCCAAGTCCAAGTGTTACTATGCTGTGGGATTACGGGAGGTGGATATCAAGACAAATGCAGGTGCTAATATAGGATGCATTTAACAATAAAGAATATTGGGGGTTATTTACGAAAGTCAAATCCACTTTGCACTACAAGTGCACTGGAAATTGCACTGAAAGTGCAGTCGCTGTAGTTACGAGGGGGACATGCAAGGAAAACAAAAAAACAGCATTTTAGCTTGCACATGATTGGATGATAAAATCAGCAGAGCTTCCACTCATTTCAGATCTACCCCTCAGATTTACAGCAACTGCACTTCCAAGTGCACTTTCAGTGCAATTTCAAGTGCACTTTGCAATGCAATGTGACTACATTGGCTTTTATGTATCTACATGAAAATCAGTATTAAAAAATACTGCAAATTCTCTTCAGTATGTTATGACCAGTTAAAAAAAAGTGTTTTTGGCTATTGAATTTAGCAAACTGTCCCATTTTTACTAGGGAAAATGGCTTTATCTGCTGGTAAAGCAAAGCCTGTGAATTCAGGTTGTTCAGGCAAGTTTTTTCTTCCCTAACTATGCCACAGATTATATTCACAATATGAAAAGCAGAAAAAGATTTCATGTTGCAGACAATGGAAAGAATGAAAAGTTATACCTGTAAGCATGCTCTCATTCACTATACAGCCTCCATTGAGGAGCAATGCATCACAAGGCAGAAGAGAACTTCTTTCAATCACAATGACATCACCAGGAGCCAAGTGACGGGACTCATCCACATAAACACCTGTAAGGGTTAATAGGGACAAATGATATGTCAAACCAATTTAGTATGAAAAAAATTCAAAATTAAATGTCATAAACTCAGCGCCTCGCCTCACAAATGCAATAATTATTGAAATTGTGTATAGAACATCAGCTGCCCTTTTAAAAGTGAAAACATCATCTCTAAACCAATATAAACAAGTAAAGAAATGGAGCTAATTGTAAACAACAACAAACAAAAAAATCATAAAAAATAGTCCACGAAAAGAGAGAAGAAAATCCTTCAAGTTTCCAGTCACCATGCCTCAAATAAATATGTGCCTTCCACTCCATATACAATAAATAGGTGGCAAAGAGATAAATGCGTAATATAGTGCAGTATTTTTTATTTAATGTTAAAATCATATCACAACGTATTGCGCTTACATTTAAAAGGTGCTTTATGTAAACACCAACACAGACAGCCTTTCTGTACTGACACAGGTCCCCCACCAGATGTGACATTAGACGTGGTGACTGCACAGCCTCAATGCATTTAGCAGGAAGTGCGTCATCAGGAAGCTCGGCTGAGTGGCGGTTGCAATACAGAAAGGCTGTCTGTGCTGGTGCTTACCTAAAGCACCTTTAAATGTTAATGCAATACGTTCTGATTTAACATTAAATAAAAAATACTACACTATATTACGCATTTATCTCTTTGCCACCTATTTATTGTATACGGAGTGGAAGGATCCATTGTACATGCAAGATTCATTAACCCACTAGCTATGTGAGAGTAATGAAAGTAATGAAAGTAAATATCTTGTCAGGGACATGTTAGCCATAGCACAGCCAAAGCTCCTAGGTGGAGGCACATAGGCATGCGCAGACACTCTTCTGCAGGTGCCTGTCTTGCCAGGCATAGGCTAACACATATGCGCATGCGTGAAAATATAGTCACGAGCAGCTGGATGTCTATGCGCATGCGCGTAAACATGATCACGTACAGGCGAATGCATATGTACATGCGAGCACGTGTTAGCCATTGATGCTGGCACCAGGTGGCCTAATTGGGGGCAGCGTCTGCACTGGTGCATTGCTGTCTGATCTGCAGATTTACCTGTATACCTGTTCCTGTGATCTCTGCTTGATTCCTGTGTTTGACCTGGCTTATCCTGACCACGCTTGCTCTCTATCTATCCTGACCTCGGCTTGCCTTTAAAGACTTTGTTATAGCTTTCATCTGCCTGATATTATGTTGCCAACCTCTACCTGCACATTGACCATTCTATGCCTGCTGTTTATGCTGTATCTGATCATCAAATTCTGACCTGGCTTGTCTGATCCTGCATCCAGTTACCCGTCTTTCTTGGTGCCTGGTGACACCGGTCCTCTATCTGTTGGTATGTTCCTGCTTCCATCCTCTGCTTCAGCCATCCAGCCCAGCTCTGGTGATGCACCTGCCATACACACTTCAGTGACTAATGGAAGATCTTGCCAGTACTCTTACCCCACCGTGCTCTCGCAGCCACTGTCGCAACTCCAGTGGCCCTTGAGACGGGGCTGTACGAGAGGTCTCCCTACACATTTCAGGCTCTGCCACAAGGTACACGACACATCTCTGGAAAATATACAAAAAGCGAGCGAGGCCTCTTTTGGCCATTTGGAGTTGGTGAGTGTGAATTTTTACCCTCACAGTGGTGGAGCACATGTGGAGTGAATCTAGTAGGGCACATATCTATTTAAGGCACGGTGATTGTAAGAAACTTGAACGATTTTCCTATCTCTATTTGTGGACTATTTTTATGATTTTTTTTTTCCAGTTAGCGCCATTCCTTTACTTGTTTATAATGAAATAATTTCAGTACCTGAAACCCACACATAAGTCCAAGCAAGACGGGCAGGTGGGACAGCAATATAGAATCATAGACCCACACTTAAAAAGCAAGACAGGCAGCTGGGACAGCAATAAAGAATTTCTTTTATACTAGGGTAAATGTTGACATATTGACAGTCAGCAACATGAGTTATGGGTGGCTGTTTGCCTCCCTTGGCAATTCTGCCACCCTAGGCCAAGGACTATATTGGCTATATGCAAGTCTGGCCTTGATTTTGTCAAGACTGCAAAAAATTACTTTTTACATTGCTTTTCAGATAATCTTCTAAAGGAAGATACTAAATTCAATCCTGAAAACATCTTTTAGAGGGTTCTGTAGAAGGTAACCTGAGGGAAGTTGAACAGGTATATTTTAATTTAGCTTTAAAATGCCTTCTTCTGTCTGAGCCACTACAGGACCCTCATTTCTGCAGAGACTTGAAAAGTTTAAAGTATCATTAAGACTTTTCCCAGAAAACCCTTAAAAAATATTTAAGAAAAATTCTTGAAATACTGTAGCGATATTATATGAGATATTATATAGATTATATATAGTTTATATAGATTATATACAGTATCCATAATGACAATTCATGTTAAATTATTTCTGCCATTGTCCCCTTGGCAAACTTATTAAGTTAAAGGCCACTGATAAATTCAAATTTATCGGTCTAATTCTGTAAAAACTGTTCCATGCAAAACTGAAAAATCATGTATGGGTGCTGTTGACCTTTACAAATGTCACTGCCTAGGACATATTCAAAACACAACTTTTGCTAGGTAGGGCTAGATGTTCCATGAGGTAAGGTAAGCTCATGTGTATAGTTACCACCTTGGGAAAAGTATCTAAGACTGCCAGGACCAGCTGTCATCTTGGCATCAGATTTGTTGTGTCTATAGGCTTCACAGAGGTAAATTGAGCCAGCTACATTTTTCTGTGTTGTAACTTACCTCATCCTTCCTGATAAAATGACAACGCATACCCAAGAAAACAAAGTGGATAGCTACTACAGGTGTATCATGAACACTTAGCCTATATTATATATATATATATATATATATATATATATATATATATATATATATATATATATATATATATATATATATATATATATATATATACATACATACATACATACAGTGGTGTGAAAAAGTGTTTGCCCCCTTCCTCATTTCCTGTTCCTTTGCATGTTTGTCACACTTAAGTGTTTTGGAACATCAAACCAATTTAAACAATAGTCAAGGACAACACAAGTAAACACAAAATGCAATTTGTAAATGAAGGTGTTTATTATTAAAGGTGAAAAAAAATCCAAACCATCATGGCCCTGTGTGAAAAAGTGATTGCCCCCCTTGTTAAAACATACTATAACTGTGGTTGTCCACACCTGAGTTCAATTTCTCTAGCCACACCCAGGCCTGATTATTGCCACACCTGTTCACAATCAAGGCATCACTTAAATAGGAGCTGCTTGACACAGTAAGGTCCACCAGAAGATCCTTAAAAGCTACACATCATGCCGAGACCCAAAGAAATTCAGGAACAATTGAGAAAGAAAGTAATTGAGATCTATCAGTCTGGAAAGGGTTATAAAGCCATTTCCAAAGCTTTGGGAATCCAGCGAACCACAGTGAGAGCCATTATCCACAAATGGCGAAGACATGGAACAGTGGTGAACCTTCCAAGGAGTGGCCGGCCGCCCAAAATTACCCCAAGAGCGCAGCGACGACTCATCCAAGAGGTCACAAAAGACCCCACAACAACGTCCAAGGAACTGCAGGCCTCACTTGCCTCAGTTAAGGTCAGCGTTCATGCCTCCACCATCAGGAAAAGACTGGGCAAAAATGGCCTGCATGGCAGAGTTCCAAGGAGAAAACCACTGCTGAGCAAAAAGAACATCAAAGCTCGTCTCAATTTCTCCACAACACATCTTGATGATCCCCAAGACTTTTGGGACAACATTCTGTGGACCGATGAGACAAAAGTGGAACTCTTTGGAAGGTGTGTGTCCAAGTATATCTGGCGTAGAAGGAACACTGCATTTCAGAAAAAGAACATTATACCAACAGTAAAATATGGTGGTGGTAGTGTGATGGTCTGGGGCTGTTTTGCTGCTTCAGGACCTGGAAGACTTGCCGTGATAAAAGGAACTATGAATTCTGCTGTCTACCAAGAGATCCTGAAGGAGAATGTCCGACCATCTGTTCGTGTACTCAAGCTGAAACGAACTTGGGTTCTGCAGCAGGACAATGATCCTAAACACACCAGCAAGTCCACCACCGAATGGCTGAAGAAAAACAAAATGAAGACTTTGGAGTGGCCTAGCCAAAGTCCAGACATGAATCCTATTGAGATGTTGTGGTATGACCTTAAAAAGGCCGTTCATGCTCGAAAACCCTCTAATGTAACTGAATTAGGACAATTCTACAAAGATGAGTGGGCCAAAATTCCTCCAGGACGCTGTAAAAGCCTCATTGCACGTTATCGCAAACGCTTGGTTGCAGTTGTTGCTGCTAAGGGTGGCCCAACCAGTTATTAGGTTTAGGGGGCAATCACTTTTTCACACAGGGCCATGATGGTTTGGATTTTTTTTCACCTTTAATAATAAACACCTTCATTTACAAATTGCATTTTGTGTTTACTTGTGTTGTCCTTGACTATTGTTTAAATTGGTTTGATGTTCCGAAACACTTAAGTGTGACAAACATGCAAAGGAACAGGAAATGAGGAAGGGGGCAAACACTTTTTCACACCACTGTATATATATATATATATATATATATATATATATATATATATATATACACAGGGGGTCCCCGACTTACGAACGCCCGACCTACGAACATCCCCTACTTACGAGCGGGGCGCTGCGGGGACCCTCCGCCATTTTCCGCTGTGACGGCCGCTCTGCGCATGCGCGGCCATTCGGAGCCTCGGAACTTCGGAAATGTCCGTAATTTGCCGCGCATGCACAGAACGGCATTGGACGGAACATCGGAAATGTCTGGAAATGGTCGTATTTGTCGGTCTGCGCATGCGCGGCCGACTTACGAACATTTCCGACTTAAGTACAGGCGGGCAGTCCCTAACGAGTTCCTAACTCGGGGACCCCCTGTGTATATATATATATATATATATATATATATATATATATATATATATATATATATATATATATATATATATATATATACATACATACATACACACACATACACATATATATACATATATACACACACACACACACACATATATACATATACATATACACACACACACACACACAGGTGCATCTCATAAAATTAGAATATCATTAAAAAGTGAATTTATTCACTATATATAGTGAATTTATTTCAGTATATCAATTCAAAAAGTGAAACTCATATTTTATATAGATGCCTTACATACAGGGTGATATATTTTAAGTATTTCTTTCTTTTACTTTTGATGAGTATGGCTTACAGATAGCGAAAACCCAAAATTCAGTATCTCAGAAAATTAGAATATTACATAAGACCAATAAATAAAAAGGATTTTTAATACAGAAATGTTGGCTTACTGAAATGTATGTCCATGTACAGTATAGTATGCACTCAATACTTGGTCAGGGCTCCTTTTGCATGAATTACTGCATCAATGCGGCGTGGCATGGAGGCGATCAGCCTGTGGCACTGCTGAGGTGTTATGGAAGCTCAGGTTGCTTTTATAGCAGCTTTCAGCTCATCTGCATTGTTGGGTCTGGTGTCTCTCATCTTCCCCTTGTCAATACCCCATAGATTCTCTATGGGGTTTAGGTCAGGCGAGTTTGCCGGCCAATTAAGCACAGTGATACCATGATCATTAAACCAGGTATTGGTACTTTTGGCAGTGTGAGCAGGTGCCAAGTCCTGCTGGAAAATGAAATCACTGCATCTCCATAAATTTGGTCAGCAGTGGGAGGCATGAAGTGCTTAATGCCCCATACACACGGTCGGATATTCACTAGCTGTAAGCCATAAGCATCAAAAATAAAAATAAAAAAAATGCCTGAAATAGATCACTCTGTGTGTAACGCATCTATATAAAATATATGAGTTACATTTTTTTTAAATACTGAAATAAATGACCTTTTTGATGATATTCTAAATTTATGAGATGCATGTGTGTGTGTGTGATAGATTATATATATATATATATATATATAATCTATATATATATATATATATATACACACACATATACACACACACACACACACACACACACTAAACTGTGTGACATTTGTCTTGTGCATCACACAAATGTAGGTGTATCCACAAAATTAGCATAGGGAACACTACCAGTGCCAAGTTTTCTTACAATGCCATTATTCTAATGTGAGTTTAACATTGTTACTTCATTAATTCAGGTAGTTATTTACATTGTTATCCAAAATAATCCCTTTACAAAATGACTACCGCTTCCTGCTGTTCCACAACAGCCACAACATTTTAAAGGATTTCCATCCACAAAACTATCACCAGCAGCCCTACAGATACGTAAATAGCCTTAAGCTGTGGTAATGTGGAAATTATATAGCTATCAGTCCATGTCTCTTTCAAAAGATAAGTCAGGTGCCATCAGAGTAGCAGGGGTGAAAGCAATTTCCTGACCGGTTTCGCCAGTCGAGCTTCTGACACAACTGGTGCCCTACCGGTGAAACCAGTTTCTTTCATCCCCACTACTCTGATGTCCCCTGGTTTACCCTTTGAAGGAGACATGGACTGATAAGTATGTAATTCCAACCTTACCATGACTTAAATCTATTTACATAGCTTACAATATTGAATGATTAGCATTTGAACCTTCTACTATTTGGTCATTTGGTCTTATAAGTGGACTCAGGCACACTGGGACAGTACTTGATTAAAGAGACCTTTCTTTAGTTTGATTATATGGAATTACAAATAACAATTCAAATTTGGAATTATTTTCAATGGAAAATAATCATGCTATCTGATGGTGCTTAACCTCCCTGGCGGTATTATTCTTTCTGGTTTTAGGTGCTGAAAGCGGTACAATTATTTTGCATGGAAATCTGGCGTTTTATATTGTAGACCTGCAATTCTTAGGAATAACTCATTTAAATCTGTCCAAACCAGAGTCTAGTAGACATCCCAGGTATGATAAACACAAAATCATAAATTAAAATATAATAAATAACTATAAAAAATATTAAATAATTTAATCAAAAACACTGAAATTTGCTCAGTTGCAGAATTGTCGCTGTCATTAGATTTAGTGTTTGATGACGAATTTCCCCACAAATTACTATCGCTCAATTCTGCAAGTGATTCTAATTTATTATCGCTGTTTTCTAGCTGGTCTAAAATCACTTTTGACATAAAGGGACTCTTTTTGGTTGCTATGGACAATCTCCAAATTCCAGGCAGAAAAAAAACTGTATTTATAATATAAAACTACATGCAGGGCACTGGACAGACTACTAGGAACAAATGGGATGTGTATTTTTTTTTATACAGTACTGTAATCTGTAAGATTACAGTACTGCATGTGTTGTGTGTTTTAACTCTTTTGAATTTGGCGCCGATCTCCGTTCCCGTGCATCTTAACGTCGCAGGGAACGGAGATCAGCAGCACTCGGGCACTGTGTGAATCGAGCGAGGAGACAGCTCGTACACACAGCAGGGTGACATCGCAGGATCCAGGGCACAAGGTAAGTAAGTCTCCCTGTATCCTGCAATGCAAGCCCGAGTCTGGCTCGGGGTTACCGCTTATGGTACTGAAGTTCCCGCCCCGAGCCAGACTCGGGATTACCGCCAGGGGGGTTAAAGTGGAACTTCGCTCTCTCAACAACATTGACTATTTTTAATCCTTATGCTGCTAACATTAATAAATAGATAGTAAAGTATATCAGATTTACTTGTTTTACGTTTTTTTTTTTTTTTTTTTTACATTTTAGTTACTTCCTGGTTTTCAAAGTGATTTTTCAACAAAATAAAGCATGGAGACATGGATGGACGGGGGGGGGGGGGGGGTTGCTTTGAATATTACCGTATTTTTTGCACCATAAGACGCACTTTTTTCCCCTCAGAAATATGGGGGGAAATGTGTCTGCTTCTTATGGTGTGAATACACGACAGGCAGCGCCCACCGCTGTCGTGAAAATTGGTCTGGGCAGGAGGGGGGTTTAAGTGCCCAGTAAGCAAAAGGTTAAACAATGTTCAGGTTTTCTGATGTGTTAGGTTTTGCAATTCTTTATGTGTTTATTGGGGGCTTGGTAGTCATAGCCAGGTTTTGTCGTTTCTGTAAATTACACCGGCGATTCATGATGAATAATATTTTCTAAACACTGTTAATTTATAAAATTGCTAGAGTATTTTTCACAACAACAAAAAGGTACAAATATATGTTTCAATGTAATATGTAATATATGTAATAAATTCTGATTTGAGGTAACACGCAGATAATTCTGGCATAAAACGCTAATTTTATGTGGAGAGATGGTGGAGAATAGACATTTCTGTCTGTCTAATCAGGTCATTAAACACTTTCTTCAGCAATTTTAGTTCTTCAGACAGCACCTCAAACAAAAATAAATATAATAATAATAATAATAATAATAATAATAAAATATAATAAAAATTAGCAATGGTATTATTTAATACAACGAATAACATTTAAATTCCTGTGAACATTTTGCATTTGCAATCTTTTCTCAATGCTAGCAAGTAAATCAGGGAGTGCTGTTTTTTTCACTACATACAACTCACCTTTCTGTTTTCCATACACAGAAACCTTGATGTTATTATGAGATTCAACTAGTCTGTGCAGTCTAACTGATTGCTGTAAATGGGGGAAGGGTGTAAAGTGTTAGAACAACACAGTAAGGTTTAAAGTTGAGCATATCAATTACTTACTAATTTACCTAGAGTCAGTGAATCATTTTACCTACCTAACCATAGTAGCAGTAGCTCAATATACTTTTACTTGCTGTAGAAATTAGGTTTGGAAATGGATTCCTAAGAAGATTGTTAAAGACATGCAGAAAGAGGTATAGATGCGTGCGTGCGTGTGCATAGCCTTAGTTTGCAAATGCAAAGCTGTGTTAGGGCCAAACAGCCCTGTGAATGCATAGGGTGGAAAAATGGTAACCACACGACCCTACAATTTTAAGAAGCATTTAAAAAAAAATGCATTTACCAGTTTTTGTTGCCTGTGGAAAACTGCATCATGGTCAACATATAGTCAGATATGGCAGCACATTCACCAGATCAAGATTGCCAATCAGCTTTTAACTTCAGCACGTTCAATTAAGCCTTCATATTAAAGAGGAAGTAAACCCTCTTAAAAAAAAAAACGGGAAAAAAAAAACCTGCAAGACAAAGGCATAATTAGCTAGTATGCATAGCATAGCATACTAGCTAATTATGTATCACAACTTACCTGAGATCGAAGCCCCGGCATCGGTCCTCTTCTCCCCCTCCGACCGCCGACATGTTCTCCCGGAGTGACTTCCGGGTATCGCGGCTCCGGCGCTGTGATTTGCCAGAGCCGCGATGCCGTCACGATGCCGTCACGCGCATATGCGCGGCATAGTACAACTGAAGCATCGGCATATAGCGCCGTTGCTTCAGTTGTCGCAGGTGCGCATGTGCCGCATGGCGTCGGCACATGCAAATACAGGTATATCTCCTAAACCGTGCAGGTTTAGGAGATATCCTTGTTAGCTACAGGTAAGCCTTAATATAGGCTTACCTGTAAGCTAAAGTTGTAAAAGAGGGTTTACTTCCACTTTAAAGACCTGGAAGCTGCACCAGATTTTGCACTCTCCAGTTTTAGTTTCCAGCGCTTTCTCAGACTAAAACTAAAAAGCTCTTCTCATTAGGAGTGCAAAAAAAATTGAAAATGAAGCTTGGTTTCCCCGCTTCCTATTGTAGCGATACCCCCAGTTAAGAGGGCCGCTGGTTTGTTTTGGGTCCCTGAGTACAGCTCCACCAACCCCCCGGCAATTTGCTCTACCCGCTCTGGCACAGTTAGTAAAGGGGTATGTATCTATGCACATATAAATATCACTTATACTCTAAGTGTAATGGGTATGAACTCACAAGCAGACTGCTGAGATAAGAATAACTGGCTTTACTTTGGCAGTAAGGAAAAGAAATAGTAACATGCATTTAAACATATAACTTACAATACTTTAGCAGGTCCCTGCAATATGCACTTTAACATGTACACATATATGTATCAAACTAGCAAGTGGGAACGGAGCGCCAAGTGTAGCGACCGTCTGCTATGCACCCCTGAGGTGCAATAAATCTATCTGCGCCTACCTAACGGACCAGGCCTGATCCCTAGTAATAGAGCTCAGTCCTTGTATAAGTACAGTGTTCTTCACCGGCAATAGAACTGTAGAGGTGGTGCACATGTAGCTTTAAATGGTGTATTTGTAATCCACAGAAAGTAACATTTGCTGCTCTGAGGTAAATTGTGCCTTGGCAGTTCAATAGGCATGTGTGTATAGCAATGCAGGATGAGCCTTTCAGCTCTCTCACCAATCCTGGGGTCCGGTCCTCAGCTCCGACCGACCGACTGTAGGGAAAAGTCTCCGCTCCGCTGCTGCAGACTCTGAGGGGTGAGAGTCTCTCTCCACCTGCTGCAAGGCCCAGGCTTCAGGCCTTCAGCAGTCCCGGTCCGCACAGGTGTCTCCTCAATAGCAAGTGTCTCCCTCACCAGCCCAGTCAGAAGAGGAAGAGGCGGTCTCTCCTCTTCCCTTTTATCACCTCCCCCAGAAGCCTCTCGGGCGGAAACAATCCTCCCGGGAGCCTGGGGAATTATGGGGAATGTAGTCTTTTCCCCTAAAAGGGGTACGACCCCGCTACACACTCCCCCCACTTTGAATCTTTGGTCCCCAAAGACATTGTTCAATCTACAAGCTTTCTTTGAGACAACACGTTCACATAATTCAGACAGAGGAGCCTCCCACCAATTAGCATAGGATGGGGAGCTGTCCTGTCTACAGGTCACTTTAGTGTGGGCGACCTGTTTAACTGTGCCAGAGAGTGAGCTGGGGTTGCCCTCCACCAAATGAACAGTGGATGGGTCAGGGCGTTCAGCACTTCTCCTTGCTGTGGTAACAGAGTCCTCGGAACTTTTTCCCATTTGGGGGTAAGTTAGCTTCTTGGGAGGCCTCACAACTCTGCGAGCTCTCTGTTCTCTTGGGACTTCTTCAGGAACACATTCTGGCAACATCTCTGGTTCTGAAACATCTACTTCTTCTTCTTCTGAGTAGAGACCAGGGATATCTTCCCAGCACTCAGGCACAACACTGAATGGCACAAACTCTGTGGCTTCTGGGTTCAATGTTCCATCTTTCACATCTTCAGTAGGTGGAAGATCTATGGCAGAATTTCCTGGAGTTGAGGAAGGCCATAGCCATTCAAAGTTCTCCTCTTTCTTCTTCTGCTGACTGTGGGTCCTGTCCATCCCTAGCTCGGGAGGTCTGGGACCGAGTGTTAGGCCTGGGGGTATCCAGAATGGAAACAGATTCAGGTACGTCTCTTGCTGGAGGTATTCTGCCTGCTTCAGTGAGTGGGAGCAAATGATTCCTATGCCAGGTCTTCAAAGGCCCCACTCTCCCTTCTGGCTTCAACTTGTAGACAGGCAATCCTGGAAGTTTTCTACAGATGATATATGGCTCTGATCTCCATCTATCAGCAATCTTGTGTTTTCCAGGAATCCCTAGATTGCGTAACAGTACACGGTCCCCAGGCTGTAGGTCCTGTACTCGAACCTTCAAGTCAAAGTTCCGCTTGTTTCGGGCCCCCCTCTGGTCAGAGGCCGCTTGAGCTTTCTCATAAGCTATCTTCAAACTGTGCCTCAGGTCTGTCCACATATCCTTTGTGGGAGGCAGCAGAGGCATGGTCTAAGGAAATGCCAAAGGCCAGATCCACTGGCAATCTTGCTTCTCTCCCAAACATAAGTCGGTAAGGGGAGAAACCCGTCACATCACTTGTGGTGCAGTTGTAAGCATGTACTAGAGTTGAAATGTGTTGACTCCAATGTTGCTTCTTCTCCGTTTCTAAAGTTCCCAACATGTTCAGTAGGGTCCTGTTGAACCTTTCAGGCTGGGCATCACCTTGAGGATGATATGGTGTGGTTCTAGTCTTCTCTACTCCCAGAGAATCTAGTAGCTTCCTGATCAGGCGACTCTCAAAGTCCCTTCCTTGGTCTGAATGGATTCTCTGTGGTAGTCCATAATGAACAAAGTACTTCTCCAAAAGTACCTTGGCTACTGTAGATGCCTTCTGGTCCTTGGTTGGGAAAGCCTGAGCATAACGGGTGAAATGGTCGGTTACCACCAGAACATTTCCCAATCCACTCAAATCGGGTTCAAGGCAGAGAAAATCAATGCATACCAGATCCATTGGGCCTTGACTCTGTAGATGGCCCATTGGGGCAGCTTGATGGGGTAAAGTCTTTCTCTGAATGCATCTTGCACAGGAATGGCAATACTCCTCCACTTCGGTCCTCATGCAGGGCCAATAAAACCGGTCTCTGACAAGTTGGAAGGTTCTCTCTGCTCCCAAGTGATGCTGGTCATGTAGGGCAATCAGCACTGTCTCTCGATGCTTTTCGGGGAGAAACAACTGCCACTTATCTTCTGAGCTATCAGAGGGGCCCCTTCGGTAGACCACTCCCTGATGCACCTGTAACTTGTCCAACTCTCTCCTCAGTAGGCGAGCCTCTTTGGAAGGGTGAAGTCGGAGTCCCTCTGGACTCTTGTTTTCCAGTGCCTCCAGGACCAATTTCCCCATGGGGTCTTCCAATTGGTCACACCTTAACTCCTTCTTGGACAGCTTTGGTAGGCACTCTTCTTCTAATTGAGTTACCCCACAGTAACACTTTGGGACTCCCACTGTGGTAACTCCTATCTCTTCAGCTCTGGATCCTCCTCTGACTTGGAGTTCAGCCCCTTGACAAAGCGCTCGCACTCCTTCTGGTGCCACTTGGGTCCAGTCTTCCCAGTCATCGACCATGACATGGGATCTTCGGGACAGGGCATCTGCATCCCTATTTCCAGCCCCTGGCCTGTACTTGAGGCTGAAATTGAATCCAGACAACGCCGCCAACCATCTGTGTCCAGTTGCATCCAGCTTGGCGGTGGTGAATAGGTAGGTCAAGGGGTTGTTATCTGTTTTTACAGTGAATTCGGCCCCATAAAGATAGTCTTTCAACTTGTCGACTACCGCCCATTTGAGGGCTAAGAACTCCAACTTGTGGGTGGGATAGTTCTTCTCGGAGAGGGTCAGGCTCCGGCTCACATAGGCCACTGGTCGTAGCTGATCTTCATACTCCTGGTAGAGTACTCCACCTAGGCCCTCATGGTTGGCATCAACATGTAGCTCATATGGTCTAGTGGGGTCAGCATAGGCCAAAACTGGGGCTGTGGTGAGACTTCTCTTCAAGGTTCTGAAAGCCTCTTCACACCTTGAGTTCCATTGGTCTTGAACCGATTCACCAGGCCTCCTGGGCCCCAATCCATCTTCCTCTCCTTCTGTCTTGAGCAGTTCGTTTAGGGGTTTTGCAATGCGGGCAAACCCATCCACAAACCTGCGGTAGTAGGAGAAGAACCCCAAGAAAGACCGAAGTTCTGTAACTGTTGTGGGTCTTGGCCACGAAGTAACTGCCTCCAACTTCTCAGGGTCTGTAGCCACTCCTTTTTCAGACACTATGTGTCCCAGATAGTTCACAGAAGACTGATAGAACCGACACTTCTCGGGAGAAAGTTTGAGTCCCTCTACACTGAGCCTCTTCAGAACTTTCTCCAATCTGGCTTCATGCTCTTCCAAAGTCTTTCCAAAGACAATGACATCGTCCAGGTACACAAGGACTTCTATGAGGTTCATGTCTCCAACTGTCCTTTCCATTAGGCGTTGAAATGTAGCAGGAGCTCCAGATAGGCCCTGAGGCATCCTGTTGAACTCAAAGAATCCTACTGGGGTTATGAAGGCAGTCTTTTCTCTGTCTTCTGGATGCATGGGGATTTGGTAATACCCACTCTTGAGGTCCATCACACTGAACCACTTAGCTCCAGATAAACTCTGTAAGGCATCTTCTATCCTTGGCGTGGTGTACTGGTCAGGAATGGTCCTCCTGTTGAGAGTTCTGTAGTCAATGCAGAGCCTCAATGACCCATTCTTCTTCCTGACTACCACTATGGGGGAGGCATAGGGGCTTCTGGACTCCCTAATCACTCCCGTCTTCTTCAGTTCCGCAAGCTGCTCCCTCAGATCCTCCAGATCTGCTAGCGGGACTCGCCTTACTCTCTCTCTGAATGGCTTGTCCTCTTGCATGCGGATTCGATGGGTGGCACTCCTCGCACACCCCACATCAAACTCATCTTTAGAGAAAATCTTCTCCCATCTGGTCAGCTGGGCCTTGGCTCTCTCTTTCCAAGCTCCAGGTAGGTTTGGGTTTTCCATGGAGAGTTTCTTCCAAACATCTTCTCCTTCACCCGTCCCCTTCACTTCTGACCAGCCAACTGGGACAGCAGGACTCACCTGTCCCAGAAGCATCCTGGCAGGGATCTCCACGGGCCGCTCCGTGGGGTTCCTCACACTGACAGGGACTCTCCCTCTTGCCTTCTTCAGGTCCTTCAATGAGATCACTTCTGGTATCACTTCCAGACCTGAGTGACCCTCCATTGGGTCGGGTTCCAACATTACAAAGGGGCCAGGCTGCTCCCAGGTAAGTTTCACCGTGGCTCTCATGCAGGTCACCTCTCCAGGCTGTAACACTGCTCCTTCTTTTCCAAGCCTCCATACCCTTCCTATCCCCTCACTTGGGGTCTTCTGCTCTAGGACCAACCGCTGATAGGCTGCCTTCAGCATGGGATGGATCTTGGGAGCTGGAAGATTCTCTTTCTTCACCAGGGGGGTCAGAAGCCTTCTGACTAGGTCCGTGTTCGTCCCTATGATCAGGGAAGTCTTGCTGGTTCCTGGTGGGCGGGGACACACCACTGCTAAGGTGTCAAACACTTCAGACTTCCCAGCTACGGATGGATCAAAGGTCAACCGTATGGGTAGGTATCCATCATAGGGGAAACTCTGAGTTCCCAATCCCCTTATCTCCAACTCTTCTATCTTCCGTATGGGCAGATGACTCAGGTATCTGTCGTAGAAGTCCCTGTACAATAGGGTCACTTGTGCTCCAGTGTCTAGGAGGGCCTTCGTGTACACTCCTTCCACCTGGATAGGTACAGTAGGGAATGGACCAACCAGCTCTTCTGGGTAGGGCCGAGTTGATGCTACCTTCTTCTTTGGACTCTTTCCTTTCTCACTTGATTTGCGCTTGATCCTTTCTTGAGCCTGGTATGCATTAATTTTCTCCCTCTTAGTGGGAGTGTGAACCCGTTGAGGGACATTGTTATCTCCCACTTTTAAGGGTTCTCGCTTGGGAGTGCGGTGTTTCTTCGGAGGGGTCTTGCCCCCTTTCTCTGGAGTGTACCTTGGTTGAGGATCCCTGGGCCCCTTTTTAGGGGTCTGATCTCCTCGCTTTCTTTTCCTGTTATTCTTCTTGGAGCTCACTGAAGGCGATGGGCACCCGGTTGACTCCTTCACCGGGGGCCTTTGGCGTTTCCCGCCGGCTGGCGGCTATCTGTTTTCTTCTTCTTGGGACTGGAACATACAGCTGCAATATGACCCACTCCGCCACAGTTAAAACAGATCATCTCACCATAGTCAGGTGGGGATGCTGGTGCTGAAACAGCTGGAAACAATTCCCTCCTGCTTGTTTCTTTCTTGGGACTGGGCGTCTCTCTTGCCACTAGAGATGTCAATATCTCCATCATCTGGGACATCTGCAACTTCAGGGCATCTACCTCTGTCTCTCTTTCAGGGGTTAAGGCCGACCTGACCGTGGCCACTGGAAGTTTTGTAGACCCCATTACTTGCTTTTCCCGTTTCTCCTCCAACATGGCCTCTTCTTCTCTGACCATTCGAATGAGATCAGGGTAGTCCAGGCTTTTCCCATCCTGCCGGGTACGTAGTACTAGTGCGACAGGGTCCAGCGGTTTGGGCTCCCCTCATCACCTGCTGGGCACGGGCTTCATCTACCTTCCCCGGATCTATCCCCTTCTTCAGGATAATCCTATGCAGGATCTTGTCTATGCGTCCCATGTACTCTGACAGCTTCTCCCCTGTCTTCTGGTAACAGTGTTCCAGTTGATAGGTAAGTTCTGTGACTTTTTCTGTCCCACCAAACACACTTTCCAGGATGTCTATGTAGTCCTGGGCAGTGCAATCCTTTTTGCTTGTCTTCAGCTTGCGTATGGCCTCTAAGGCAGGCCCCTTTAGGCTCTCAACAATCCTTTGCTTCTTTCTACCTTCTGAGACCTCCCATTCTTCTAAGGCCTGCGTGGCACCATCTAACCACTCTTCAAATCTCTCTTCTCCCGAGGGTACAGGTGTCCTCCCTGAAAACATCCGGAGTTTCCTGTATCCCGACATCGGGTAATCCCCGGGGTCTCTTCTGCACTGAGTGACAATCTCCCCTAGGACCGCGCACAGTTCTGCACTAAGAGTGGTCTGTGCGGGTGCGGGACTTTCCGCGCCCTTCTGCTCTTCCTTCTTTGGGGATAGCATGGTTTTCACAGGAGAACAGTCTCCCTTGCACGGCAGCGCATGCAGCAATTGATAGGTCTGACCATCCAGTGCTCGTATGCTTTGGCTCCTGAACTGCTCTGGGGTCTCATTACTCCATTCTACTAGGGCGTATGTATACCCGGCATCATTTCTCATATCCATTATCCATGACTTGTGGCCTGGGGATAATGACATTATGAGCTGCTTGACCGCCTCTCTCTGCCATATCCCTGGCAGTTCAATGACTGTTGCTGCGGCTGGGTCAGTGGCCCATAGTGTGTACCACCGTCCCACTTCTATCGGGTCCATGCCGGTACCTTCTGGCGGCTTTTCCCGCTGACTCAGGATGCCGGATTACGAGCCCCCACGTGTAGCGATACCCCCAGTTAAGAGGGCCGCTGGTTTGTTTTGGGTCCCTGAGTACAGCTCCACCAACCCCCCGGCAATTTGCTCTACCCGCTCTGGCACAGTTAGTAAAGGGGTATGTATCTATGCACATATAAATATCACTTATACTCTAAGTGTAATGGGTATGAACTCACAAGCAGACTGCTGAGATAAGAATAACTGGCTTTACTTTGGCAGTAAGGAAAAGAAATAGTAACATGCATTTAAACATATAACTTACAATACTTTAGCAGGTCCCTGCAATATGCACTTTAACATGTACACATATATGTATCAAACTAGCAAGTGGGAACGGAGCGCCAAGTGTAGCGACCGTCTGCTATGCACCCCTGAGGTGCAATAAATCTATCTGCGCCTACCTAACGGACCAGACCTGATCCCTAGTAATAGAGCTCAGTCCTTGTATAAGTACAGTGTTCTTCACCGGCAATAGAACTGTAGAGGTGGTGCACATGTAGCTTTAAATGGTGTATTTGTAATCCACAGAAAGTAACATTTGCTGCTCTGAGGTAAATTGTGCCTTGGCAGTTCAATAGGCATGTGTGTATAGCAATGCAGGATGAGCCTTTCAGCTCTCTCACCAATCCTGGGGTCCGGTCCTCAGCTCCGACCGACTGTAGGGAAAAGTCTCCGCTCCGCTGCTGCAGACTCTGAGGGGTGAGAGTCTCTCTCCACCTGCTGCAAGGCCCAGGCTTCAGGCCTTCAGCAGTCCCGGTCCGCACAGGTGTCTCCTCAATAGCAAGTGTCTCCCTCACCAGCCCAGTCAGAAGAGGAAGAGGCGGTCTCTCCTCTTCCCTTTTATCACCTCCCCCAGAAGCCTCTCGGGCGGAAACAATCCTCCCGGGAGCCTGGGGAATTATGGGGAATGTAGTCTTTTCCCCTAAAAGGGGTACGACCCCGCTACACTATTTTTTAGTGACTCGCAGCGTGGAGTCTGTGCCACAGATGACGTCAGATATGATGAAGCGCGTAGGGTGGAGCCATCTGTGACGTCACCATGTTGTTACCGGAAGTGGCTGGGAAGCCATTTTAGTGTACCAGTCTGAGTTATATTCTGAGAAAGCGCTGTTTTACTGAATGACATGTGAGTGTAAATGATTTTACACAATAAATTAAAACGATTTATACAGAGTACACTATGAGGGGTTCTTTGCTTTAGCCCTAACATATCAGCATGTGGAGGAGCATTCTGGTGAAAGTGCACTACAGCTTCCGGGGATGATCTGCTATACAATAGGAGACAGAGGATACTGTATCACCTCATGCTTGAATTGACCTATCTGCAACTGGTGCTTAATTCCCTCTGGTAAGCCTTGCATGCTGTCACAGGGTGGATGTTTGATTTACTGCACACGGTATTCAGAGATTGGTATCACATTTCCATTACACGATTGATCACCACTAGATGTGGATTTGTTGGACTTTCTTCTACTTTTTATTCTTTTTTTATATTCGTTCATTACACTGAATATAGTGTTATTGTGTTCTTTGTGATTTTTATGTGATGGAGACAATAGTGCAGCACTTTTAATTTACTTGATATTTTGGAACATGCGTGGCAGATATTGTCAACATATTCAAACACTGGTCTTTCATTGTGTTGTGTAAATGGCGATCATACCGATAAGCAGAATGGTGGCATCTAATCCACTTTAGGGCATAATGTATCAATTCTAAAAATCTAAAGCAGGAAACATACCTGTCGTAGTGTGTACACAGAGAGGCCAATACAAATGAATGACATAATAATAATAGCCACGGAATATTCTATATATTCTTCAGCAAACCATAGACACACACTGAACAGCTGGAACACATAGAATGGGCTCAACACCTACAAAAAAAAAAAAAATTGTTATTTCGGTAATGTAATAGAATTAAACGAAAGATAAATCTGAACTTCAGAAAAACAGCTCAAAACATAGATGAAATATGTACATTGCCGTTTTATCTTCCAGAGGATTAGCATTTCTGTTCATGAGATCTACATAGCCCTCTAACACAGCTCAGACCTTTTGTGGCAGGACAGGAAACCTGATTTTGACAAAGTCACGTGTGCTAGTGACGATACTAGTGAGGGAGGAAGGAAGTCAGGTGCCTATCGCTCTACTTCCGGTTTGCGGCCGCGACCGGAAGTTCATCCATGCTGATGCAAGAAAACTTTAAATGTGAGTGGTTATTATTTTTGTTTCAATAAACCTGTTTTTTACTACACATTGGAGCGCCTCTTTGTACCTTTAACCCCTACATGCTGATCTAACCCGTGAGTGACCCCTTACCCCTGGAGTGCCTTTTTGGATCGGAGTAGGAGTCCATAGGAGCCCATAGAAGCCTATAGGAGCCCATAAGAAAGAGGACCCGGAAAGTAACCAGGCTTGCCACCTTAGAGGCTATCTGCTCCACTAGGCCTGTAGGGGCCGCAAATAGAGGTGAGAGGCTGGGGGAACTAGTAGGGTGCACCCCTGAAGTCAGCACGGAGCACTACCTGCACGGATCATCACTGTGATCAACACAAAGATTCCTGAATATTTCTACTCACCTTCACTTATTCCAGAGCAGGGGTCTCAAACTAGCGGCCCTCCAGATGTTGCGGAACTACAAGTCCCATCATGCCTCTGCCATGCCTGTAACTGTCAGCCTTGCAATGCCTCATGGGAATTGTAGTTCTGCAACAGCTGGAGGGCCACCAGTTTGAGACCCCTGTTCCAGAGCCTTATGCTCTTCATTGTTCCAGATTGTGGACTTTATCGTTTATTTGCCGCCATTTTTTTTTTTTTTTTTACAAGCTGGGACTTGTAGTGCACCAAATTTTACTTTTATTTTTTATATATTTTTTTCAGCGATATTATTGTTTTGGTATCATCTGATTATACCATACCTACAGTGACACACTCTTTTCATCTGTATGGTCACTTTGTCATTATTTTGGATATTTCTGCACATTCTATCATTTATTCCCCTTGCAATTTCCTTGCAATTCCCTTGCACTTTTAGAACCAATTTATCGGTTCTTTATTGGTTCTCTATTCACATATTTTGCACATTGCACTGTGCACCTTTTATTGATAGAAGATTTCGTGTTCACTATTTTTAACCCAACTCCATCATAATTTTTACCCCAGCACATATATTTATTTTCAGCACGGTTATTTTAGCACCATCACTTTTATTGAATATTTTTTCATTTTTTACACACGTCTTATATTTATTTATTATTTTATGTGTATTGCTATTAAGGAATTTTATCTATTTAGTTTATTATTTTATGTTTTTATATATTTATTTGTGTGAAAGGTCACTCATCTTTCGGATACTCTGAGCTTTGCAAACTGGTCATTTTAGATTATTTATTGATTTACTTAAGGGTTAGCGCCACATACCCTCTTCATTCAATTTTACTTAAAAGGTCTTAACCCTACCCCTTTGGATGAAAAATAGGAAATAGTAGACTGATAAGCTCTAAGCTCATCTTCTGTCACTCTGCGTGTTCCTTCTATCAGCATGTTTCTTGCACTGAAGCACAACTCGTTGGCTCATTGTGCTGCCGACTCTTTCCCAATTCTGTTCTGTTGTACAGGGACTCCAAAAGGCTGTTAGCAAGTAAAAATCAGGTACTTACACTACCTACAAACACATTTAAGGACGTATTAATGACTATTTCAGGGTCTGAGTTAAGACTATATGGGGTTTTGAGAGAATTGGGATAAATCTAGTTTGTTACCCATCAACTTCAACGTACTACCGGTCATACACCTGGACTTCTGCCGACAGGTGGTACAGTCCTTTAAATACCTTGGAGTGATAATTCAGCTACACCTTTAGTCCTACATTGCTAATAATGTTCTCCTTTTAATTCCCCTCTACAGCACAAAACTGGACAATGGATGATCTCGCTATTGCTCTAATGCAGGGGTCTTCAAACTATGGCCCTCCAATTGTTCAGGAACTACAATTCCCATCATGCCTAGTCAGGTCTGTGAATGTCAGAGTTTTACAATGCCTCATGGGATGTGTAGTTCAGCAACAGCTGGAGGGCCGTAGTTTTAGGATCCCTGCACTAATGGGTAGAGTTAATATGCTTAAAATTATTTTTCTCCCCAAATTGCTCTATGCTATGGAAAATTCCTCATGTAGGCTCCCGGTACAAGTTTATAAACAAACTAATTTGATGTACTTTCCTATGGCATGGACGAGTTCCTAGAGTGGCACTGGATATTTTTAAACTACCCACCCATGTAGCTGGTCTAGCCTTTCCAGACTTTTCCGCCTACTGTATAGCTTCCCTATTAGTGTATGTTTAGGACTGGCTCTTTCCATCATCTGCCAAGGCTTGCACAGTGGTAGAAGCTGCTATTATATTATCACATGAAACTTTGCACAACATTGTCTATAGAAAAGGGAGTCCCGCCTGGTCAGGGCACTTCTATACTACGCGTTTCTCTTGCATTATTTATAAGAATATAAAAACATCTGTGTGGAATACTCCTCTCTGGTCTAATCTCTCCTTGCCAGAACTCCTTACTGTCCCAGATACACAATGATGGTCGGTTAACACCATTTTACCATTTATAGAAAGATCAGGAGTTAAAAAAAAAAAAAAAAAAATTAAATTTAGGGAGCATGTTTAGCTTCTGGATACCTATCTCTTTTATATTATTAATTATGTCATGTTGTTTGCAGACAATTTTGAATCCCTCACTAATCCATCCTGTGTAACCCCACTGGACAAGCTTTTATGTACCTGTGGTCCTAATAGATTGATTTCTGACTATTATTACAACCTGGAATTAACATGGATTGTTTGAGGATTGTTGAGCATAATTTAACCACTTGTCGCCCGCCCACCGTCAAATGACAGCTGGGCGGTGCGGCTCTCATTCTTGGTGGTCGTCATATGACGGCCTCCCAGAACGACCGCTCTCGTGCACCCCCGGGGGCACGCAGCGCAGCGATCACGCCGTGTTGCTAGGTCGCTTTTTAACTATGTGATCGGCTGTGTCCAATCACAGCCGGTCACATGTAAACACGGCGATGCCGGTAATCGGCGCTCCTCGCCTCACACTGACAGAGTTTGAGGAGAGGATAGATGATCAGCGGCATCTCCTCACAGGGGACAGCTAGGTATGTAATCAGGGCACTGATCATCAGTGCCCTGATTACAATTAAGTGCCCACCAGTGTCTGCAATGATTGCCCACCACTGCCAGCAATCAGTGCCAAACAGTGCCCACAATTGCCACCAATCTGTCCCCACAAGTGCCAGCAATCAGTGCCCACAAGTGCCAGAAATCAGTGGCCATTAGTGATGCCAGTCAGTGCTGGCTATCAGTGCTGCCCATCAATGCCCATCAATGCCACCCATCAGTGCCCACCAGTGCCGCCTATCTGTGCCCAGTTCCACCCATCAGTGCCGCCTATCAGTGCTCATCAGTGCCACTTATAAGTGCCCATAAGTGTAGCATTGTCATGCCTCCTCATCAGTGCCGCCTCATGAGTGCCCATAAGTGCCACCTCATCAGTACCCATCAGTGCTGCCTCATCAGTGCCCATCAGTGAAGGAGAAAAATGACTTAGTTACAAAATTTACTGACAGAAACTAAGAAAAACTTTTTTTTTTTTTTCACAATTTTTGGTCTTTGTTTTCTTTTTTTCTAAATCCAGGAGTAATTAAATACCACCAAAAGAAAGCTCTATTTGTGTGAAGAAAATTATAAAAATTTCACATGGTTACAGTGTAGCATGACCACGCAAGTGTCATTCAAAGTGTGAAAGCGCTGAAAGCTGAAAAATGGCCTGGGCAGGAAGGGGGTGTAAGTGCCCTGTATTGAAGTGGTTAATTTACAGAACATGCCCACAACTTTGAAGATGTTTTTTTTTTTATTGTGAAGCAAACAACAAATAGGACAAAATAACAGAAAAAGTCAATGTGCATAGCTGCAGTATTCACCCCCCTAAAGTTAATGCTTTGTAGAGCCATCTTTTGCGGCTGTCACAGCTACAAGTCACTTTGGATAAGTCTCTATGAGCTTGTCACATCTTACCACTGGGATTTTTGCCCATTCCTCCTTGCAAAACTGCTCCAGCTCCTTCAAGTTGGATGGTTTGTGCTTGTGAACAGCAATCTTTTAATCTGACCACAGATTTTCTATTGGATTGAGGTCTGGGCTTTGACTAGGCTATTCCAACACATTTACATGTTTCCACTTAAACAATTAAAGTGTTGCTTTAGTAGTGTTTGGGGTCATTGTCCTGCTGGAAGGTGAACCTCCATCCTAGCCTCAAATCACACACAGAGTGGTACAGGTTTTGCTCAAGAATATCCCTGTATTTAGCACCATCCATATTTGCCTCAACTCTGACCAGTTTCCCAGTCCCGACTGCTGAAAAACATGCCCACAGCATGATGCTGCCACCACCATGTTTCACTGTGGGGATGGTGTTTGGGTGATGTGATGTGTTGGGTTTGCGCCAGACATAGCGTTTTCTTTGATGGACAAAAAGTTCACGTGCCATTTGGCCATCAACATGCCATTTTGTTTTTTGCTGAAAGTAATGGCTTTCTTCTGGCCACTCTGCCATAAAGCCTGACTCTATGGAGCATATGGCTTATTGTCGTCCTATGTACAGATACTGCAGTCTCTGCTGTGGAACTCTCCTTCAGGGTTACCCTAGGTCTCTGTGCTGCCTCTCTGATTAATGCCCTCCTTGCCCAGTCCGTGAGTTTTGGTGTGCGGACGTCTTTTGGCAGGTTTGCTGTTGTGCCATGTTCTTTCCATTTGGTTATGATAGGTTTGATTGTGCTCCTAGGGATCATCAAAGATTTGGATATTTTTTTATACCCTAACCCTGACTTGAACTTCTCAACAACATTGTCCCTTACTTGTTTGGAGAGTTTCTTGGTCTTTATGGCAGTGTTTGGTTAGTGGTGCCTCTTGCTTAGGTGTTGCAGCCTCTGGGGGCTTTCAAAAAGGTGTGTATATGTAATGACAGATCATGTGACACTTAGATTTCACACAGGTGGACATCATTTCACAAATTATGTGACTTCTGAAGGCAATTGGTTGCACCAGAGCTTTTTATGGGCTTCATAACAAAAGGGGGTGAATACATACGCACATGACAATTATTTTTTTATTTCTGAAAAATAGTTTTATGTATATATTTTCTAATTTTACTTCACCAACTTAGACTATTGTTCTCTGATCCATCACATATAATTCAGATTAAAAAAAACATTGAACTAAAGGCTGTATTGTAACAAAATATGTAAAAAGCCAAGGGGGGTGAATACTTTTGCAAGGCACTGTAAATGGACCTCACTGGACCTGGACCTTGATGAACAAGACTGGTCAGCATTCAAACATACATATAACAGATCAGTAATTTCCTCTAGGGTTATGATTATTCACTTAAAGCTATTTCACCATAGCTATTTCACTCCAGCCAGACTGCATAGACTGGTCCTATGCCAAACAGCTGTTTTCAAGGTTGTGGGTGACTAATGACTTAACATTGTGTGTGGAACTGACCTGATATCTCGACTTTCTAGTCTGAAGTTAACGCCTTTGTTTCTACTGCGTTAGGTTTACCTACTATACTACATCATAAAAACTACTTACTTAGGATGTTTGGTGATTTATAGATTTCCAAATAGGATACATGTTTGTATTCTTTACTTTTATGCTAAAAAGTAATCCTGCTGACACGGGGGTAATTTTCCCCTCTCCATAGACACCTGGAAGAGATTTATTATTGGTAATCTCCAGTTATAAAGGCTAACTTTTGAACGTAGGAAGAATCCTCAGACCTTGGAGTCCTATACCCTAGCCTCTTCAGATCCAAGATTTCAGTAACAGTCATTTCTTTTCTGTATAGTTTAAGTATATGTTTAAAACATGAGACTATTGTTTTTTTGCTAGGGTTCAAATGAGCTGTTGTGTGTGTTTTCTCGTGTTAAACTGTCTGGCAAACGCAATAAAGAAATGGATGTATTCATAAATACCGAGTAACTATAGACCGGTTAGTTTAACTTCTATAGTCGGGAAGATACCAAAGAGTTTAATAAAAGACCACATAGACGAGTTCTTGCTGAAAAAAAATATTTTAAGCAACAGACAGCATGGGTTCATGAAAGACAGAAGTTGTCATACAAATCTGATATCTTTTTTTTGAAGAGGTAAGTAAAACCTTGGATAGAGGGGTGACTGTGGACGTGGTATACTTGGATTTTGCAAAAGCGTTTAGCCGTGTGTGGGGAACTGTGTCAAACTGTGTCTCTCCTATGGCAACACTCTTGAACAGTTTCTAACAAAGGTTACAATGAACTCTTTCACTTCCTCTACAATCTCCTATTGTAGATCTTCACTCAACTGAGCTCCCAGTCTCTCTCACTAGACTTGCTGATCCACTGCCACTGGATCTCCTGAGCTCTTCCAACCTTCTCTCTCAATATCTTCCTCAAGCGTCACACCTGCTTCCCTGCTGGGTCCCTAGCTTGGCATCCAAGATACTCCTCGAGCGTCACCTCTGCTGGCTGGGTCCCTGGCTTGACACCTGCTGAAGTTTCCCAATTCTTCACTGTCCCCAGTCGGCAGGGAATACTGTCTGGCGCGTTCCTTGGCCTTCGTGATACTTGTAGTTGTAACATGACAAAATGTCGAAAATTTCAAGGGGTATGAATATATTATATAAGGCATTGTACATCTGGATATTCAGGACAATCAAAAAGTGATGAATTGGCAATTCTCCTGAATTAGTCATCTCTAAACCCATTTAGAAAATCATAAAAAAATATAATTTTTCAACCAGTTTTTCTATTGTGTTTTGTAATTCCTTATACATCAGCACTCAGACTGGGAGAGCGAAAGGAAGCACCGTAAGCCAAATTAGGTGCTACTGCTGTGCACACTGCTGTGAATCTAACAAATAGAGGTTGTCAACTGGAGGTGAGAGTAGAGATTCATCGCCAGTAAATTTCTGCACTACACAGTGCAGCAATTTACAGTGCAGAAACTACATTGTCTAGATTTGGCTAAGATTTCTGCTAGGTTTCTCACGATTAGAAAAAACAGGTGGCAGTATAACAAATCTTTTCGCAAGTAAGAAAGTTCACACATAGGCATGTAAATTTAAAGCAGAACTTCACTCTCTCAATCAACATTGATATTTTTATCCTTAGGCTGCTAGAATTAGTAAATAGGAAAGTACATCATATTTACTTGTTTTCATTATTATTTTTTTATTATTTCTTCAGTTACAGGCAAATGATGTCATATATCCCAGGAGTCTTCAGGAGGAGAGGAGGCTTTTTTTCTCAGATAAAGCACATCCTCCTGTCTGCATGCCCGAGCTATGGGCAGATGGAATCCAGGAAGTAAATGCGACATGAATCACCTGCTCTTACTCAAGATGTCCGCAGTCAGAAATGCTAGGGGGGCGTATTTTAAAGTGATTTCACAACAAAATAAAGCATGGAGACATGGATGGATGAGTTTGCTTTAAATTAGAAATGAGTTAAATTGCATTTTTGGTGTTTACATGCAGTGTAGTTTCCCTTTAACTGTTTGCCTACACATACACTGTAAATTACATACAACAGTAATTACAACTTCCTAAACTGTCTTCAGAAATAAAGTATGGGCCCCAATAAGGAAGTGCTGAAGTTTGCATTACAGTGTCCCCCTGAATTAATGGTAAACCTGCATTTTATTGCTAAGGTCAGCTTAAAATTGTAATTACTGATATGCATATATTAAATTATGAATAAAGATATGCATAGCCTTAGTGCAAAAGAAAGGAAGGGCCATAAAATGTGAGAAAAAAATGCATCCTCTTTTGTTGCCATGTGGACATATATACAGTATCTCACAAAAATGAGTACACCCCTCACATGTTTGTAAATATTTTTATTCTATCTTTTCATGCGACAACACTGAAGAAATGATACTTTGCTACAATGTAAAGTAGTGAGTGTGCAGCTTGTATAACAGTGTAAATTTGCTGCCCCCTTAAAATAACCCAATACACAGACATTAACTTCTAAACCACTGGCAACAAAAGTGAGTACACCCCTAAGTGAAAATGTCCAAATTGGATCCAATTAGGCCCAATTAGGCCTTCTCCCTCCCCGGTGTCATGTGACTCGTTAGTGTTACATGGTCTCAGGTGTGAATTGGGAGCAGGTGTGTTAAATGTGGTGTTATCACTCTCACTCTCTCATACTTGTCACTGGAAGTTCAAAATGGCACCTCATGGCAAAGAACTTTATGAGGATCTGAAAAAAAAGAATTGTTGCTCTACATGAAGATGGCCTAGGCTATAAGAAGATTGCCAAGACCCTGAAACTGAGCTGCAGCACGGTGGCCAAGACCATACAATGGTTTAACAGGACAAGATCCATTTAGAACAGGCCTTGCCATGGTCGACCAAAGAAGTTGGGAAATAGATGTATAAATGCTGCCAGCATTGTTGCAGAGGTTGAATGGGTGGGGGGGGGGGGGGGGGGGTCAGCCTGTCAGTTCTCAGACCATATGCCACACACTGCATCAAATTCGTTTGTATGGCTGTCATCCCAGAAGGAAGTCTTTCTAAAGATGATGAACAAGAAAGCCCACAAGCAGTTTGCTGAAGACAAGCAGACTAAGGACATGGATTATTGGAACCATGTCTGGTGGTCTGACGAGACTGAGATAAACTTATTTGGTTCAGATGGTGTCAAGCAGGTGTGGCAGCAACCAAGTCAGGAGTATAAAGACAAGTGTGTCTACATTCAAGCATGGTGGTGGGAGTGTCATGGTCTGGGGCTGCATGAGTGCTTCCAGCACTGGGGAGCTACAGTTTATTGAGGGAACCACGAATGCCAACATGTACTGTGACATACTGAAGCAGAGCATGATCCCCTCCCTTTCGGAGACTGGGCCGCAGGGCAGTGAAATTACCCAAACACACCTCAAAGATGACCACTGTCTTGCTAAAGAAGCTGAGGGTAAAGGTGATGGACTGGCCAAGCATGTCTCCAGACCTAAACTCTATTGAGCATCTGTGGGGCCTCCTCAAACAGAAGGTGGAGGAGCGCAAGGTCTCTAACATCCACCAGCTCCGTGATGTCGTCATGGAGGAGTGGAAGAGGACTCCAGTGGCAACCTGTGAAGCTCTGGTGAACTCCATGCCCAAGAGGGTTAAGGCAATGCCTGAAAATAATAAATAAATGGTGGCTGCACAAAATATTGACACTTTGGGCCCAATCTGGACATTTTCACTTAGGGCTGTACTCACTTTTGTTGTCAGTGGTTTAGACATTAATGACTGTGTGTTGAGTTATTTTGAGGGGATGGGAAATTTACACTGTTCTACAAGCTGTAGACTCACTACTTTACATTGTAGCAAAGTGTCATTTCTTCAGTGTTGTCACATGCAAAGATATAATTAAATATTTACAAAAATGTGAGGGGTGTACTCACTTTTGTGAGATACTGTACATACAACCGAGCCACAGTTACCTGTGCTTGGATCTTATTTATAAGAACATACAAGGAAATGAAGACTAAATTAGTCAAACATTTGGAATGTACACAACAGGAAGACAGAGACTTACTACTGCAAGATAAACTCCCACAAAACTGCAGTTGTAATTAAGTGTTTTATTTTGTGCAGGAGTATATTTAGAACCGGTTAGAACCTAAGCATGGGACATTGGGGTGCCTTATGCTGCAATATTGTCAAAATGCCAGGAGAGAGTGGAAGACATAGACAGCATGTTCTAAAACAATTATAACTTGATAATGTTACCTCTTTAAAGAGTAGTTTCCATATTGGCGTAATACCGACATCAATTATATTCGGCCCACAGATAAGCCTCCTAGAAGTAAAGCACAGGACAGTTTTGTTTTCACTTGTTCAATCAATCAGTAAGATTAAAGTGGTATTACACCCAAAAGCAAGCGTTTATTATATTACCACTTACTAATTCTTAGATGTGATTGCTGTATCAGTTTCCTTTTTTAGGCTCTCTTTTTTCTATAATCAACTGGTGATCCAGCCAGCAAGTCTTTTGTTTTTAAAAGCACAAACTCTCCAGCAGAATGTTTCAGTTTACATGGATGAGACAGACCATTTGATTAAAATTATCAGCTTTTATTTATTTATGCAAAAACCTCCACCCCCCACTTACCCACCAAATGTCTGCTGTGCTCATTCAGAGTTGTGTCCCACTCATACAGGTGGTGTGTTACTGGCCAGATCACCAGGTGAAAACAGTGGGGTAAAAGCCAAATAAAAGAAAATGAATGGAACCACCACATCCAATGATTGTACATTTACTGCTTACCATCTTTGGTTTTGGCTTTAATACCGCTTTAATTTTCTATAGCATTTGTGATGGGTAACATTTGATTTGCTATTGTATTATACTGAGTATTACAATATTTTGTGAATTTCTCACTCCTTAAAAATGTTTCTAATGTCAAGGGAAAGCTAATTGGTTAAGTTACTTCTGAACTAACCTCTGAAGTACACATTGCATTCTGTATTCTTGTGCACAGATGAAAAACTGCAACCTGCACTTAACAAATATTTACAAGACCTTTAAACATAGCAGTTCTAGGTTGGTAATGTCAATGACAGTGAAGATAATTACAAGTAGCTTCTCCACCCATGCTGATGCTGACTGCCTTTGAGTAGATTGTTCTGAGATTCTACAGCCCCTGCCAGTGCTTGGCACTAAAAGCTTTCAATCCAATCACACAAAGCAAAAATAGCTACATAGATAATGGATTCTCTTTAGGATAAACACAAATATAGAATTTAAATCATGGTAATGTAGGCGGCAACTAGCTAGGGATAAAAGCATCAGGGGTGCTCATTATCGCAAGCATTTTGCTATAATGCCATAAAAACATTGTTTGATGGAACCCCAGGCTATAAATCAATAGAGAAAGGATTATAGGGTTTTGATAGTATATGTAGCTAATACATATATGTGCCAAGAATGGGAAAATATGATCACAGTGTGCACCAGCAGTCTGGTGATGCAATCACTGGCAGACTTCTAAATGCAAGTCACTTATTGCCAAAACTTCTGCCCATAGAGGGCTATCCACAGACTCCATCAGAGTAATTGAGAAGTCTTTTTTTAATTCCTCTCAACTCTTAATATGTGCTGCCAAGAGTTTCCCCAAGTTTTTGTAGCACTTCTATGAGCATCTTCAGGCCAGCCCTCCTTCAAGTCTTACTCAATTCCTTAACCATCTTGGTTTCCTTCCAAGCTTCTCTTCATCACTCTTCATAACTTAAATTATCCTCCTTTCCTTTTTTCTAATGACTGCAAAATCACTTTATTTCCATTTCCCCCCATGTTTCATTAGCATGAGTCACGTTTTATACCATATAAGATGCATTATAGTTCCCCTTTATAATAACTTGTTAGGTTAAATATCTTTACCTGACATCCTGCTCCTCTTGGGCAAATCCACCTGCAAAGTTTTCATGTATAGAGGAACAAGTGTAGTAATCTTCCAGGACTCTGAAAAAGAATTCCAACTTTTATCTTGGGATAATGTTACTTGCTATCCCAAAGAAAGTTTTCACAGAAACTTACCCTGCTTTAGCAAACAGTTTTTCACTTCCATCCCATATGTAACGAATTTTCTGCACTTGTATATATCTAACCTACAGAAAACAAAAGCATACCTTAGAAACTTAAAATCAGATAAAAATAGAATACAGCTGAATGAAATCATCATACTGCAGTTTTTTTGCTGGCAGTTTGAATTGCAACACAGGTCTAAGGCTGGGTTCACACATGTCTAGCTGCGGTTTGCAGTCCAGAGTCCAGTGCGTTTCAATGGCATTGAGTGACAGCATAGCGGAAGTGATGCAGGAGTATGAGTACGCTGCTCGTGGAGTAAATGTTTTAAAACTGCTGTAAAAAGTGAGTAAAACTAGACATTTTTTATAATAAACTTGGAAAAACAATATTACACTATTGGGAATCTCTTCCTTATACACTACCACCACAAAGTATATCGGGAGGGATCCCCAGAACCACCATAGAGGAGGCACTACCCACCATAGAGACCCACAAGCCGGGCTAACCATAGAAGGACCCCCTAGAAGCAGGTGGAAATATATGAACCTTCAGAGATATCAACTTATGATGGTATCTTACAGCAGTAAGGCGAGAGGCTTCAGAGCACTTAGGTGTCACAGCATTTGAAAGAAAAAAGACATCAGTCACTTATCCCACTATTTTGAACTGTGAAGGAACATACCACTCATCTGATAACACCACACCAGACTACAATGGTCTGTATATGGACTTATACATTTTGGTTATTTGTTTTTATGTCGTGTATACACCAGTCACCATATTCTTTATATGGATGTTATCAGTACTTTTAGTTGTAGTAACACTTTATATAGGCATTAATTGGTACATTACTGCTCACCTTGTGGATTTATATTATTTTTGGTATTGTGTTGTTTGCACAAGATTTTTATACATATAGATGTAGCACCCTGATGTTTAGGCAGGGTTGCTAGTAAATGTACCTGCCAGGTATAGCCGCCTTGGCCAATTGATAGGGGATCAATTGATCCCACCCCAATTCTGGAATTGCTGCACTTCTCTCTTCTGTCACTAGATGGCCGGGTATCTGGTGGCATTAGATAAGACAAGGGCATTGCAAGGACAGATTAGGAATAGATGGGGTATCTCAGCCAATGGGCAGGAATCTTCTTTGGTCCCTATTTATTTGGGTAAGGTCAGGTGATCGGGGTTCTGTGCCACCTGGACGGCTGTCTGGGTGGACGTGTGTTGTGCTGCCCGGGCTGCTAGACCAGAGCCTAAGGCCTATCTTAGGTACATCTGGCTGCTAGGCTGTCTGAGTGCCTATCCATAAGCACGAGAGCAGCGTAGGGTTCAGACTGCTATTTGCTGTCTAACCTGAAGTGGCGTTTCTGCCGACCTGAGAACCTGTCATGGTCAGGAGGTAGAGGGGAAACTACCTTACTACCAGGGACCACTGTGAGTAGCTGAAGCAAGTACCAGAGCAGAATTCTCACCAACCGGGGTTGGTGAAAAATTGGTAAACTCCAGCAGGAGTCAAGCCAGGGACCCAGCCAACAGAGGCGACGCTTGCAGTGTAGCCTTGTGTGTCAAGCCAGGGACCGAGCAGGCCAGTGGGGTGACGCCTGAGGAAGATACTGAGAAGATACTGATAAAGAAGATTGGATGAGCTCAGGGGATCCAGTGGCAGTGGATCAGCAAGTCTACTGAGAAAGAGTTCATTGTAACCTTTGTTAGAAACTGTTCAAGATTGTTGCCATAGAAGGTAGCATGCAGATGTGGTGTCAGGCTGGGTGCCTTTTCCTGCATGGCTGTCTACCTATAGAAGTCTCGGAGTCTGCCAATTAACAGTGCAACTACTAAAAGGGTGTCCTGGCCTAAAACCCTCTCTCCCACAATTCTGTTAAGAGACAATAAATTTCTTTCCATTCAAAAAGTGTGTGGCGCCCATGACTATCTTGCATTACACCCACCATGCCTAGTAACCCAATCTACATAGAAGGGGACCCATGACTTGGCTACATATAATTTTAGAAGAACACACCTAATGAAGCCTACATTTATACAAAATCACTTTCTTACTCTATATTTCATATGTTGGCACCTAACAGCGCAGCACCATCACTGTATTAGATATCACACCCCATTAGCCACAGATCAACTAACTAGTGCCTGTGGCAGTTAGTTATTACACCACATTTAAAGTGATAGCGCTGGAGCACTACCTTGTATTTCTCCTCAGTAAGGGGACCCTCAAGGGTCAAACGACAGCCTCCCTCAGCACTGCTTCTCCATCTTCCACCCAACTCCCTGCAGGGAGCAGTGGTTTAGGTATGTCAGCGATGATGTGAAATTTTTGATAGGCTAGAAATTCAGAGGTTCCTCCAGACGTGTGGTTACATGTGCAAAAGTGCTCTGCTGCTTCTTATTGGGAATGCATTACAGATGTAGCCATGGCCCCGACCTCTGAAGAGCTGATGGTGAACTTCAGGGTCAGGGAGAGCCGACATCCATTCTCACAGTGTGGGTCACTAGGCATAGAGGGTGCAGAGTAGTGTAAATTAAGTTGGGCACCTGACACTTTGATGATGCAGAACAAAAGAGATTTATTCTTCTCCTCTCTCCTGAGAACTGAGGAGACAGGGTTAGGGCCAGGACACCCTTTGAGCAGGTGCAACTCAAGGTGAGACTCACAAAAATAGAACAGTATATTGATTGTACAGCTCTGGACGCCTTAAAGCTGAACTGCACCTGAACGAACCGTTTCCTTTAGCAACTGAACTTGTTGGTTGAATTCAACACAGATCTGTACACATGCCAAACTTGGTATCCCCATTGCGTAGGACCTGGCCTCCATCTCACAGGCTCCCGCTGTAGCTTCCGAGGGCCCCCCACACTGACCTGCTGGACTCCTTACTCGGCTCTTCAGCCCAACGAATTAACTCTTGCAAGCGTCACATCCTCTATCCTGCTGGGTCCCTGGCTTGACTTCCACTGAGACTTCCCAACTTCTTCACCATCCCCATTTAATGAATAAGGCTGCTCTGGTACTCAGACTCTGAACTCTGGCCTTTGATAACAGGAGCATTGTCCCTTGATGGCGACAGTTTCCCCTTTACCTCTGACCTCGGTTCAAGCTTTGCCTTTGGTGACAGGAATGGTTGTCCTCCATTAGCAACCTCTGACAAAGAGTGGTTCTCCAGCTGGTAGAACCCATACAACTTGGTTAGGCTTCCGACATGAAGCCCCAACCCTAAGTTGCTCTTTCTTATCCTGGGAAGGCCTCAGACTGCCTAGCAACCAGGGAACTCCTGGATAGGCCTCAGGCTTCTGCCTAGCAGCCAGGAGCTTTCAACACATGTCCACCCAGACAGCAGCACAGGTGGCACGAACCCCGATCACCTGACTCCTCCTAGATAAATAGGCTCTCCCCAGTGGTGCATTTAGGTTTTGTGCTGCCCTAGGCCTGACTAAACTTGTGCATCCCCTAATTTAAATATGACCCACCCCTTCCTGTCAATGTCACGCCCCTTCCTGTTTAAGACCCACCCTGTAATCTGTAAACCACACCCCTTCCTATTTAGACCCCACCTTTTCCACTTAGAGCCCCACCGCTTCCTCTCTGTACATTACAAGTGGGTACCAAGTGCAGCCTCAGTGCCCATCAATGCAGCCTCACCAGTGCCCATCAGCGCAGCCTCACCAGTGCCCAATAAGGGTCTCAAATTGCATTCTAATCACACCAATTTATGTGAGCAGACTGCAGTTCCTCTTTAAGCACCTGTTCCCATCAGGCCGATTTGGCAGCAATGGCATTGATTGAATTGGTGTGACACCGACTTTGCGGCACTGCAATGATTCCCAAAAGTACTTTCTATACTACTATTGGTGACTTTGGGTGCGATTTGTATAGGCATCTGTGCATGAAGCCGCACAAATGTCTGTCAAATCGCCCCCCGAAGTCGGACTGCATTGCCAGTTTGAAATCATGCGAGTTCGGCTGAACCCACGCAATTTCTAACCCGCATCAGTGTGAACCTGGGCTTAATATAGTCAGCAGAATGGGTAATAAAATCCAGACCGATCTATAAAACAGAAAATTACACTTTTCTTCATATGTCACAAGGCAGCATTAGCCATACAGGTGGCTATGAAAGGTTAGCACATATATACAAGCAAACTCGAAGAGCACTTTCACACTGGGGCATGGGGGGGGGGGCGTCTGCGGTACCGTACCCTAGCGGGGCACTTTTAACCCCTGCTAGTTGGCAAAAAAGGGTTAAAAGTGCCCGCAAATCGACGCTGCCCATTGATTTTAATGGGCAGGGGTGCTTTAGATGCGGTGTATACACCGCTCCTAAAGCGCCTCAAAGAAACTACTTGCAGGACTTTTTTGAGTGCCCTGCCAGCGCACCGCTCCAGTGTGAAAGTACTTGGGCTTTCACATTGTAATCACAGAAGAGGCGCTTTACAGGCGCTATTTTTAGCGCTATAGCGCCTGTAAAGTGCCTCAGTGTGAAAGTAGCCTAAGGTGTTAAATGCCAATGATTCCAGAAGCACCAGCCTGCAGATATTGAGCTGTAAAGAGTTAACAATATATGTAAGCATCAGTGTACATATGTCCATTGATGCAGAGAAGAAAAGCACCAAGGACACAGAGGGTTAATTATCAGACAGTCATCCCTATTTCAGATAAAACAAAAAAAGAGGGGGGTTTTGGGACTTTACCTGAGGTGTGTGGGATCACACAGCTCCATCCCTATCTATATGCAAGAAAAAAAAGAGGGTTTGGGACTTTAAATGTGGTAGATCTAGCATGGCTAAAAGATGAGTCAATGTAACAAGACAGGTTTTATTCATTAAAAAACATGACATGGCAATATGAGCACATACATAGTAAATAAGCACACCCTCTTTTTCTTCCCAATTTCAGATAACAGGAGATAGGAGAAACAAAGTGAAAGTAGAGGTGCGAGGTTTGTAAGGAGAGACAGTGAGGAGGCTCGGTATCTTACTTTCAATCCCTCCAGGACATGCAGAATGTAGCTGGGTCTGCCAGCTGAAGCCACAATGCGACCGTTCTATAGGCTCCACGTGCACCTGGAGTCACAACACAGGAGGCTGACCAGTTCTCTCTCTCTGCTCTCCTGTCTGTGCAGAGGGGAGGTGGAGGGGGGGGGGAACTGTCACCACACGTTGTGCTCTATGCAAGAGACACTGCAGCCAGCAACCTCCGGCAGTGAATGGACTGACTCCGGAAGAGGAGGGGGGGCTTTTTCGTGCAAGGTGCCGCCCCCGCAAAGTTCAACCCTAGGCCTGGGCCTTATCGGCCTAGGCCAGAATACAGCACTGGCTCTTCCAGCAGGCTATGAGGCCAAAGAAAACCCCTGCCAATTGGCTAGAGCAACTATCCACTCCAAGTTCATATGCACCTTTTCATTCCAGTGCCATAGGTGACAATGCCATCCAGTGGTAGAGGGGAGAGGTGCATCAAACTCAGAGTTAGGTAAAGAATCAGAATATCCCCTAACAATTGGCCAGGTTAGTTACCACCTAGCAAACTAGATTTGACAGCATCCTTGTTCAAGACCAGGGTGCTACACAGACATGTTAAAAGATAATTTTTACAGAGATTTCTTACTCTGAATATACTGTGGAGTGGATTTACTAAAGGCAAATACAAGTGCAGTCACAGTCTGCAATTACAACTCGTTTTCCCCAGGGCTTGGTAATTGTGGTAAAGAATACCCAATCAGGCACAAGGAATATGAAAAAAAAAATGTTTGCACGTGATTGGATGATGGAAATCAGCAGAACTTCGCCACATTCACTAAGCTCTAGGGAAATTAAAGAAACTGCACTTGTGAAGTGCACAGTCCATTTGCCTTTATTAACCTCCCTGGCGGTAATCCCAAACGGGACTCGGGTCTGACTTTTTCTGTCAGGAGCGGTAACCCCGAGTGACGCTCGGGGGAACAGTGCAGAGCATACAGCGGAGCCCTTACCTTCTCCTGGGTTCGGCTGTGATCGCCAGCGCGATCACCGCATCTCACTTCCTGGTTCCGTTCCCTGCGAGCAGCAGCGGCGCACGGGAGCGGAACTGGGCGGGAGATTCAAAAGTTCACAAGTTCAAACACAACACACACATATAAATAGAGGTGATACAGTGTAATCTGAGAGGATTACACTGTATCATCTCAGATCTCACTGATACAGTGCCCCTTGCCCCAGTGCCCCTTGCCTCCAATAAAATTTTGAAAAGATGGAATCCAAAAAGCGCCATCTCGCTACAAAATCGCCTTTGGAGCAGTTGAATGACAGCGACAGCGGCACGGAGTTGCTCCCAGAACTGAGCGACAGCGAGTCGTGGGGAGATTTGTCGTCTGTCACGGATCTGACAAGTGACAGCGGTGACAGCGGTGATGATCCTGCACTTGACATCAGCGATGTGCGCACTTGGTGCCCTATTGAGTGCGATACGGACCAGGTAGCGCCCCCAAGATTTCCCTTCACTGGATCACCTGGGAGGAAGATCGAAGTTGAGCGTGGCAACCCTCTGGCATACCTGGAATTATTTCTCACAGAGGAGGTAATTGAAAAAATTGTGACAGAGACAAATCGCTACCAAGAGCAGCAATCCGCTACGCTAAATGCCAGGTTTTCCCAAAGCAGAAGGTGGGAACCGGTGACTAAAGAGGACATCTGGCTGTTTCTCGGACTCATTATTCTTCAGGGGGTGGTGGGGAAACTGCGCCAGAAATGGTACTGGACCACCAACAAGTTACTGGCCACTCCGTTTTTTGGTACTGTGATGTCCGAATACCGTTTTTCCCTCATCATGAAATATTTTCACTTCACTAACAATGAAGAGTTTGATGAGGCCACGCATCCTGCGCCCAAGCTAAAAAAAATCTGGGAGGTATGCCAAATTATTGGGAACAATTTCCAGCGGGCCTATGTGCCAGAAAGGGACGTCAGCGTGGATGAGAGTTTGATGGCCTATAAGGGATGCCTAAGCTGGATCCAGTATATTGCATCCAAAAGAGCGCGGTTTGGCATCAAATCATACATGCTCTGCGAGTCATCCACGGGGTACATATGGAACTCGGTCATTTACACTGGTAAAGGCACGAAATTCAACCCCAGGTACAGCGGCAATGGGATGGCCACATCATCTGTCCTAACACTACTGGAGCCATTACTGAACCAGGGATATTGTGTCACCATGGACAATTTCTATACGTCGCTGGAACTGTTTGAGGTTTTGATCCAAAACAAAACTGATGCCTATGGTACGGTTAGGCCTAACCGACGTGACATGCCATCTATGTTTGGCAAGAAAAAAACTAAAAACCGGTGAAATTGTTGCCTGGCAAAAGGGTAAGATGATGGCAATACGTTGGCGAGACAAGAAGGACGTGTGTCTCATGAGCACTGTGCACAATACCTCCACTGCCATGGTCCACACAAAAGGTGGTAAAGATGTGCTGAAGCCGCAAGTCGTGATCGACTATAATTGCACCATGGGAGGTGTCGACCGAGCTGATCAGGCAATGACCTTTTATCCGACTATGCGGAAACAGCAGAAAAAAATATTACAAAAAGATTTTCAGGCATCTTCTGTAACAATGCCTTTGGAATGCCTACATCTTGTACCGAGCAGGGAGTGACAGGCCTCTTGTTCATTCGGATTTTATCTGGAAGGTGGCTGAGCAAATTTTAGTCAAACACCAGATGCCATCAGTAGATGCGAACAGACCTGGACGACGTGCTGTTGGTGTTGCCAACCCAGAACGCCTAACAGGTCGTCACTTTATGGACTATATACCGCCAACCGCAAAAAAGGCAGCACCTACCAGGATGTGCGTGGTTTGCTTTTCCAACAGAGATGACAAGGGAAAAAAAATCCGAAAAGAAAGCCGGTTCTATTGTCCAGATTGTGACGTCGGACTGTGTGCTGTACCTTGTTTTAAAATTTATCACACTCAGGATGTTTATTGAATTTTCTTTGTCTGACAAATTTCTTTAGTTTGTATTATATTATTGAATAAAATTATATTATTTAAAAATTTAAAATCATGATTTTGTGTTTTAAACTTCATCACATCTGGGATGTCTACTAGAGTCTTGTTTGGACAGGTTTAAGTAAGTAATTACTAAGAATTGCAGGCCTATAATACATAGCATCAAATTTCCATGCAAAATAATTGTACCGCTTTCAGCACAAAATTCCAGACAGAATCATACCGCCAGGGAGGTTAAATCCACCCCTGTATGTTCATGTTCAAAGTAAGAAATCTCAATCAATATGATTTTTGCCAAAGGTTTTCTCTGGTGACAATTGTTTTCTTACAGAACTCCAGGCCTGGATGTATAGTTTCTGCCTCCTTTCAGGCCAATTATCTATTTCAATTGACATCCTACAAAAAAAGCATTAAGGACCCCCCTAAAAAAGGAAGTTACAAACGGACCATGCCTCTTAGGCAAGGGATTTTATTACACATAAAAATTCACTACAAAAACCTATCTTTAATAATACACTGCCTTGCCAGACATGATTGTCCCACAAAACATACTGGGAAGAAGAGTCTGACACAGACAGGTCATGCCCACTTAGAACCATCTAGAAAAGTGGAGCACACTGATGCCTAGCTCTGTTTTAGTTCCTCGTTTACTGACCCTGAATAGGTGAAGTATACATACAAAAGTGCACTGGTCCACCAACAAATAAAATGCACAGGCAGGGCAAATTATCAACAATGAGGACCAGGCTGCCTGGCAGTCAGAGACCTTGTATTCTACAATAGAATGTGTTACTAATTATAACCAGTTAACACCCTAGACCATAATCCATACATAAATCCATTCCTGTTGAGTTCACTAAAAACTAAAATCACTAAGTGGATCAAACATTAAACTATTTGTGTAATGAAATGAGAGATGGATGAACCTTCTTTTCTTAAAAATAATGCAAACAGAGGCAACTATCTTACGTTTTCTCAGAATGACCCTGAGGGAGTCAAATTCTCCTTGCTGTGCATTTGAACACTAGTTCCTATATTTTCATGTGGTTTCAAATTATTTACAAGTGGCTACATGCAAATCAAAGTTTCAACACGGATCCTGACCATTCATGACACATTTAGACACAAGGCAAAAGGGTCACACATCTAGTTATACTTATTCAGGTTTACCCATTCCTATTTTAGTTACAAAACAAATATACAAAATTGCTAAATTTAATCCAAGGACATTGTCAAAATGTTTTTAAGGGATTCTCAGTTGAGGGCACTATAGAGGTTATTTACTAAAACTAGAGATTGCAAAATCTGGTGCAACTCTGCATAGAAACCAATCAGCTTCCAGGTTTTATTGCCAAAGCTTAACTGAACAAGCTGAAGTTAGAAGCTGATTGGCTGCCATGCACAGCTGCACCAGATTCTGAGGGCACCCGTTTTAGTAAATCAATCCCTATGTATCACATATGGTAGCTGTGCCTGAAAATTCAGAGGTTTTTAACCTGGGTTTATGCCCTAATCTATACTGTAATTATGATTAATTGCAAAAAAAATCCCCTGAAGAGGCCATGTTGGGGGTCCCTCTCCACAAAATCATAGGGATCAAGAAGATTATTGTTGCATACGTTTCTGGCTGATAGAAAAACTAAGAGCTGGCAAAAGTCAGTGATCCCTTTGGATTAGTCAAGAATAAACGTAACTATACCGCAAACAGTTTGGGACTTTATATGAGACGCAGGCATTCATGAGACTCCATCCCTATATATGAACACAAAAGGGGGGGGGGGTTGGAACTTTTAATGAGAGATGTATACCAAAAAGCAGTCATTGCAAAGAACATTTTTACTGACAATGACAAGAAGTGCATACACAAGATTGCATAAAGGCAAGGCATGCTAAAAACCACATATACATATTGACGCCATGGTACTTTGGCATATCATGGGGTGAAGATAACTGGAAGGACTATAGAAGAAACTTAACTGGATCAGGATGATAATGAAAACGTAGAGTATATCGCTGTATAAAGAGTATTAAAGAGATAATTTGCTTGTGTACAGAGGCTGAAGAAGTTGGTTATTTGGTCTCCCGATTGCTTTTGTAAAACAAAACCTACATGCTTTATGTTATTCGTATCACATTGTCAATCAGTATTAGCACTGAATATTGCCTGATTAGGAAACAGTCCTGGTATTCCATAATGGGAATACCCTGGGAGCATAGTAATCAGCACCAGTGCCAATATGGGGTGCAGAAGACAGACCAGATGGTAGCGCTACAAACTGGTAGTGTTGAGCATACACAGCAAAATAAACTAGACTTGATTTGCTGGAAAAATGGGGACATGCAAGTATGCATTCTTGGTGTCCACAGAGGCTTGCAAGTCTCCCTGATAGAGGGAGGCTATTAAAGTCCTGGTCGATTCCATGAAAAATGCCTCCCTTTGGTTTTGGAACAGCGATAAGGTTGGAGTAAAACCCCTGACACTGTCCTGCAATTGGGACAATGGCAATAACTCACTGGATTAGGAGGTCTGCAAAATCAACATGGAGGTCTGCTATCAGGGAGAAGGGACACAGGTAGGTTGAATCGCATGAAATAATTAGGGGGCAGAGAAGAGGTGTCTGTTTTCATACCAAAGAGGACTTTGCTGAATATATGGGAGACATATGGGCCAAGGATTTGCAACTGTATGCAACTGCATAGCATACTAGCTCATTATGAATAACTTACCTGAGATCGAAGCCTCCGAAGCGGTCCTCGTTCTTCATCTCCGCTGCTGCCATGTATCCCGGAGTGACTTCCAGGTCTCGCGGCTCTGGCGCTGTGATTGGCCGGAGCCGTGATGACGTCACTCCGGCGCATGCGAGCGGGAGCCGTCAGTGACTGCATGTTCGCCTTCACTTGCGGCGCGCCCAGTGCACCTGCACCATTGTCTACGGTTAGGTTAAGGAGATATTTCTTGGACCTACAGGTAAGCTTTAATCTAGGCTTACCTGTAGGTCAAAGTGGTTTGTAAGGGTTTACAACCACTTTAACAGTATTCAAATGAATTTGCCTGTTTGCATGTTCTGCTGCAAACCGAATGGGGGGGGGGGGGGGTTGTACATCTCATCTCATCCCTAGTCACCAGTATGGTATTTGTAAATTGAAATCATATCCCCTCTCAAGCATCTCTTCTCCAGAGAGAATAGGTTCAGTGCTCGTAACCTTTCTTCAGAACTAATATCCTCCAGTGCCTTCATTAGCTTTGTTACCCTTCTCTGTACTCACTCCATTTCCAGTACATCCTTCCTGAGGACTGGTGCCCAGAACTGGACAGCATACTCCAGGTGAGGCCGGACCAGAGTGGGAGAATTATCACTTTATCTCTTGAGTTAATCCCCTTTTAATGCATGACAATATTCAGTTTGCTTTGTTAGCAGCAGCTTGTCATTGCATGCCATTGCTGAGCCTATCATCTACTAGGACCCCCAGGTCCTTTTCCATCCTTGACTCCCCCAGAGGTTCTCCCCAGTGAGTAGATTGCATTCATATTTTTGCCACCCAAATGCATTATTTTAAATTTTTCCACATTAAACCTCATTTGCTATGTAGTTGCCCACCCCATTAATTTGTTCAGATCTTCTTGCAAGGTTTCTAAATCGGAGAAAGCACTCTGTGGTAAACTAGTTTGGTACACAAGGTGTCACAATGCAGCGCACAAGGTGTGAAAAGTGCCACAATATTAGAGGCTTATATACCACTGGGAGAAGTCAGAGACTGGGTTACACCCAAGGCTGTATTACTGCTCTAAGGCTGCTTTCACACTGGGGCGGTGCGGGGCGGCGACGGTAAAGCAGCGCTATATTTAGCGCTGCTTTACCATCGTTTTACCCGCGGTATGCGGCCGCTAGCGGGGTGGTTTTAACCCCCGCTAGCGGCCGCAAAAGGGTTAAAAACCTCCGCAAAGCGCCGCTGCAGCGGTGGTTTGCGGGCGGTATCCCCGCGGTTTCCCATTGATTTCAATGGGAAGGAGCGGTATAGGAGCGGTAAATACACCGCTCCTTCACCGCTCCAAAGATGCTGCTAGCAGGACTTTTGTTGCGGTCCTGCTAGCGCACCGCTCCAGTGTGAAAGCCCTCCGGCTTTCACACTGGAGTGAATGGGGCCGTTTTTTTCAGGCGGTGCACAGGCGCTATTTTTAGCGCTGTACCGCCTGAAAACCGCCCCAGTGTGAAAGGGGCCTAACAATGGAGAGCGCTCTGACAGTCACATAGGTCTGGAAAGTGCCAGAATGTAGAGCTCGGTGCTTAACTGCCACATACTAGTCTATCTTACAGTTTAGAGGCATGTTTTGCACAGGGAGTCATCCGAGACTGTTACACCATGTAAGAAAATACATTTACAAAATGAATAACACCCACAAATCAGTGTCCCAAATCAGTATGCACATATTTTAAGAGGCTTTTCCCTTTCACTGTGCTTCACACTACACATTCATGTTCAAACCTCACCAATACCCGGTTGAGTAAAATAAGATTGTATATAATAGTTATCCTTCCCCACTCTTTTTTACTTGTTCCAAACCCTCTGTACCACAGTACCCCTACAATTCTTTGGATTGAGGGATGGGACTACCCCTATATGGGATTCTTTTATAAAAGCAGCCATATTGAGACCTATTTTTGATTGGTTTTCTCTTAAAACAGCAAACTATAGATACTACTGGAACAGATGTTCACAGATTTCCCCCTCGCTTCCTTACTTTGGTTGACACATTGAGACCACATCCATGCACCACTTCTTTGTTTTTATTTTCCTTTCTGCTTATGTGGTATGCGTCAATTGATACACTCATACGTCAGTTCATTTACCCCTATAATGGGCAAGCCAGAGTTTCACTCCTTTGTCCTCCAAGCCCCTTTGCCTGATGGCCTTAAATCACTAATGGAATTGTCCCTCGATCAACTGGCCCATCCAGGCTGTTGTCTAAAGTGGTTGTAGAAGTTTTGTAAATGTAAGTAGTGAAGCCATCAATGATCCTTGCACACAACTCATATTCCCTTTGAATCCATGTGCTTACAATAGACGCACACATCACATATGATTTCATAAGTCTACAACAGTCTGTTAATGTATGCATTTCATAACTGTCCATTCATCACTGCAGACTGAGAAAGGGAGTTGGAACATTCCCTTTCCAACAACAACTATAATAAATCCTAACTCATAAAACTACTATATCCGGCACAGCTCAGGAGCAGAATTTTAAACTGCTAACACAATGGTATTGTTGTCTACAAAACTTCAAACTTTTTCCCACTGTCCCAGACTTGTGTTGGATATGTGGGGGTGTTACACATCTGGTGGGCATGCCGACTTATACCTTCTGGATCACCATTTTTCAGTTGCATACGCACCTATCAGGCATGTCCCACACCAACCATCTCCTGAAATTGGCCAGCTCTCAATCAAATGTTATTTGTGCATTACCCCTTTTCTGATTGTCAAGGTAGATCCAATCTCACAATTACAGTATTTCCAACACATTTGTTTACACAATTTGGTGAGCTTTGTTGCAACCCGGAACATTGTACCTACTGCTAAGTTTACCATTTTGTTGGACCATCTATGTTTAAACAGATTGTAAAACATAATACTGATGACACTTGACTACCTTTGCATGTAACAAAACTTTGAATAAAAATACATTATAAAAAAGAAAGAACACATTCTAAACTTACATGGTGATCTGTACCTATCACTGATTTCTTAATGACTGAATCCTCATCTTGTGCGCTGGCAAATAAAGACTTGTGCTGAAATTCAGATAACTTCATTGACAGCACTTTCTTCCACGTGTGCTCTTTGAAAGCATCCTAGAAGGAAACAGCTCAGCTGATTGCACTGTTCAACAGTAAACATGGTAACAAATAAGACAGTTAATTATCAAATCTAGTGATTAGCTTCTATTTCAACTTACTGTGGTTCTAAGTAGAACGACATTGGCTTCTTGGAGGGAACATGGAATGCAGTTGGCCCATACATGCCACTCTGGTTTCCAGTAGAATATAAGCAAGAGAAATCCAAGTGTAAATATGTATCCAAAAATGCACATTGCTTTTCGGCAAGGGCTAATTCGGTAACCAAAAATGTCCTTTTGGAGTAAAAACAGAGAAATCAAACATAATTTAATTTACTCTAAATATGAGATAGCCCTGTACACAAGCTATGCACAAAAGAACACATGATATACAGAATTTTAAAGTGGAATACATATAATCCAAGATATTAGACTAAAGGATTGCAGATTTTGCAGTGAGTATAAAGTAAAAAGTTAAGCTTCAGACTTTGGGGCATATTTTTAAAATGGTGACTGCCTTTCACCAAATGTTCACCGGTGGTAAATCAATAATTGTCATTTAAAAACACATGCATCTGAAAGATTTACTTGTAGTAAATGTTTGTCAAAATGTGAGATTAGCTGCTTTATAAATATGCCCCTTTTTGACATCACCATTATGCCTACTGCCTTCAACCACTACAAATATATAGTAACCTGTTCTCAGGTTGCAATAGAGTAATCGTTTCTCTCTACTAACAGAATAATATAGTGGTAGGTTCATTTGTTCTGCCTAAATTGCCAAAAGTGACACCAAATGGAAACATAGTGGTTAGTGGTTTACGCTGATAAACTGTACTTGAGGTATAGTTGAAATACACATATTATGTGTATGTAACACACCTGATTGGCTCCAGGAACCCATCCTCCTTTGCTGTTTGGGTAAATAACATTAAAATTCAGGTGTCTCTGAGGCAATCAGATAACAGGAACATTTAGAAGTTATCAATATTGGAGATCAATAACTGCTTACTGGGAGCACAGTTGACCCTGGAGCATACATGAATGGTTTGTATGTAAACCCCAACAATGAACTTGTTGCTTCCCTTTGATCTGTTAAAACATACAATTGAAGGACTTTGTTAAATCTATTTAATATGTGCAATAAAGACCTGTGCACATTTACTGTGCTATCCAAAGCAGTTCAATTAGCTCCTCACAGTTTTTATTTTGGACTACAGGACAAATAGTTCCTAAGACTTGGGGATGAGTAAATGAGAAATAGATTCAGTAATTTAGCAAAAGATAACAGGCAGAGCTGACACCATTAATTCACAAAAAAGCATCGTGTTGTTAGCCCCATTACAGGAAGTGTCTTTTAAAGGGATAAAACAGAGAGATATGCAGTACATCTCTGCAATACATGCATAGGTGTGTTATTTTTTTCCTCCTGGTATAGTCTATATGGGGGAAGTAACTTCCTTGTTTTATGGATTTGCGATAGACATAATGACATTTTTAAAGGTTGGCTGTGCTTTGCAGTTGATTGCAGTTGATTAGTGGAGGGCCCACTTCAGTATAATTTGCCTGGTTATATTTTGTGCTTGTGAAGGGTTAGGTTTATTGGAAATAACTTTTGCCCTTCCATTTTGAAAGGGATCACAGAGGGTGCAGCCTACCATGAGACGCACCCCTCTAACCCATGACCACATGGCAATCTGGGGTAGCTGTGGAAGCTGCCAGGAGAGGCAAGCTGTCACGTCTAAACACAGAATTTGGGTCTCTGTGTGTAGAAGAGACAGTGGTGAGCAGAGGGCCAGAGATGAAGGTGGCAGAACAGAGCTACACTATGCTCTGGCTGAAAAAAAGTTAGCATTTGTATGCTATGCTAGCACTAGATTCCGCTGCATAATCCCAACCAGAACACTACCTGCAATAAGTTTGCATTTTCTCCTTGTACTTGTGTGCGTTTGCTCCAGGTACTCCAGTTTCGTCCCACACGCTAAAGACAGCTGGTAGGTAAATTGGCCCTAGTATATTGTTTATGTATGTATGTGAGATAAGATTGTAATATGGATGTTCGAGTCGAACGTAAGTTCGACTAAAACTTTGGCTGTTCCTTTGATTGTTCTTGGGGTGCTTGCAGGAAGTTTGCCCGCCCCGGAGCACCCCATAATGCACTGCGAGATCGCACTGCATTGACGGCTGCTGATTGGCCAAAGCATGCACATGACCTGTATATGCTTTGGCCAATCACATCCTAATGTATTGTGAGAGCCATGATTGGCCAAAGGCATGGTTCAGGGGCTAAGTCCAAGTACCACACTATATAAGTGTAGCGTCAACACTTTGCTAAAGTGTGCGCTATCAATGTAAATTTAGTTTTCCAGAACTGTAACAGAGTTCTGGGGGTTAATTGTACAGGTCTTTTACTTTAGCATCAGTTTGGCTGGGCTTTACTGAAGTTCTGCCTGGTCATAGGTGCAGTGAGGCACCTGTGACAGGCCAAGAACCAAGCCTGGTTGGACGTGTTAGGTACCCATCTTTCTCGGAGCCAATCAGTGGGCGCGTCTGGCCCCGCTGTGTAGTCTGGGAAGGGGTATTTAAGATGCTGAAGTCACGTGTTCAAGGGTCCGGCTTGGTCTTCTGTTCCTGGTTCCAGTCCAGGCCAGCCCCATGAGGGGTCCCGGATCCAGGAGTGTCTGCCGTCCCGCAAGCATGGTCATCCTGACCAGCCCCAGAGGCCCTCATGGTCTGGGGTGGGGGGGGATCAGTCCTTTCCCGAGCCTCAGAACTGTCTAGTTCCAGGCCCAGTAACTGAAGGAGGATTCGGAGGTGTCCCGGTGTGCTCTCGGTATTGGAGGGACACGGCAACTCGTACAAGCGACCAGGGGAGGACTCTTCGGAAGAGGGCCAAGAAGCTGGCTGCTCGGTAAGAGCCTGGGAGCCAAGTTGTATGGACACTAGTAAATCCACACTTCTCACAGTATCGCCAAGAAGGCTGAGAGATCCAGGTACTGTGAGAAAGGTTCCTACTTGTCTTCAGTTACAATCTAGTCTGTGGCAGAGACTTTGCAAACTTTCCGGATCACATGTTGGCTGCTAAATCTATGGTTAAAAGTTTATCCAGCAGTGAAGCGCTCATTTGCAAGTGGCTACTCTCTGGGTTGACTAAGAGACATTCGGGTGATGTCAGCAGTTCTAAGTGCCTGAGTTTTATCACCTGTGCCCTCTATTCCCATCCAAGACTGTTATAGTTGGATGTTACCCCTGCAAAATAAAAATCCTCAAAAGGACTTTTGTGTGTCAGCTTCTGAAGTTACTGGGTACTAACCCTGGGAACCCCTAGATAACGAAAGATGAGCGACGAGGAGGTAACCGGTAAGCCCAGAGAATTCGAGGTCGTCCCTAGGGGGTTATGGCCGCTACATAAGGCTGCTGCTTACACGGTGGCCGTATATATAGTGAATGGAGATTAGGCAGGGTGTGTATGTGTGTGTGTATATATATATATATATATATATATATATATATATATATATATATATATATATATATATATATATATATATATATATATATATATATATATATATATATATATTGTTCTAAATTTCAATGGGCATTCTATACTTCCTATAGCCCATCAAAGTTCAATCCCCTCAATAAAACAAAGCTAATGGACTGTTCATTGCCTTGAAGCAACTGAGAACTTGAATGCCAGGCTGGGCAGGGTGACAGGTGGGCCACAACACTTAGCAGCCCTTACGGGGCCACACACACACACACACACACACACATATTGGATTATATTTTATATATATATATATATATATATATATATATATATATATATATATATATATATATATATATATATGTCTCCCTTTGTGGTTGAGTGAACTGTGAAAACAAATGATATGTGGAGAGTAAGGATGAGCCCGGTGTTCGATTCGAACCCATGTTCGAATCGAGCACCGGGTGTTCGCTCGCTCGGCGAGCCCAGAACTATTGGGGCCGCTCGCATCAAATTCGTGTGATGCGAGCGGCCCCGCAATGCATTGCGGCCCGCGCAGTGCAATGCTGGCTGATGATTGGCCAAGCATGCACTGTGACCCCGCATGCTTGGCCAATCACAGCGCCGGCAGCGAGGAGAGCCAGAATTGGCTACAGGCAGGATGCCTGTAGCCAATTATAGCTCAGGGGCTTTAGTACACGCCCCACGGTATAAGAGGCCGCCGCGCCGGCGGCCTCGCATATTATGTTTCAGACAGTGTCAGCGTGTCAGTGTGCTGCTGACTGCTGACAACAATATGTGCTTTATTTCTGGGGATATGTGTGTGCATGCTGTTAGAACAGCATTGCAGTATCACATCTGGGGGGTGTCTATAGGTGGCCTGTGAAGGAGGGCAGGTTTCCTGTGCTTAGAACTTTCCCTGCAAAAAAGTGTCATTTTTGCAGGAAGAAAGCTATTTAAAATCACTCGCGGCTAATGAATTGATGGCTCCTGTAACACAGAGAGCTGTCATTCATTAATAAAAAACAAAAAAAAAAAAAGCGTAGGGGTCCCCCCAAATTCAATAACCAGGCCCTTCAGGTCTGGGATGGATATTAAGGGGAACCCCAGCCAAAAAAAAAAAATGGCGTAGGGTCCCCCTCAAAATCCATACCAGACCCTTGAGGTCTGGTATGGATTTTAAGGGGAACCCTAGCCAAAAAAAATGGCGTGGGGTCCCCCTCAAAATCCATACCAGACCCTTATCCGAGCACGCAACCTGGCAGGCCGCAGGAAAAGAGGGGGGGACGAGAGCGGCCCCCCCTCTCGCCTGAACTGTACCAGGCCACATGCCCTCAACATTGGGAGGATGCTTTGGGGGTCTAAGACCCCTAAAGCACCTTGTCCCCATGTTGATGAGGACAAGGGCCTCTTCCCCAAAACCCTGGCCGGTGGTTGTGGGGGTCTGCGGGCGGGGGGCTTATCGGAATCTGGAAGCCCCCTTTAACAAGGGGACCCCCAGATCCCGGCCCCCCCCCCCTGTGTGAAATGGTAAGGGGGTACAAAAGTACCCCTACCATTTCACCAAAAAAGTGGCAAAAATGGTAAAAATGACAGGAGACAGTCTTTGACAATTCCTTTATTAAAATCTTCTTTCTTCTTTCTTCATCCTTCGGTTTCTTCATCTTCTCCTTCCTTCATCTTCTTCCATCTTCTTCTTCCATTTTCTTCTTCCTCCGATCCGCTTCTTCTTGCGCTGGTCTTCTCGTCCGGCATCTTCTTCCGTCGGCGTCGGTGTCGGTGTCTCTGTCTCTTCTTGGGCCGCTCCGCGCAATGGGAGGCTCCCGCTGTGTGAGGCTCCGCTCCGTCTGACAGGTCTTTTATAATGGAGGGCACCTGGTGACCCCGCCCCCTCTGACGCACAGGGACGTCATGGGGAATTCCATGATGGCTTTCCCCATGACGTCAGAGGGGGGCGGGGTCACCAGGTGCCCTCCGTTTTAAAAGACCTGTCAGATGGAGCGGAGCCTCACACAGCGGGAGCCTCCCATTGCGCGGAGCGGCCCAAGAAGACACCGACACCGACGCCGACGGAAGAAGATGCCGGACGAGAAGGACGAGAAGACCAGCGCAAGAAGAAGCGGATCGGAGGAAGAAGATGGAAGAAGATGAAGGAAGGAGAAGATGAAGAATCCGAAGGATGAAGAAAGAAGAAAGAAGATTTTAATAAAGGAATTGTCAAAGACTGTCTCCTGTCATTTTTACAATTTTTGCCACTTTTTTGGTGAAAATGGTAGGGGTACTTTTGTACCCCCTTACCATTTCACACAGGGGGGGGGGCCGGGATCTGGGGGTCCCCTTGTTAAAGGGGGCTTCCAGATTCCGATAAGCCCCCCGCCCGCAGACCCCCACAACCACCGGCCAGGGTTGTGGGGAAGAGGCCCTTGTCCTCATCAACATGGGGACAAGGTGCTTTAGGGGTCTTAGACCCCCAAAGCATCCTCCCAATGTTGAGGGCATGTGGCCTGGTACGGTTCAGGCGAGAGGGGGGGGCCGCTCTCGTCCCCCCCTCTTTTCCTGCGGCCTGCCAGGTTGCGTGCTCGGATAAGGGTATGGATTTTGAGGGGGACCCCACGCCATTTTTTTTGGCTAGGGTTCCCCTTAAAATCCATACCAGACCTCAAGGGTCTGGTATGGATTTTGAGGGGGACCCTACGCCATTTTTTTTTTTTGGGCTGGGGTTCCCCTTAATATCCATCCCAGACCTGAAGGGCCTGGTTATTGAATTTGGGGGGACCCCTACGCTTTTTTTTTAAATTTTTTTAATTTTTTTTATTTTTTTATCAATGACTTTTTTTTTATGAATGAGTTTCAATGAATCACTGTTCTCTGTGTTACGGGAGCCGTGAATTAACATTAGCCGCGAGTGATTTTAAATAGCTTTTTTACTTTCAAAAATGACACTTTGCGCAGAGACAGTTCTAAACACGGGAAACATGCGCCCCTTTACAGGCATACTATAGACACCCCCCAGGTACGAAATTTAAAGGAATATTACACTTTTATTGTTTCAATTTAAGCATTATTAAAATCACTGCTCCTGAAAAAACTGCCGTTTTTAAAAAAATTTTTTGCATTGATACATGTCCCCTGGGGCAGGACCCAGGTCCCCAAACACTTTTTATGACATTAACATGCATATTAGCCTTTAAAATGAGCACTTTTAATTTCGAACGTTCGCATCCATTATAACTAATAGGGTTCTAAAGCTCACACGGACTTTAGGTCCGTTCGCGGGTTCTGGTGCGAGCCGAACGGGGGGGTGTTCGGCTCATCCCTAGTGGAGAGAACTGTGCCAACCACTATATTCTCTAAATTGTCAAGTACTAATGTCACTGTGACCTTATTATCTGAACTGCCTGCTTTTTCAAACCTGTAAATCTTACCAATGAAAAATAAAAAAATACAGTGATATAAAATAAAAAGTACAGTGATGTAATATAAAAAAATATAGTGAATATACCTCATAAAAATGCTATGTGCCTTCTACTATAGAAGATACAGGACACCAGTGATAAAATATTACAATTAATTTTTATTTTTCATTGGTAAGATTTACAGGTTTGAAAAAGCAGGCAAACCACGTGGTGGTACATAATAAGGTCACAGTGACATTAGCACTTGACAACTTAGAGAATATAGTGGTCAGCGCAGTCCTCTCATATAGTAAAGGTGATGGACTGGCCAAGCATGTCTCCAGACCTAAACCCTATTGAGCATCTGTGGGATATCCTCAAATGGAAGGTGGAGGAGCGCAAGGTGTATAACATCCACCAGCTCTCTGAGGTCGTCATGGAGGAGTGGAAGAGGACTCCAGTGGCAACCTATGAAGCTCTGGTGAACTCCATGCCCAAGAGGGTTAGGGCAGTTCTGGAAAATAAATTATGGCCATACAAATTATTGCCACTTTGGGCCCAATTTGGACATTTTCCCTTAGGAGTGTACTCACTTTTGTTGCCAGCTGTTTAAACAGTGAGCACCCCCCCCTCCTGAACCATACCAGGCCACATGCCCTCAAAGCATCTTGTCCCCAGGTCGATAGGGACAAGAGCCTCTTCCCGACAACACTGGGCTGTGCAGGCTTATCGGAATCTGGAAGCCCCCTTTAACAAGGGGACCCTGAAATCTCGCCCCCCCCCCCATGGTACATTGAACCCCTACCCATTCACCAAAAAAAAAAAAAAAAAAGTGTCAAAAAGTCAAAACTACAACAGACAATTTGACAATTCCTTTTATTTTTTTAATTTTTATTTATTTTTTAATAAAGTGTCCCAAGATATCCATCCATTTTCAATCATGCCGCCCGACGGACCCGAAAAATGAAGGCCTCCCGGTGACTGCTGTCTCTTGGCTTTGACAGCTATTATTTAGGCAAGGGCGGGACCACCCGGTGACATAACCGAGTGACTCCGCCCCCTTCTGATGTCATAAGAGATCATGTGATGACAGAGGGAGGCAGAGTCATTTGGTCACGTCAGCGGGTGGCCCCGCCCTTGCCTATATAAGAGCTGTCAAAGCGAAAAGACAGCAGTCACCGAGGGGGCCTCCCATGGAGGCGGAGTATTTAATTTTTTTCTATTTTCCAGGTCCGTTGGACAGGGTGATTAAAGATAGATGGACATCGCGGGACACTTTTTTTTTTTTTTAATAAAGTAAATTGTCAAAACACTGTCTGTTCACATGGGGGTGGGATCTGGGGGCCCCCCTTGTTAAAGGGGGCTTCCAGATTCCAATAAGCCCCCTGCCCGCAGACCCCAACAACCAATGGCCAGGGTTGCCGGGAAGAGGCTCTTATCCCCATTGACAAGGTGCTTTGGGGTGGGGTGCGCATGTTGATGGCAGGTGGCCTAGGCATGTTGAGGGCACGTGGCCTGGGCATGTTGAGGGCACGTGGCCTGGGCATGTTGAGGGCACGTGGCCTGGGCATGTTGAGGGCACGTGGCCTGGGCATGTTGAGGGCACGTGGCCTGGTATGGTTCAGGAGGGGCTAGCTCGTCACCCCCCTATCCTGAACTTCAGGCTGCATACTCACATATGAGTCTGGTGTGGATTTTGGGAGTCCCCTGATGAAGTCACGCATCGTGACGTAACGAGTAGGGCATGGCCAGATACGTAGAGCGAACCGGGAATAATGTAAAAGGCGTCTCTAACGCCGTGTTTGCACTGCACAAATGTTTGTAACTTGTTTTTAATGCAAGGATCCATTTGGCTTTTGAATAAAACTGCACTGTTTATACGCACTACACTATGGGGAGGCCATTCTTTGTTTTCATTTAATGTTTGGAACCACGTAATCGGAAACCCCCGAAGGAGAAGTTTGACATCACTATAGGGTGGCTTGAGAATTTGTTTTGATCTCTTAGATCTCTTTTGGATATTTTGGACTTTTATCACTCATTTCACTGTTTAAATTGTTTTAGCACGTTTGATCAATTATTTACGTTATTTTGATTTAGGAATTTGCGCTGATCACTCCTACTTATATTAGTCACTTTTGTGCACTATGTACACTTTAGGTCTAGCAGCGGCTTTCCATCATTGTTTATTCATTATTTATTCACTTAGTAGCACAAGGGACCATTCGTTACATAATCAGCAACTAGCCAAAGGATTGATCCAGGCAGCAACATCAGGCTTGGGGCATCAGTCAGGTAAGACCTGGACGCAGGGGTAGAGGCTTCTTCCCACCTAAAGCTCTTTAAACCCTCCAGTACACCAGACCCTGATCCCAGAGAAACTCAAAGAAAAAACTAAAAGCTTTGTTTTATCTGCTCTGAAATAACATTCTGGAGCCCCTCACTTCTGCATATGTAAGCTCCCTGTGTCTTCCATACCACTACTTCAGATCAGATTAGTCCAGGCAGCAGGCAAAAAGCATTGGCAATTAACAGGCTTAGGTCAGTTCAGGTGGAAGGCTGAAATGTAGTCGATAAACAGGCCAAGATTAGTTCAAGTGGCAGGTATAGGTATGGTTGAATTACAGACCAGGGTAAGATTTCAGGGGGCAGTCAGAGGCATGGTCGATTAACAGTCCGGGTCAGTTCAGACAGCAGGCAGGAGACATAGTCGATTAACAGACAAGGGTTAGTTCATGCAGCAGGGAGAGGCATGATCATACAGGGAAATTGCAGGAAGCAGACACATGAGAAATATCTTCACCATGCCTTTACTAATATCTTAGCTATGTATCTTAGGTATGGAAGCAGTCTCCTATACAGAGGCGAGGCTGGGAGGGACATTGGGGAAAATAGTATAAAGGTGTAACATCAAATTATGTTTTTGGTCTTTAATGCAACCTACTCACTGCATCAGAGTGAATGTGTTCAGGGACAGGGTCTTCCGGATATATAAGGGCTGTCACAATGTCCTGTTGGTAGGATCCAGGTCTTTGTTACATAGTTACATCATAGTTAGTCTGGTTGAAAAAAGACACAAGTCCATCTGGTTTAACCAAAAAAACCTTTGTGTGCACTTACAATAGATGACATAGGAGTTGTACAGGGCTAATAAACAGGTAAATGGATATTTTTTCTACCAATGAATTGATGTTCTGGTGGCCAAGTAGGGCTGTAACATTTGGTCGTTATAGTCCACGCCTTCCATGAACAGGTTGTAGTCGTGTATGCACTTAGATTTTTGGACGGGACCATGTCTTCCTTGTAATTCCACCGAGGTGTCATCTTGGAGGAAAGGACATACACATCCCATTTATCTCTCCATTTTAGGGCAAAAATCTCAAACAAACAATCTCAAAACAAACATTCTGTGAGTGACTCCCTCCTTTGCAGCTTTGTGAAGACCAATCTTTGTGGGAAGCCCTTGTGGTTTGGCCACACTGTCCCACAAGCCACAGTTTGCTGTAGATAAAGGTGGCGAAATAGTAGGAGGCTAGTGTAAAATCTATCCACGTAGCGGTGGTATCCCTTTTGGAATACTGATGTTACAAAGTCCCACACAACTTTTCCACTGCTCCCCATATAGTTTGGGCATTCAGGGGGCTCCAGCTGGCTGTCTTTTACTTCATAAACCTGGAAGTTAACCGTGTATCCCTCTCGCAATGCTTGTACAACATCAATCCATATCTGACCCGTTTACTGGGGATATACTATTAGAGGCCCAGCCTGCCGGTAAAAAGGGACTCAAACACAAATATTTTTGTCAGAAGTCTACATTTTGGTAAACTCGTTGGACAAAAAATTGACAAGTGGCCCACAGGGAATCACTGAAGTGCAAAACCCCCCATGATCATCGCACAGTGTGTTCTGGGTACAATAATAGAGTAACGTGATGAATAGGGTGTGTTGACCAGTAGGAGTGGACTTTTTTATTTTATTTTATTTTTTTATCAGTACCATATTCAGTGTAATTCCAAGAAAAACTTAAAATTATTTGACAGGTTTCCACTGAAATGGATGGGCATAAAATGAATTCAGATTGTTGACAATGTATTGGTTGGCATAAAGATTGCACTGGTCCACAATTAAATCCAAAAAAACATTGGTAAAAAATTAATTTAAAGAATTGGTGCACTGGGACACGGAGAGATGCTGGTGTACTGAGAACACTGGCAGATGCTGTTGGTGCATTTGTACACTGACAGATATTGATTGGGGGACACATGGTTGCAGTGTGTGTGATCTGTGAGTAAATAAGACTAATTTCATAATAAAAAAAATGTTCCTATATAGTCCATTCATTACCCCATTATATGAAATTAGTCTTATTTGGTTTCCTCATTCACTTTGATAGTTTTCTTTGATGAAACTCTGCCTTTTTGAATTGTCCCAAATGCTACTTATTAGTGGTTGATGTTTGCTCTTCAGCATGGATCTTTGTCAAGTTTTCATACTGGGGCTGGCTCTATATTTCTATGTCTCTGTTTTTGGATTGAAATGGTTTTCTCTATTGGGGTTTTTTCATTTTAATTTTCAACAATAATATTATGCTTATTATTAGCATTGTTATTATTTTTCTTTGTTTTTGTTTGCTGTTTATAAATACAATTCTGATTTATATAACATATTCCCCTTTATTGTATTTGTGATAGGGAGGGCTTTTCCTCCACAGTATGGGGATCGTTGTCTGCAGGCTTTCACCACATATCCGGTACACCTAGGCCTCTGTGTGTATAATATACACTCCGGGGCCTATCCCCTTCTGTGTCCGTTGAATGGGATGCTGATTTAGCGGCCCCTCATGGACTGGCTATAGGGGGGTTT